>CM036240.1:5154241-5536210 GCA_020698575.1 Bostrychus sinensis | reverse complement strand
TCCTCTATAAAGCTCTGCCTACATTTCAGAGTAAAACACTATTGTAAATACTCCATGTCCAGTTGACTCCTATATGTATAATCCATATATATGTATAAATGTATAAGACCAGGTCCCAAGCCCTCCATCTCTGCTGCTGTGTGACAAAAATCAACAAATTAAGCCATCATTTGCTTGTTGTCACGAGACTTGCAGCGCTCATGCTTCCAAGGGTCATATTTGTCCCAGAGGCAGCAGAGGGAAATGCAGGACGCTTCATTCACCTCACAACAAGTAGGGATGTAATGCACTGAAGTCACAATTCAATTCAAGAGTTTATGTTCACGATTAAAATTTTTTGTGATTTTATTAGCAGACTTAGTTGCAGTATAATTATGTTATATTATATTATATTATGATTTTTTTACATAGCTTATTTGTGTCTCCTTATCAAACTTAAATTGTTGTACATTTCTTATTAAGAGAAACTGAATAAAAAAGTAGACACTAAAACAATAGATAGGATCAAAATAACAAAAATATATAAAATAATTTGTTAGTGACTTTTAATAACATCTTTCTACTCTCCTCCAAAAACAGATAAACTATTGTAGCAAGCAACGCATAGAGAAGCAGCTTATTATAAATCCACACCTCAGTAATATATAATGGGCCTAATATAAGTCAAGTCTTATACAAATATCAGAGAGAAAAGTCACATCCTCAGTAAAGACTCTGATCTCCATGGAAACACTCCGGGGGAGGGGCCACTGAAACTTCAGATAAACTTTAGCTGTTGTTAGCTACTTAGCTTTCCTTTAGCTCGCTGCTAACAACAAGGTACTTTCTGAACAACAGCAAACGGAGCAAAGAGGTTTGTGCAGCCTAAATAAAACCTTCAGATGTGTCTCTCCTGCCGTCTGCCGTGGACTTGTTGTTGTTGTTGTTGTTCCCTTGTGAATGAGGACGCTGTGTGTGCTCCTCCATCTGTGAGTGACAGAGGTGAGGGAGCGCTCTTCTGAGCCGCTCCGAGTAATGAAGCTCTTGTACAGGCTTTTCACATTCCCAGCACGTCGAGCTAATTTTTTCATGAGTCCTGTAAACTAAAACTTGATATAAATGAATGTTTCTCTTCTGTAAAATGGTCAGATAATGATGTCTAGCGCCAAATATGCGAGCCAGATTACACACCATTATACTCTGGTGGCCTGCACGCTGTTTTAAAGGGACATTGCAATTCCTTTTTTTCCGTACCGATTCAAACATTTTCTCTTTAGCATCAATTTTAGCTGATTTACAAGAATCGTTACATCCATCCATTAAGGTAAAAAGAGTTTTTCTTTAGACATTTGCTTAAAATTGGACTTTCTGTGACTACCATCACCACATGGGAAGTTTCTTGTGCCACACTTTTCAGAAGGATGAGTGGTCCGTAGTAGTTACACTACAGCAGATACTGAACTCAATGAAATGGTCAATGAAAGGGTCACAGGAGTAGACACCAAGACTTCTCTCTCCCTGGAGGCAAAAGAGAAGGCTTCAGTGAGCTCTGTGCAGCTGTTTTTTTTATGTAGAATGTAGAGCCATTATTTTTTTACCAGTGCAGAGCAGCTGGTTGTCCACATGAGGTCCTCAGTGAAACAAGTTTAAAACTGAAGACACTATTAACCCTCTGTTCAGTCTCTGTGCCAAATAATCTCTTTATATATACAGTCAACTTATGGTTTCTGAATGTAAAGTATATGTTTAAAGGATCAGGATAAGGTGCCAGTGGAGAATACTACGATACATTTCAAAGTAGCATGATCTTTACTAGGACGGTGACCACATTTATATGCACAATAAAAACAATAGCAGTAATGAAACAGTTCATGAACAGATGTGCAGGAGATTGCCAAAAAACCCTTAAAAAGTGGCAATCTCCAAAAGACAACATGTTCTAAAAATATTTTGGATCCAGTAAAACAGTATACATGTACAATAAGTAAAATACCTGTACAAAGGTTTTTTTACTGTATATAATCTACTACTATCTATAATATATCCAGATCAAAGAGCTATATCCATATGGAAATTTTGATTTGTTCAAGAGTAGAAATTTAAGTGCATTTTTAAACCAGTTTACAAGAAAGGTCTAGAAAAGATGCAGGAAGGCTGTTTTATATTTTGGACTCTGTGGAGGACACTGAACTGAGACTGACAGGTACGAGAGGAAGGAATCCTGAGGAGATTATTACCATGAGTTGGATACATGTGAAATTCATTATTGAAAGAAAATATATCAAGAAAATGACGCAGAAGTAGCCTTTTTATAGAACTGTGAACAAATAGAGCAGTTTGAAGCTGATTAACTTGGTAAACACTGAGAACACCAGCCTGAAGAAATAAAGGCTGAGACGAGTGTCTCCGATCAACACAGAAGATTATTCTTAACGCTCGCTTCTGGAGACGATAGATAGATTCCAGTTTAGTGGGATGAGTGCTGGCCCAAGCGATATTACAATAATTTATATATGGATAAACCATTGTGTAATATAGCATAATAGCAACTTTTGTGTTTATCAAGTGCTGTGTTTTTCCAAGTATACCCACAACTTTGGCTATTTTTGTGTTTATAGCACTGATGTGGGATTTCCAGGATAAAGATTCATCCACTAACACCCCAAGAAAGCGTGCTGAACGAACATTACTTATAGGAATATAATCAATTTCAATTTTCAATGAAGAGTTGAACGTGCCTGGCTTAATACCAAAAAATATAAAGTTAGTTTTTTTTAATGTTAAGCAACAACTTGTTAGCCTTAAACCAAGTGGATAACTTAGCAAGTTCTTCATTCATCACCTTTATAAAAGTGTCAGAATCCTTATGGGAGTAAAACACACATGTCGTCTGCAAATAACATTTTAGACAATTTTTCTGAGACATTAGGGAGATCATTAAGATATAATAAAAATAATAAAGGAACTAAAATGGACCCTTGTGGTAAGCCGCACTGAAGAGGAAGTAGAGGAGATTCTGTTCCATTATAGTTGACAAATTGATGTCTATCAGTAAGATAGTTAGTAAACCAAAGTAATGAATTGTGCCTGATACCAAGATGTGAAAGTTTCTCAAATAAAATTGAATGATTGACAGTATCAAAAGCCTTTGATAGATCCAGGAAAATACCAACAGAGTTTTCCTTTCTATCTTTGGCTTTGAATATTTCAGTAAGAAAGTGGACCTGAGCCATGTAGGTTGGATGTTTTTTTCCTAAAACTAAACTGATGTGGATACAAAATATTATTTATTTCAAAATGTTTGATTAATCTTTGATAAACACATTTTTCCAAGACTTTTGATATAGTTGGTAACACAGAGATTGGCCTATAATGATTAAAAATAGTCGGGTCATTTTCTTTATAAATTGGAATATTTTTTGCTCTTTTAGTTCAATAGGAATGATTCCATTGTCAAAGGAAAGATTAAAAATATGAACTAAGGGTTTAGTGATATAGGGGTAGGTTGATTTAATTGTTTTACCATCTATATTTTCATATCCTGGAGAACAGTCTTTTAGATTGATTATAATATCTCTAACTTCCTCTTCAGTAACAGGCGGGAGGTTAAAGTCATCAGCGATGGGAGGATCCATAAACTGTAAGGGTCCCAAGTCATTTGGAGGAATTCTTGAAGCCAAAGTTTGGTCAATCTCTGAGAAGAAAACATTAAATTTCTTGGCAATTAATTGAGGGTCTGAAACAAGACAGTCATCAACCTTAAATTCACTGGGCAACTGCTTTTTAGCATGATTTTTCTTAAGAATAAAATTTATTGTTCTCCACAAAAGGGATGCATTATTGCTATGTTTGGCTAACTTCATATTATGAAAATACATTTTTGCTCCTCTTATGATATGCTTGAGTTTATGTCTATATTTTTTGAATTGTATGTGATTATAGGGAGTGGGACTAGAAAGGTATTTTTTATATAATTTATTTTTAGTCTTCAAAGACTTAATGATAGCTGGAGTTATCCATGGTTTGGTCATTTTAAGTAGAGGTTTGGAAGATACAGACTCAAGGGGAAAACACAAGTTAAAGACCTGTGAAATGTTTGAAGAAAACATTGAAAAAGCTTTTTGTGGATCTCCTATTTGATAAATGTCTGTCCATGATAACTGACTGACCACTTGCCTAAATTTTATGAGGTTTCTTTCATTGAAAATCCTTCTAAATTTTATATGTTGTAAATGGGCATAAGGTTCACTTTTATTAAATATTAATACAACTATAGGACAGTGATCCATCCATGCACAAGACACCTGGTTTCATAGTCTTATTTAGCATATTAGTAAAAATATTGTCTATCAGAGTGGCAGAGGTATCTGTGACTCTGGTAGGCACTGTAATCATTGGATGAAAACTATGAGAATACATGATGTCTATAAATTCTTTCATTAATAAATTTAACATTTCCAATATTAACATTAAAGTCACCTAATATATAACAGTGTTTCCCTTCTTGAGAAATACCGTCTAGAACTTTGGAAATTTCAACATTAAATGCAGAGAGGTTACAGTTAGGTGGTCTATAAATGAATAAAATTAAAACCAAGTTAGATTCTACTGCAACAACTTCAGAAAATGTTTCAAATAGTTCTTCAATGTCATGTCTTTATTTATAATCTAGGCTGGAGTTCAAAAATAAAGACACTCCCCCACCGACCCTATCCTCTCTGTATCTGAAAACATGTTTATAATTACTGGGTTCAAAAAGACATGCAGTATTTTCAGATAGCCAGTGGTTTCAGTTAACCACTTTAAATGAATAATTAAGGTTTTCAAGACAAATAGATGAGGTATCAAAGTTTTTGGACAGACTGCAAACATTAATATGAAGAATTGAAAACTCATTCTTATCTTTTTGAAAGTTAACTAGAACGTGAAATGAATTTTCACAACAATATTTAGATGTACTGAAATACTCTTGTTTTAGTTGGGAAAAACAGTTTTGTTCAGGGTCATTCTGAACTTCTTTTACCAGGAGGCCTGAGGCCTAGTCCAGTGCCCCACTCAGGCTAGAGCATGGACAATTGACAACAGGCCAAGGCTGAGAGAAATCCAACAAATATCAGCACTTGCAAAAATAATCCAGTTGATTTGAATGTATGTTCAATAAAGCCAAGCATTAATGAATACTTGCAGTTTATATATTAAATGCTTTCAACTGGCAAAATAGATCAAACTAGTGCTGTAGTGAGAGTCCAGAAAAATCCTTCAGCAGTGCACAGGAAACAGGAAGTACGCCTGTTATGTCCATACATAACAAATGTCCATACATAACAAACTGATGCCCCTTGTATTCTGACATCTTTCTATCTGAACCAGCATTAACTTCTTCAGCATTTAGAGCCACAGTAGCTCATCTGTTGGATGGGACCACACGGGCCTCAGCCTTCACTCCCCACATGCATCACCTGTCGCCGGGTCACCACTGTTCCTTTCTTGAGACACTTTTGATAAATACTGACCACTGCAGAGCGGGAACACCCCACAAGAGCTGCATCCTTATGTTTCCACATTTTTCCTGGTTCAAACACATCAACTTTGAGGACAAGATTTGGCCCAATATATCCCAGCCAGATCTGTGTTAATTCACTTCACCTGTCAGTGGTCATAATGTTATGACTGATTAGTGTAAATTTTGGTTTAAGTTGCTAATTTAAAAGGGTTCTATTTCACAGAATTGACTTTTTTGAGCTTTTTCACCATGTCTTTTGTTTGTTTTATTTTTATAAGATGTTTTATGGCCATTTTTAGGCTTTATTGGACAGTGTATAGTAGGACACTGGGGAGAGAGCAGCAGGAGACATTCAGCAAACTGTCAGAGCCCTGACTCAAATGCTGAGGCAGGCTATAGCTGCCCTGGAAATGTGCTTGCAGCTCTACCACTGAGCCATACAGCAGGACAGACTTCTACTACGTTATAATGTTGTTTCCTAATCAAAAACAGACCTGGAGTTTTGTTTTGTTTCATTCAAGCTGATTTGATTAGTCCTGTATTCTCTGGCACTGTGTTTCTGAGGCCTCAGAATGCTTGGTTCCATAAACTTCCACCTCTCCCACTCCAGGAAGCACTGACCAATCAACAAACCCTCTACATAAAAAAAAAAACAAAAAAACAAAAACGGTGCACAGCTCTGTTTCCACTGATTCCTCACAGCTGTTTTTTATTTTGTAGTAAAATGGCACCATATAAAAAGTTTAAGCAAGTAAAAAGCTCTTTTTCTATGGTTCTGTTCAAATGAGCATAACAGCTTTGCTGCCCTCTCCTGGTCTCTTCATCTGTTTCTTTATGGCACCTGTAGAGTACTTATTAAACTTTCTGTTGGAGTCACATAATGTTTTTAAAGTTTGTAAAACGTGCAGTGCTGTTCTAGAGGTGTCCAAAAATGGTTTAAAAATACAAATAAAAGCATAATATAGCCCCTTTATATCACTTTTATTTCACCCACCATGTTTGCATCTGTTATAAATAATTTTATAAATGATGAATGTTCCCATTACCATCACAATCATTTGTTTGTCCATACATAAGTGTCATGGTTTTATTTTTAAAATAATGTTGAAAATCATTTATCACTGTAATCTAGTTTTAGGTAAACAGGTCCACAAGTTAGGACTCTCTATCAGTTGTTGCTAAAGTTGATATGGCTTAAAGTTTTGGTGTTTTGAAGTTGGTAAAGTGAGTGAAAAGTAAAAGTGTGCTTCAGGTCACAGTGTTTGTCATTAAGCCTTCGCACTGTTCACAACTGTAATTTGTCCCATGACAGAGTGGCAGCCTGTGTCCCATTAATGGAAGCTAATGACTGCAGCATGCGTAGATTGTTTGTGCAGCCACAGCACCGGGGGGCCTCGCGGTCGTCATGGTAACCAGAAGCTGTGATCCCAGTTCAGTTCAGTTTATTTGCCATTTGCAGTATTCAGAAAAAGAACTACATTGGAAACCAGTTGCAAGAGCTCAAAGTGCACAGTCAACATTTAAACAAACAAAACATACAACAAAACATACAGAGCACAAGCCTTCAATAAAACAACACATGGATACATCCTAAGTAAAACCTAATAAATACTAACAATAAAAACACTATATATAAATAGCAGTAAAAGAGGAAACTAAAACAATAAGGTGCATGTCTTATGTATGAGGTATTTCAAAATGCATTGTTCAAAGCCATCACAGCTTGTGGAAAAAAACTTTTAGCATGACGTGATGTAGTGCATTTAATAGAACGATATCATTTCCCTGACGAAAGGAGGTCAAACATCTCAGCAGCAGGTGGACAGAGGGATCACTGATGATCTGGAGAGCTTTGGTTAAAAGTCTAGATTTGTAAATATTCTCTAGGACTGGGAGGTCACAGCCTATGGTCCTGCGAGCAGAGTGAACCACTCTGTTTAAAGTTTTCTTTTCTTTCACAGTGAGATTGCCAAACCACACTGTAACAGAGCTGGTAAGAAGACTTTCAATACCACACCGATAAAAGTTTAAAAGAATAGTTTTGTTTTGAGTGAATTCCCTTAGTTTTCGTAAAAAGAAGAGACGCTGGTGAGCCTTTTTAGCAATGTTACTGGTGTTTGACTGCCAGCTCAGATCTTTGGAGAGAGTGACACCCAAAAACTTACATTTATCAACCATTTGTACCTCAGAATCATAAATGACAAAAGGCACATTATTCTTACTACGTCTGAAATCAATAACCAGTTCACAGGTTTTAGAAGTATTCAGAACAAGGTTGTTTTCTTCACTCCAGCGGACAACATTTTCTACTTCTGCTCTGTAATGTGATTCATCACTTGAGGTGATCAGACCGATGACAGTGGTATCGTCTGCATACTTGACGATCAGATTGTTAGAGTGAGTAGCAGTACAGTCATGTGTACAAAGTAAAAAGCAAAGGACTTAAAATACAACCTTGTGGAGAGCCTGTGCTTACACAAAGTTCATCAGAAACACAACCATTGATTTTGACCTTCTGTGGTCTGCAAGTTAAAAAGTTTAAAATCCATTTGTAAATGGCATCACCAAGTCTAAGAGTTTTCAATTTGTGAATGAGCTTCCCAGGAACAAGAGAGTTAAAAGCAGAACTGTAGTCTATAAAAAGCATTCTCGCATGAGATTTTCCTTTATCCAGATGTTCATATACAGAGTTCAGAGCAAAACAAATGGCATCTTCCACACTCCTGTTTTGTCTGTAAGCAAACTGGAGTGGGTCCACAGACACAGGAATCTGTCCTTTAATGTAGTCCAACACCAGTCGCTCAAAGGATTTCATTAAAACAGAAGTCAGGGCCACTGGCCTATAGTCATTAAGACATGTCACAGGAGTCTTCTTAGGCACTGGTATTATGACAGACTTTTTAAAACTTTGTGGAACAGTGCAGTACCTGAGTGACATGTTGTACAGGTGAGTTAAGACAGGAGCGAGTTGCTCTGAACACAGTCTGAGGACGGAGGAGGAATGCTGTCTGGGCCGGGGGCTTTCCTCACCTTGGTCCTGGACAAGACTCTCTTTATGTCCTGCTGAGTGACAGTAAACCCACTCTGCTCACAGCAAAGAGAGGAAAGGACAGCAGACTCCTTATTATCAGTTTCAAATCTACAATAGAACTGATGGAGCTCATTTGGCAGTGAGTGGTCAAATGCAGTAATGTTCCCTCCTCTTGGTTTCCAGGAGGTGATGGTGTTTAGTCCCATCCACATGCGCTGTGGGTTGTCCTCTTTCAAATGTCCCTCTATCTTGTCCCCATAGGACCGCTTTGCGGCTTTGATAGACCGCTCCAATGAATATCTGGCCTGCTTATAGGCAGCAGCAGCACCAGATTTAAAAGCCACAGCTCGTTCCTTTAGTTTCATTCTCACATCAGAGTTAATCCAAGGTTTCTGACTGGAATTTTTTTTAATAAACTTCTGTGGGACGCAACAGTCAATACAAAAGTTTATATATCCAGTCACAACATCACAGTATTTATCAAGGTCTTCTGACTGGAAGACAGACCAATCTGTGGCATCAAAACAACCTTGTAATTGAATTTCACTGTCTTTAGTCCAGCATTGAACAGTACGTGTTATTGGCTTTATTTGTCTACTCCTCTGAATGTATGTAGGGAGAAGAAGAATGGAGGAGTGGTCAGATTTTCCAAAAGCTGGTTGGAGAATGGAGCGATAAGCTGACTTTACATTACTATAACAATGATCTAAAATCCGTGATCCTCTGGTAGGATGTTTCAAATAAGATTAATTATCATTAATAAGAAAACACCTCCTCCCTTTGTTTTTCCGGTGTGCTCTTTCACTGTCGGAGCGGTGAACAGAGAAGCCCGGTGGTTGGAAGGCTGAGTCCGGCACGTTGCTGTGAAGCCACGTCTCCGTCAGGCAGAACACGGAGCAGTCTCTGGCCTCGCGCTGGGTTTGAATGCGGCTCATCAGATCCTCCGACTTGTTAGGTAGAGACTGAACATTAGCCAAGTATAAGGACAGCAGCGGGATCTTAGATAGGCGGCCACACAGTTTAACCAGCAGTCCTCCTCGCTTTCCTCTGTGCCGGCGTTTCCAACGCTGTTGGCCCGCAGTGTCCCCGCTGTAGGGCTCAGGCTGGCGGCATACGCGGCGGTGTCTCCGCCCAGTCCCCTCGCTGTACTCACAGCCTCCACGGCTCGATTCCTGGCCTCCACTGCCATGGGTGGGGCACGCATTAAAGTCATTACACGTTAATTCAGGTGTTACATTTGAGTGTGCGCTAACTTTGTCTCGAATGTATAAACGTAACTCACGATCATATCTGATAGTGGCAAGTGCTTCATATACGAGAACAGACAATACAAAAAAGACACTGCACAGAAGAGCTCTTGCGACGGCGCCTTGCCTCGGTGCCATCAATACAATATACAAAATCAATAATACAGCAATAGCAGCTCCGCTAATCGCTACTAACTACAGCTACACACATCCTCACCACGACTTTTTTTTCTCAGATGAAGCCCTTCTCTGTGGAAACAGTCACATCATTTTGTCCAACTGTGTCTGTGCCTAAAAACAAAGTCTGTCTTGGCTCGGACAGCTCACGACCATAAGCTGAACCTGGCAAGCTGCAGCAAAGGGAAGGGCTGCTGTACATAAGCATTTAAAGTGCTTTGCTTTCAATAGAGATAAATTAAACACATGCGAAAATTAATAAATAAAATTAATAATAAAACTATATTTTTAAACATTAATTTTGGCTAGATATTTCCGACTACACACTTTTCTTAGTAAGACGGTATGTCCTGAAGGTTCAAACATCGCAGTGACCGTGGTTTATTAGCGCACGTCTTTTACTGTGGAGGACTTTTGAGAACACTTCAGACTGGATTAACAAGAAAAGAGGAAAACTGTGAGGACGAAGGATGTTTATACTGTAGCATGGCCACAGAAGGGTGGTTAAACATTGTAAATAACTTATGTGGACTATTCCGTTTAGATCTTTCTCCCCATACAGTGTGTACTGCTTTAAGGGGGCGGGTCTGAGTGCACGCAGGCGTGCCAGAGCTAGTTGTTAAGATGAGGTACAGGTGTGGGATGGGGGGTGTCTAAAAGGTATTCTGCTCGAGGAGTCTAAGTGGGACTCGGGCTTTATGGATTGCATATTTTTGAACTTTATAAGGACTTCCAGGAAGAACTCTGTGGTGCGACCTTTAGCCTACGTTTGGATAATCGCTGTGGAGTAAAGCAGGGCTGACAGCGTTTGACTTTTTAAGCGGATGGGAGAGAGCGTGCACACGGGCATGAGCAGCTTTGTCACGCTGGAATTTACCTGGATTAATGTACGTTTGAATCACTTATCGCTGGGATTATTTACCATTTGGATTACCTACCGTTTGGATTACCTATGGGGAGCACTTCTTAATTGAGGATTGGATCGCGAGCAGGACGTGGACCGGTGGCGCCAGATTTGAGACTGTAGCACGTGCTTGAGCTATAAGAACTCAACTCTCAACTGTTTAAGTTTGGCATGTGTGTTGTATTTACTGGTGGTGTCCAGTAAACACGGTCACAGGCGGGCCAGTTAGCATCTGGGTTTCTCATTGTTGTTGTTTTTTTTGTAGCAGAGCTTCCGAGGCGTACAGGTGCACATGTCACTAATTGTTTACTCGATTGGTGTAATGTAACAAGGTTCTGAGGAGCTGATCGTTACAATACTTTGGTGGAATACATTTGTACAACAGCTCATGCTGTAAACAGTGGACTGAATGGAGAACAGTGCAGGCTTTTGACAGAGTGAAAAGAAAACGGACACAGTTGGACAAAACACTGCGTCTCCTGTTTCCACAGAGCAGGGATTTGGCTTCATCTGAGAAAAGTATCACGGTGAGTAAAATGTGTGTAGCAGTAGATAGTGACGATTAGCAGAGCTGCTACATCTGACCAAAGCAACTTAATTTTAACTCCGAATGAGGGCGACTGTCCCAGACTCGGGTTTGCTGCATCTCTCGCTGGTTATTGTTAAAAGTTTGTGCTCATTCAGAGTTAAAGATAAATTAATAGGAAATTATAAATACAATAATAGTCATGAAATAAAATTCTGATTTAATCAGCAAGGCATTGGGCTTAGTTAGCGTTAGTTAGCGTTAGCATTAATCACCCGTATTACGGTTGTAGGCTATGTTTTGTGACTTAGCTTCAAAATTATACACATAGTGGGAAATGAAAAATATGAAGCTTTGTTCATGTTTGCTCTGGGAAGAGGGTAAAAAGAAACAACAGTGTTTGACTTAAATGTGTCCACATGTTTTTTTAATCTGTATTATTTGTCCAGAATTGTCACGCTGTAGTCTGAGCAAACTGTTTGCTAACAAGTTTCCAGCACCACAACTAAACACAATCTCAACACAGACTGAACACATGCACATAGACAACACAACACAGATTGAAGACATAGTCAACACAGCACACAGTGCCACACAACTCCATCCAACAAATGATTTCAGCACCCCTACACATAGATAACACATCACAGACTGAGCCAATAGAAAACACTATTAGTCATTTATTTCAGTGTTTACACAAAACATTTTTTCAGCCCATACTAGAGTTATAAAGAGACATTTCAAAAATTAAATCTAATGTGGCTTCACCATCCAAATATTTCAAATGTGCTAATGGACAGGTTGTTGATAGTACTCAGTGTATTGAGACTGGAACCATCTCACCTTAGGAAGGGTCTATCTTCTCAGATATGAATGATGCTGATGATATGATTGTGAGTGACATTCTAGCAGAGTTTGATAACCCTTATCAGATGTATGCTATGGATGGGTTGAGCAATGTTGTTATTCGTGAAGATAATAATATTGTCTTTGATAATAATAGCAATGATGATGATGCTGATGATATGAATGATGTGAATGTGAGTGACATAGATTGATAGATTGATAAGACATTTGAGATGTACAGTATGACAGGGCTGTGTAATGTTAACGATTGTAATGATGACGTTATGAATGTGAGTGGCATTCTCACTAAGATTGAGAAGATGGCCAGAGGACTGTGCACAGATGAAGATAATGATGATTCTGACCAGAGCTCATGTAGCTCTTCTGAACATTTATCTATTGGCACACCTTTTACTGGTCTATCTAATGATGCCTCTGGTGGGTTAGATTAGTTTCGAAAACTTTGACAAGGTTGAGAATTATTTTGGACATATCAAGTGTCCCCCTTGAAGTTTGTTTCATCCTGCTCTGCCTTTCAGATGCCTCAACAAGCTCATGTTTCCTCTGTGTTGTACATGTGCCGAAATGTTAAACCAGACTGGTGATTGCGGACACAGTGATGTTGACAGACAAGTGTTTGGTACATGGGTGACACTTTCAAAAAGCTATTGAGAAAGGTTATTGCATTGTGTCTTTCTGAAGTCTGGCACATTCCCAATAAGACAGATGCCTTGTTTAAGTATTATGTGAAAACCTTTTTAAAATGTAAGCAAGAGATGACCCAGCACATGTGAAAACCCCCGAGGATCAGCAAAAATGCATTGCCAATTAATACCAAAGGGAGGGGATACAACTGGATCCATCCAAAATACAAATCACTAAGGCTGTGAGACAAATAAACAAGTATATTTTAAACTGCTTTTGGGCCTCTAAGTCCTCATTGCCACAAGCAGAATTTATATCTGACCCTTCCAGATTCACACAATTAATGTTCAGTGACCATTATGATGTGAGGCAGTTCTGTTTCATCACTGATGATGTCCCCATGGTTCAGTGGTGTCATCCTGAAGGTGTGGGGTGCAAAGCAAGGGAGGTCAATGTGTTTGTTGGTGCTATGACAACTGCATATGCCAGACTCATGCCCTACGACCTTTTAGACAGTTTGTAGCAGCGAGTGTTATACTGTTACACAGATTCAGTTGTTTTTACATCCAGATCTGGAGAGTGGATTCCTCCCACTGGCCCCTATCTGGGTAATCTAACAGATGAACTAAATGATGGGAGTGCTCAGGTGGAGGATTGCATCGCAGGATTTGTTGCAGGAGGTCCAAAATGTTTTGCCTATTGCACTAACAATGGTAACACTGTAGTTAAGTATAAATGCATGACACTTAACCCTGTGAATGCTAAGACTGACAGACACATGATTCAATGAAAGACTTGGTACAATCTTTTGTGACCAATAGGGCCACACAGACACATCTGAAGGCTGTATCTGACACCATCAAGCATGATAAGAAAAGGCGTCACTTAAAAAATTAAACACTTGTGGAAAAGGTACAAGTTGTGTATAACAAGCGCAGATTATTGCCTGATTATACTACGCTTCCTTATGGATATTAAAATGGAGAAAGCATTTGATGGGAGGCTACAACACCCATTTAGCCTTGTGGTTAGTGGACCTTCTAATTGCAGTAAAACATTTTTTGTCAAGGATGTCATTGAAAATGCAGCAAGCATTATTTTGCATAACATTGATAATATTGTTTACATGACCAACTCCTATATGTAAGATTTATAAACTTTGTAAATGGGCTCCCAGAGTCTCTGTGTGATGACACACTGCTCCCCACAGATAAAAATAACTTACTCATTATAGATGATTTAATGACTGATGTTAGGAATATAGAAATGCAAAATGTGTTTATAAATAACACATTGTGGTGACAGAAATGTAAGTTGCATCTACCTTGTTGAAAATGTGTTCATTCAGGGTAAATCAAGTCAAACAATTAGTCTGAATACAAATTACTTGGTTTTATTTAACAAACCTTGAGATAAATATCAAATGTCACTATCAGGAAGACAAATGTTTCCACACTAAATATTTTTTGGAGGCATTTAATAATGTGACTAGTGTATCGTTTGGGTACCTCCTCATTGACTATAAAGCTAAAACACCAGACTATTTGAAACTCAGAACCAAACTGCTTTCAGACCATCCGGTTGGCTGCATCCCCAAAAAGAGATAAAAAGTCATGTCCTCGCACATGCGGAGAAATCTGGGCGTGTTGGAGTTGTTATATAAGTTGCCGCATAGTGTGAGAAAGGTTATAAGTAAAGCCAATATAGACTTGATTAACGCTCTGTGTGAAATAGCACACAATGTATTGAAGGGCAACATACTGTTAAATGACAAGCAGTATCATCAGTTAAAAAAGAAGAAGGCAGTAATAAGGAGGATAGCTGATAAGAAGGTCAAAACCCAACAAAAAAGAAAGGCCATCAATCAGTCTGGAGGATTTTTGTTACCACTGTTAGGCGCCGCAATACCACTTATACTCAGTCCTATCACCAGTTGTAATGGGTGACATGCAGCATACACAGAAAATGGTCTTGGTCCCCCAGCACCAGCTGGATTTATTGAAGCAGCAACAGCAGAACCCTGTGTCCATCAGTCATGCTGCTCAGAGTGAGCTGGACAAGGCTTTGATTTACTACAAATGCCAGACACGGATGTATATGAGAAGGCAAAAAAATATGCTATTCCAGAGAGTCTGAGCTGCACAATACAGGTCCAGTTTTTCCAACTCCTTTTATCATGAACCTGAAGAATTGACTTCTTACAAACTATTTAGTTTAGAGATGAGCTAATTGTTGTGTATTATTGCTTGCATGATACGTTGGGAAACGAGTTTTTATCTGTGTGCCCTTTTTGAAGTTTGAGCCCCTGCCCCCCAGTAACTCTCTGCACGGCCCTGATACTCTGTAACAGCTCACCTTTATGAGCGCTGATAGACACCTGCCCATCTGGCATTATTTACACAAATAATAAAAATCTAGTTTTTAACTGCACACAATAGCAACAGAGTTGTTTAACTGAGCATAAGCAGCTGCTCTGTAACATGTACATGTTCACATACTCACACATATTTTATTTTTAGACTATTGCTGCATAAACAGAGACAGACTGTATTAACCTGCTCTGTCAGTCTTTAAAGAGGTTATATTATGCTTTTATTTATATTTTTAAGCCAATCTTGGTCACATCTGGAACAGCATTGCAAAAAACATCCTTAAAAAAAACATCCTTTGACCAACAGAAAGTTTTTTTTCAATAATAACTTTACTACTGCCATAACGAAACAGATGAAGAAACCAGCAGAGGGCAGCAGAATGCAGAGCTATTATACTATTTTGAACAGAACCATAAAAAAAGAGCTTTTTATTACCTTAAGCTTTTTGTATTATGCCATTTTGCTACAAAATGAAAAATGTCTGTGAGGAATCAATGGAAACAGAGCTTTAAACCATTTTTTGAATAAATGAATGAGAGTAGAAAAAGTCAATTTTGCATAATCTTTAAATGTGCTGTTGATGAACTCATCAACACAACCATGATCCTGGCAGTAATATGCAGCTCTGCACGTTAAACCTCTGGGAGATGCATGGTGAAGGCATGTGCTTGGGCCAAGGATACTATATGCAGAATAAAATAGCAAAAAATATTTCAAAATATCACAATATTGCATACACAACTCTGATTGCAACAAGGCCTACCTGAGACTTTGTAAAAAAAAAAAAATGCATCAGTTGTGTATGATTCCAGTCTTTGTTGTGGTTCACTCAGTGCTCAGGCTTTAATGTAAAACAAGATAAAATTTCAATGTAAAACAAAACAGAATTTCAGAAACTAACAAACACATTCAAGTTTTGTAATTCAGTATTTGGATAAGTAATGTTTGGCATGAGAGCTGGAGTAAACTCTGACCACACAAAATGCAGAGTACTACAGATATTCAGCAGCAGGTGCTTTCTGAGGCCTTCAAAGAATCAGGCATGGATTTGTTTTTAAAATGGATGCACTCTTTTTGGTTTAGGAACACAAAATAGAAAAAGTAAGACTTATTACTTGGTAAACTTCACCAAAGTTAGTCAAGTGTGCTGAGTCATTGATTTGATCACTGCTATCCAAAGTTAAGTTGTGGAGTTGTTTTGGCTCATGATGCAAGTGGCTTGGGAGGTCCAGTGTCCATCTGGGAGCAGGCGGAGGTGGAGGGAGACGAGAGAAAAAGCGTCTGGATGAAGTCATTTCTCCCCCCACCCGTCTCCTTCCTCCAACATGAGCAGTGAGCAGCTGTACCAGTGTTACCCAGAACTGGGCAATCTGTCCTGCACCAGGCAGAGCCCAGATCAGAGTTTCTACATCTATTTTATTGTGCTTTACATTTTCACCTTCTGCACTGGCATCCTCAACCTTATGGTCATCATTGCTATCTCGCATTTCAGGCAAGTCACAAGCTCTGACATCAGGTTTATTGTAATGCATATACTCATTTTGTTTCTTTTTCTCAGGCAGCTGCACTCCTCTCCTAACTTCATCCTCCTCAACCTGGCCGTCACAGACTTCCTGATGTGCTGGGTGGGGATCCCAGTCTATGGTCCCTCCTTATACACTTGCTGGCGAGTTGGTGACATCCTGTGCCTCCTGTACTATCTCTTTATCTCCGTGCTGTTTTCCGTATCGGTCGGAGGCATGATCCTTATCTCAATAGACCGCTACGTAGCCATTTGCAACCCCATGCACTACCCCACTGTGATGTGCAGGAGATCCATTAGCATCGCCCTGATCGCCTGCTGGATCGGCTCTGTCCTGTTCTGTTTAGGGTTTTACCGTTACAATCTCATTATGCCAGGGCAGTATAAGAGCTGTGAAGGGGAATGCGTCTATTTAATATCCTATATTGAATATTTTTTTGACCTGGCACTGAACTTCTGTGGGCCCTTTGTGCTCATAATTATACTGTACTTGCGAGTTTTCTTTGTGGCAGTGTCGCAGGTCCGTGCCATGCGTTCTCATGTTGCAGCCACCGCACAGCAGCTGGCGGTGAACTCCAGGAAATCAGAGCTGAAAGCGGCACGGAATCTGGGCTTTGTTGTGTTTCTTTTTCTCCTCTGCTACACGCCAAACTACGTGCTGTACTTTCTGAGCGAGAATATAAACATATATTTCTTGTCCTTCCTGTTTGACTTGATTCTTCTGAACTCGTGTTTTAACCCCTTACTCTATGCGCTCCTGTATCCCTGGTTTAGGAGATCTGTGAAGCAGATAGTGACGTTTAGGATTTTGCAACGTGGGTCACGA
This sequence comes from Bostrychus sinensis, assembly GCA_020698575.1. Lineage (NCBI taxonomy): Eukaryota > Metazoa > Chordata > Actinopteri > Gobiiformes > Eleotridae > Bostrychus > Bostrychus sinensis. Next base: position 5,518,632 of record CM036240.1, on the reverse strand, counting down.
GATGCAAATGTACTATGATGACTTCAAGTGCAGTGGTAATATATGAAAAAGCATGTTACTGATAACTCATGTGCAATGAATTTGAAATAGCACTTTACACATTTAATATGACATCTGTAAACACTGAGGCATAGGGTTGAGAACCAAAAGGGCACAAGTGACATTCTGGGTTTTCTGAGATTTACAAGACTTACAAATCAAATGAATGTTCTTGTTTTCACTGCCAAAAGATCACAATAAAAATAACTGGCTATCTCTGAACATAGGATTCAGACAGTGTGATAAATGGATATAAATGCTATACTGTTATGTCATTTAGAAAAAGACAAAAGACTGGAGCCCAAAAAGGCAAAATAACCATTATTACAAAGAAAAATCTAAGTCAGTGGTTCTCAAGCTGTGGTACGAGTTCCACTGGTGATACTCAGATTTGTCCTGATTTAGTCCTGGTTATGTGCTGGCTTAGAACTTGTTTAGTCCTGGATTGGACCTGGATTAGTTCTGGTTTAAGTCCTTGATTAGTCCTGATTTAGTCCTTGCTTAGATTTGGTTTAGTCCTGGTTTAGTCCATGTCATGTCCTTATGTAGTATTACTTCTTTACTTTATTAAAGATATAAACTTGGAAAGCCAAATATTTCCTGGGGTGGTGGTCTGTGATCTGTGTGTTTGAATATTTAGCATTTACGAATTGAAATTTGACAAAAAGTCAGTACTGTGCCATTTTTTCTTCTCTTGTAAATGTTACTTACAGCCTTTGGTTCTCAGCCCTCAGTATACAAAAAAAGATTTATGTTTATATCTACTGTAAATGTTTATTTAGCAATTGAAACATCTATACTTAATACAAAATGCATGGTTGTAATTGTAGCTTTTCATTGAACACACTGCTTGTGTTGTTCTCTCTCGGCTATGAATGCAAATTGAATTTTCCAGAGGTAATAGATATTGCATTACACTTCTGAAATGGAAAGCTGTTTTTCACCAATAGAAAAGGCTCCCCCTGTGTATACACCGCCCATGTGGGAGTCAAAGATACCAAACCCAGTATTAGTGGATGGGAACAATTAATCTACACAAAAGCACTTTTATCATCACATGGGATTTCTTTTGTGGAAAATATAATTAATACGAATGAAAAAGAGCAAAGGTTATCAGTTTTATTTATACATTTATTGATTAATAACATAAAACTCTATAACTTTTCTATTTCTATAACTTTATTCATAGCAATCCATTGTCCATGAATGTAAGTGATATACAATATATTATAAATAAAATGTATTTTGTCTCTAATTGTTTTGGATTGTTTATTTCACATATTCAAAAAAAAAAAAAAAGATAAAAGATAAATTTATGTCTAATAAAAAAAAATGAAAGTCCTATTGCCATTACAAGTTAAAGATACTGTAACCACATGCACTCATACTGGTTATAAACAGTACTGCAGTCTAAATCACATCAGTGGTCTCTTTTCTGATTGGACAAACGGTGATGCAGTTTTAAAACCATGACAATGTCCCAGCAGTGGAGCATACTCTGTTCCCTGGATGCAGTGATTATTTCAGGCCAAGTTAGACACAAGAGGATCAGTAACTTTGTTCTCTCTCAGTTGCCCTTTACAAACACACAGCATCAATCGGACCCTCTGCTGAAATGTTTAGGAGGGGCTTGTTTGTCAGGAACAGCCAAGTCGCATGAACACGCCATCTGCTGTTTCAGGGAAATAAATGCTTCCTCTGCTTCAGTGGTGCAGTTCAGTTGAGCAGTGAGATTTGTAGGCCCCACCTCAGTTACTAGGGCTCTTAGTGGGGCTGTGTGGTTGACATATTCAGGCAAATAGTTTTTTCTGAAAGCTGTTAAACCTAAAAATGACAACATGTCCTTTATTGATTCAGGTTTTGGATGATGGAGAAAGGTGGAGCGGTGCTGGTTGGATACTGAGGAAGAAGAGCTCAAGATCACTCATCAAAATAAACTAAATAAAATAAACTTTTCTAAAAATAAAAAGGCTCTTCTCAAAATAGAAAAGCATGTCACAAAAAATTCTTCTATTTACACTTTCCACTATTTAAATAAAGTTCTTCTAAAAATAAAAACACAATTTAAATTTAAAGATGGCGCTGTTTCTCCAAAATGTCTGCCTCTTTTAAATTAAGACTGCCACAAAAAGAAAACCATGCTTCAAATTTTAAAAGGTGGCTAATGCTAAGGAAGCGCGTGCTGTCAATGCCTGATGTCATGCCTCTGGCTGTGACTCTGGCTTCCCTGTTTCTTTTTCCCCTCCCTTCTTTTCCCTGTGTGTATGTGTGTGGGCGGAGTCTCCTGGCTGCAGCAACCAGACTCACCTGTTGCTCATCTTCAATCAAGCTGCTGCTACTTGTATCCAGCTCTCCAGACAGACTCTGCCAGATTGTTCCTTCAGCCTGACGGTGAACAGCAAGTGGCCACTCTGTTTGAGTATTTTGTACGTAATCTGAAAATCCTGAAACTTACCTTCGTCTCCTGTTTTTTAGTTCCTGCCTGTTTTTTGAAGACTCCAGCCAGAGATCCGCCTTACCTGCTCCTCCAAAGATCCAGCTTACCTCCTACAATTTTGGACAATAAATACTTACCTTTTCTTCAGTCTTGTGTCTACACTTGGGTCCTTTTAGTTAGCCCTAACAGAACAATCTGGCCACATGGACCCATCAGACCAAGACATTTTCAAACACGCTCTGGCTTCCCAAGGGGCCCTTGTGGGGCAGCATGACCAAATACTGCGGGAGGTCATGGAAAAGCTCCGTGAATTGTCTACAAGTGTATCTCAGCTGGGAGACCAGATGAACCGGCTCTCCACTCGCCTCCCTGTCTCTCCAGCTCCACCACAAGTCCCCTCTTCACAACCAGTTGTTCCAAACCCGCCATTGTCCCTGGCTCCTCGGGAACCACACATCCCAACTCCAGAACGATATTCCAGTGACCTGGGTTCCTGTGGCCGTTTCCTCCTCCAGTGCTCCCTGGTGTTCGACCAGCAACCAAACACCTATGCTACAGATAAGTCACGTATTTCGTTTATCAGTCTTCTTTCGGGCAAGGCTTCTCAATGGGCCACAGCGGTTTGGGAGGCTGACTCCATTTGTCAATCGTATGAAGCTTTTACAAGAGAAATGAAAAGAATTTTTGATCACCCTCTGAGAGGCAAAGAGGCTGCTAAATGTTTACTAGCTTTGACCCAGGGCTCTTCTTCAGTCGCTCAATTTGCCATAGACTTTCGTATACCTGCTGCTGAGAGTGGGTGGGATGACACCGCCCTGCAAGGAGTATTTTTGAGAGGACTAGCAGAGAATGTAAAGGACGAACTCGCTGTCCGAGATGAATCTAATGACCTTGAGGAGCTCATCTCCTTGGCTGTTCGTCTTGATAACAGACTTAGAGACGTAGAGAGAGGTTGTCACGTCAGCCCGTGCCCCGTTTGCTATGTGCACCTCCGCCACTCTCTTCACATGCTCATGTACCGCCTCTTTCTCCTCCTGTGCCTTCCAGCCCGCCCAAGCCTGTTTCCTCTGAAGAGCCAATGCAGTTGGGCCGAGCCCGCCTGTCTTCTGCTGAGCGACTGCGACGCCAAATGTCCGGGCTTTGTCTATACTGCGGGCAGTCAGGTCATTTTGTCAGTGAGTGTCCCCTCAGTCCAAAAGAGAGGGCTCGCCAGTGAGTGGAGAGGTACTGGTGAGCCGAATCTCCTCTCCCCAGCCATCAACACCTGATAGACTTCAGCTCCAGGCCTCCCTGTTTTGCTGTCGTGAGTCTTTTCCACTCCTTACTTTTGTAGATTCTGGAGCTGATGACAACTTTATCGATTCCACATTTGTCAGTCAAGCTAACATTCCTACCGAGCCCATTGAACCCTCCCGTGAAGTTATCGCTTTAAATGGAGAGCGCCTAGCTAACATCACTCACCGTACTATTCCCACTACCTTGGTTCTTTCTGGTAATCACAGAGGGAAGATCCAGTTCTTAGTGATCACTTCACCTCATGCTCCTGTTGTCCTAGGTCTTCCATGGTTAAAACTGCACAATCATAACAGTGATTGGACTGCTAATAAGATAATCAGCTGGAGCGTATTTTGCCATTCACACTGTCTCCAGTCGGCCATTACACCAAGTCAGAACACAGTCATTTGCGTCCTAGTCCCCCTGATTTATCCTTGGTTCCCTCAGTTTACCACGATCTAGGTGAGGTCTTCAGCAAACAGAAAGCCCTGTCCCTTCCCCCTCATCGCCCATATGATTGTGCAATTGATTTGCTGCCTGGAGCTCCCTTACCTTCCAGCCACCTTTACAAGGTGTCCCGAGAGAGAGGCCATGGAATTGTACATAAAGGACTCTTTAGCTTCTGGTCTGGTCCGTCCTCATCCCCGGTTGGAGCCGGGTTTTTCTTTGTTGAAAAGCGTGACTCTACCTTGCGTCCATGTATTGATTATAGAGGTTTAAATGACATCACCATCAAAAATAAATACCCCCTGCCTCTCATTGACTCTGCTTTCGAACCTCTCCATCAAGCCACTATTTTCACTAAGCTGGATCTTAGAAATGCATATCACTTAGTTCGTATTCGGCAGGGGGATGAGTGGAAGACGGCGTTTAACACTCCACTGGGACATTTTGAGTACCTGGTGATGCCATTCGGATTAACTAATGCCCCCGCTGTGTTCCAAGCCCTCGTCAATGATGTACTGAGAGATATGTTGAACAAGTTTGTTTGTCTATATCGATGACATATTAATCTTTTCCAGAGATCTCCAGGAACACATTCAGCATGTCAAGTTGGTTTTGCAGCGCCTCTTGGAAAACAAGCTTTTTGTGAAGGCTGAGAAGTGCCAATTCCATGCTCCTTCAGTTAGTTTTTTGGGCTTTGTTATTGAACAGGGACAGATTAAGGCAGACCCAGCAAAAGTGAGGGCAGTGGAGGAATGGCCAAGACCTGAGACCCGCAAGCAACTACAGCGCTTTGTTGGTTTTGCTAACTTTTATCGCAGGTTCATAAAGAATTACAGTAGTAAAGCAGCCCCATTAACACGACTCACCTCCACCTCCATCCCTTTTAAATGGTCAAGAGAGGCTGATTCTGCATTTTCTACCCTAAAGGAACTTTTCATTTCTGCACCTGTTTTGTCTCATCCAGATCCTTCCAGGCAATTTGTGGTTGAAGTTGACGCCTCAGACTCCAGTGTGGGCGCTGTTCTCTCCCAGCGTTCTCATAAAGATCAAAAACTTCACCCCTGTGCCTATTTCTCCCGCAGTCTCTCTCCAGCTGAGGCAAACTATGACATAGGCATCGAGAGCTCCTGGCTGTGGTTCTAGCCCTACAAGAATGGAGGCACTGGCTGGAGGGCTCTGAACAACCATTTATTGTCTGGACAGACCACAAGAACCTGTCCTACCTCTGTTCTGCTAAGAGACTCAACTCCCACCAGGCCAGGTGGGCTTTGTTCCTCGGAAGGTTTAACTTTATTATAACCTACCGGCCTAGATCCCGAAATGTTAAGCCTGATGCCCTCTCCCGCCAGTCCATTTCTGATGAGCTGGAGCCTAAGTCCGAGCCCATCCTCCCATGTGGTCGACAGTCCTGACAGTAATGTTGGATATTCTCATGCATGTCTTCTTGGAGCCGTATGTTGGGAAATAGAAAGAATTGTCCTGGAGGCTCAGCGCACCCAACCAGACCCAGGTAACGGCCCTGCAAACTGCTCATTTGTTCCTGAAGCTGTCCGTTCACAAGTCCTCCAATGGGGTCATTCCACTAAACTTACCTGTCATCCTGGTTTCCACTGAACTCTTAGCTTTCTAAGACAGAGGTTCTGGTGGCCATCCATGAGTCAAGACACCCGTGCTTTTGTTTCTGCCTGTTCTGTTTGTGCCCGCAGCAAAGCGACTCACCAACCACCAGCTGGTCTTCTCCATCCTCTGCCTATTCCCAGCAGGCCATGGTCCCACATAGCGATGGATTTTGTTAGTGGCCTACCTCTGTCGGAAGGTAATAACACCATTCTCACTGTTGATCGCTTTTCTAAAACCGTGCACTTTATACCCTTGTCCAAGTTGCCTTCATCCTCAGAAACCGCCAGACTCCTTGTCCAACATGTGTATAGGCTGCATGGCATACCTAGTGACAGTCTCCGACCGTGGGCCCCAGTTTACTTCAAGTCTGGAAGGCTTTCTGTCAAGCCCTGGGAACTACAGTCTCACTCACTTCTGGTTACCACCCTGAATCTAATGGGCAAGCTGAGCGAGCTAATCAAAGCCTTGAATCGGCCTTGATGTCACAGCTCGAAACCCCTCCACTTGGACCTCTTTCCTACCCTGGGTTGAATATGCCCACAATTCTATGATAACCTCAGCCACAGGAATGTCACCTTTCATGGCATCTCTTGGTTTCCAACCACCTCTCTTCCCAGATCAAGAACAGGAAGTGGCAGTCCCTTCTGTTGAGACCCATTTTCGACGCTGCCGCAGCATCTGGAGGGCCACCCGTGCTGCTCTCAAGCGTACAGCTGCCTGAAGCCAAAGGCTGGCCAATCAACATCGGAGACCTTCCCCCAACTACCAGCCCGGACAAAGGGTCTGGCTGTCTTCTCGTAACCTTCCTCTCCAGGTGGAGTCCCGAAAGTTGGGCCCCCAAGTTCATTGGACCGATTGATAGTTATTAACCCTTCCGTGGTTCGTCTTAAACAGGCTTCAAAAGGGACACATGAAAAGAAGGATGAATGTTCATAGACGAAGGCAGTTTCCTCCAGCCCTCTTCACCCTCCGGCCGTTCCCCCTCCCCCCGCCCGGATCATTGATGCCCATCCGGCGTTTACGGTTCGCCGCATCTTAAATGTCCATCGCCGTGGGAGGGGCTACCAGTATCTCGTGGACTGGGAGGGTTATGGTCCGGAGGAACGTTCGTGGGTTCCTCGTCGCCACATCCTGGATGCCTCCCTGCTCGGGGATGCTACAGGGCTTTCCCGTACAAGCCTGGTGGGACGTCTGGAGACGCCCGCTAGGGGGAGGGGTACTGTCATGCCTCTGGCTGTGACTCTGGCTTCCCTGTTTCTTTTTCCCTGTGTGTGGGCGGAGTCTCCTGGCTGCAGCAACCAGACTCACCTGTTGCTCATCTTCAATCAAGCTGCTGCTACTTGTATCCAGCTCTCCAGACAGACTCTGCCAGATTGTTCCTTCAGCCTGACGGTGAACAGCAAGTGGCCACTCTGTTTGAGTATTTTGTACGTAATCTGAAAATCCTGTAACTTACATCTCCTGTTTTTTAGTTCCTGCCTGTTTTTTGAAGACTCCAGCCAGAGATCCGCCTTACCTGCTCCTCCAAAGATCCAGCTTACCTCCTACAATTTTGGACAATAAATACTTTTTCTTCAGTCTTGTGTCTACACTTGGGTCCTTTTAGTTAGCCCTAACACCTGACCCCAAAACAAACATCCTGTTGCTCTGTGGCAATCAAAATGTGCAATTATTATTTGCTTAATTTTTAGAGGTGAGTTTATTTTTTTAGGCAACACGATTAAAAATCTTCATCCGCTTTTCATTTTCTAGTGGACAAAAACAATTTTCATGATGATCCTGTGTTTTCTCTTTTCTAGTCCTTTATATTTGAGGGATGGGTTTATTTTTAAGGATTAAGTTTTTTTTTTTTTTACAGTGTATTTGTCTAAATATAACTTTAAAACACTTTTTATCCAATAGTCGGTGTCTCTTGTAATGTGTTTATAGAAATATATGGAGAAAAACATAAATACAATTTGGGATCGAGGGAAGTTGTATTGTTGGGGGTCTGCGTGGGATTTTGGTAAATTTAAGGAGTGCCGTGACACTCCTGACTTTGGGAATGGCGGCGTTAGGAGGTTGATATTAAGTGGAGCAGATGAAGTGCGCTGAATGTGGGGTGTTTGTGGGAATCACGATCGGCTTACAGTGTTATGGTAAAATCAAAATATTAAGCAAAACAAGTCACTTTTAGTTAAGTGTTTTTTGTGTTTGCGAAGCCCACACAGAGGACATGACTGTCTGTCCAAGCCTCCTCAGCTAATGTTAGCTCGGTCCATTGTTGCCAGACGTACAATAATTATGGTATTTGTACGATAACTTGGATCTCTGTACGATGAATAATCCCAAAAAACAGCAAATGTAGGATAATTTTAGGAATCCGGTTAATGTCTAGTTTAATGACTTCTATCCTCTCTGCTGTGGTTCACTGTTGGTCTGATCTGGAATCAGACTGAACCTCCGTATTCACAGAACACTTCCTTGCTCATGCCAGAGAGAAAAACCCTATATCTGTAGTAAACCCTCCCATAAGCAGACGTGTGTGGGGATGTGTGGGTGTTATTTCATTGGTTAATAACACGTGATCCCAGCACTGCCCAAACTTTTGAAAGTTAGGCGCTTAGTGTACATCAGTGTTTCTAACTCGTTTATAACTCTCTAAAATGTAAATTAAAAGTGGAGGTGAAGAAGTTGGACTTTCTTGTTTTCTGTAGATATTAAAAGAAGATAGTCTGTCAAAAGACCACTAAACAACGAGCCAGGCGACTGTCACTGGAGACATCAACTCTGTCCACATGACAGCAGAGACAGGAGAGGACGAGGGACTAATAATGCGGTGAGTGCCGTGAATGAATGTTTAGTTTGCGGTTAAGCTCTGGTTATAGGTGTACATGCTGTGCTTGTGCTGTTCACATGGATCTTGACTGTATTTGATGGAATTAGACACAGCATACATGAGTTTTAAGTTGGTCCAGTGTCTGCTGTTTAAATAGCCTCCATTGTGTTGTCATCTGTAAGGCTGTGTAGGGCTAACTAAACGTCTCCCTGTGTGCAGTAGGTGTTGGTTTGAGGTGGGCTGTGAGGCTGTGATGCTGAACAGGGTCTCTGGTATTTGTACCCAGCACCAGACGCTGAACTCGGGTTAGACAAAGAGAGAGAGAGCGCTGGTCTCTGGTCACTGGGCTCATAGCATTACTGATGGGTTTTTCAGCTTCACTTTGTTTTTATAATGAAAGTCTTAGTTTACTACGGCTCAGTCTGTGACGGAGGTAGATGCAGTTAATGTTATTTAATTATTGTCAGTGAAGGCTTCCATTGTGTGCATTTGTTGATGCATAACTTGATGACAGTAGTTAAACAGAGCTGAAAGGACTGAATAACAATTCTGTACATTAGCAGTGTGTGCTTGTGTGTGCAGGTTTGTGTGTCTGTGGGGGGTGAGGGCCAGTGGCATCAAATCTCAAGCCTATTCAAGCATTATAGCCTAAATTATGATTCTGGCCAGTGTGTGACTCAAATTTTATTTTAAATTTATTTTTAAGCCACAGCCTTTTGAATTTTTGATGTCAAAAACTTGTAATTTAGAGAAAAAATTCTGGCACCCAAAGGGTTCAGTGAAGCATCCAGGAGGTTGTCTCCTCAAAGCTCTGTGCCTCATGGGACTCCCATCCCCCACGATGACAGAGTGCGGCTCCAAGCTCACCGGCTTCCTTCCTACTTTTCTGTTCCTGGCTTTGTCTATGATTGATTTTTGGTTTCACAGTTTTTATCCAGTTATTTTAATGCTCAATCCATTGCATCATCAAGTATTAGTTGGAAAAGTGGAGTTAAGACAGAGAAGGCCCCACATGAATCCTGTGTCTTTGGATCACCCAACTGGCAGCTGACACACATGGAGCTTCCCTGGAAGACGCACCCAAGGAACCACAGCATGATCTCTGGAAGAAACCCTGGCGGCACAAAGTGGAGACCAGACCGTCCTCTCAACCCTGCTCCATCACGTAAGCTGACCAGTGTGGGACAGTCATGGTACGTTCACACCGGACGTGAATCAGGCGCGAGTGATTACCATGTTAAGTCTATGGAAAGCCGCGTTCAGGCGCGAACAAGCGTCCTGCGGCGCGAATGATGCAAATTGAGCGTTTGACGTGTGACTCCCACGAATAGGCGGAGACGCCAATCGGCGGAAGACGCGATTCGCGTCCAACGCTCTGCGGCGCGTTAACCAATCAGGGACCTGCTGTAGCAGTGACGTGGTTACATACAACGTAACAGGAGGAGATCCCTGCCTCAGAGATCCAGTAAAACAATCATTGAGGCTGTCAGAGTGAACCCGGAGATAAAAGCTGCACCCTACAGCAACTCTTCTACTTTTATGAAGACAGGAAACAAAAACAGCCCTGATAGAAAACACTATAAATAAAATAAATATGGCTGTTTAGCTCTGTGTGACTGTGGTTATAGCTGTTATCTGTGATACAAGCCTGTGACAGAGGCTCACTCTGATCATCGTGACATCAAGAACACACAAATAAATACAAGTAAATATAAAGGGGGGTTAACTTTACCAAAATAGCCTATTGAGATGTGTTTGTTATATTAGCAGTTATTGCACTCTCCAGAACAACAGAAAATACAGAGCCTGGGACTAGACTAGACCCCAAAACCACTAGAGAGAGCTAATGTACAAGAAATAACCCTAGGCTCTCAGGTCTGTCTCTGGGGTTAATGCTGCTGTAGAGCAGTAGTGTCCTGGGGAGAGGTCCTCGCAGCCACACAGGACACAGGTGAGCAAACCCAGACAGGCTTATTTGGGAGTAGCCCTAGCGGCCATGCCCCTCATTTGACGCGAATGAAGCAAACAATTCGCCTCATTCGCGTGAGTGGATTCGCGTCATTCGCGCGTGACGCGAGTGAATTCAAAATGGTCACGTGTCCAACTAGACGCGAATGATGCAAATTTGACCCCTGATTCGCGTCCGGTGTGAACGTACCATCAGAGTTTGGCCTCAAAATTCTTAGAAATGTTTAATTTATTCCTTTAAAATCTTCCATAGGAGACTTCCGGGTGAGCAATCAAGATGGCGCCAGTCTAACCTCGTGGCTCCCCGACAAATGTTCAAAAAATCTCCTTTCTCTATGTAACTTTGTGACATACAACGCACTAAAGAGTAAGAAAAATGCCTAAAGCGAAATCAAAAAACGTCGCGTCATCTCGAGAACTGATATTGCCAACTGAAGAAAAGAATGAGGAATGTGCGACTAGCCTCTCGGACTCAGAGACGTCGGTAGCGGCTAGCGAGACAGCTAATGAGAAAGCTAACCTACACACCATTCTCCAGGAATTGAGAGATTCACGCCGCGAAAACGGGGATGGCTTTCGTGAATTGAAGGACGAAATAAAAAACATAAACGGACGATTAAATGAAGCAGAAACCCGTATTATGGAAGTGGAAGACAGGACCCAGCGGATTGAGGAGGCGGCATTGGAGCTAAGTAAAGCACACAACAAGCTAGAAGCGAAAATGATTGAACTCGAGGGCAGATCGAGACGAGACAACATTCGACTTCATGGTATTGCAGAAGGCTCAGAGGACAACTCTACATCTGTCTCGGCTTTCATATAAAATCTGCTCAGAGACAAATTGGACATTTCGGCTTCATTCGACTTGAATATAGAAAGAGCGCACCGCTCACTGGGATCCAGAGCCCCACCCGATGCGCCGCCACGTTCGATAATAGTCAAGTTCGCCACATTCAAGACCAAAGATGAAGTTTTGAGACTAGCCTGGCAAAAGAAAGGATTTCTGCTAGATGGGAAGAGAGTAATAATAGATCACGACTATTCTCCGGACGTGTTGAAGCGGCGACGTGAGTACACTGAAGCAAAGCGGGTTCTAAGAGAAAAGAAAATTAAATTCCAGACGCCATACCCGGCGAAATTGAAGGTATTTTATGAGGACGACACATGCATTTACAACTCTGCAGCAGATGCAACTAAGGATATGGTGAGTCGAGGCTTAGCAGTCACTGTTATCAAACCTTCAAAAACGTGGGCCGATAAGATCAAAAGTGCTATTTGGCTCAAACCGGGAGAGACTGACAAGGGACGTTCAAACGGCGAAACACGGGAGGGATATAAGCGGAAGCTGGACGCTTACAGAAGGGATTGACTCGCAAAACGACAAATGACAAAAGGATAATGACTTTGACAAGCTAAAGGCAGGAGGAAGGAGCAGATGGGACGAAAGTGTCCCGTTTTCCCTTGACGTGATAACAAGTCGGAGACCATTAAAATCACGGAAATGGACCGCTACAACCAGGTATCGCCACTAGAGGGCCCGCCACAACCACTGAGTTATGGCGGCTTTCCCTCAAAGTCACTCACTAACTATAACATCACTACGGTCGCTGAAAAGACCGCTGATAAGGAAGTCTCTTTTATGTGGACTTGTGTTAATTTGATTTACAAAGTTAAATTGTTCAAATTGTTGAATGCTTTTTCCTGTTCGAGTAGCCAAAGGGGGTCACTTATTATGCTAGTTTTAGGTGAAATGTAATCTATAACTCATGACTTCTTCAGCACAAATAAGAATCACAACATACAATGTAAAAGGAGTTCTTAACCCAATAAAGTGGGCTAAAATACTAGGAAAAATGAAGAAAGAAAAGGCAGAGGTAGTTTTCCTTCAGGAAACTCATCTCTCAGAGATAGAACATAGTAAACTGAAAAGACAGGGCTTTAATCAGGTATATAGTGCATCACATACATCTGGACGTAAAAGGGGTGTGGCAACATTAATATCTAATAAGGTGATATTTGAGAAATTTTCAGAATACAAGGATAAAGATGGTAGATACAACATGGTGATTGGCAGACTTGAGGGACTTCAAGTAACATTTATCAACGTGTATGCACCTCCAGGTTCACAGTGGTATTTCTATAAACATATTTTCGACATGATGATAACTAAAGCGCAAGGTTTAATAATTTGTGGTGGCGATTTTAATGTAAGACTGAATCCATCTGAAGATACTTCCAAACAACTCTCTTTTAATAATAATATTGGTAAAAAGATAAGAAAAACGTTGAGGGAGATGGGAATAAGTGATGTCTGGCGAGAGCTGAACCCCCGACAGAGAGACTACACATTTTGCTCTGCAGTTCATCGTTCCTATTCAAGAATTGATTATTTTTTCATGTATAATAAAGACTTAGGCAGAGTAAAAAAATGTCACATAGGAGTGATGGACCTCTCAGATCATTGTCCACTTTATATAAAACTAGATGTTAATAAAATAAAATCGCCATTCCTATGGAGACTAAACTCAAGCATACTTAAGGGTAAAATCAAAGAAGAACTGAAAGAAGATATTCAAACATACATGCAGGAAAATGACAATGGCGAAGTCTCTCCTATATTATTATGGGATGCCTGTAAAGCCGTCTTAAGAGGCAAAATAATTGCAAAATCATCTTCTTTAAAAAAATCTAGACAGGAAAAATTGAATAATCTGGAACATGGGCTGGCTGAACTGGAAAAAAAACATAAAAACAATGCAGACTCAGAAACTCTACAGAAAATAAAACAAACTAGAGATGAAATAAATCAGGAATTACAGACTTGTATACAGAAAAAACTATTATTCTTAAAACAGAGTTATTATGAAACTGGACCTAGATCAACAAAGCTTTTAGCTTACAGATTGTCAAAACAACAGGCAGAAAGAGTTATATACAAAATTAGAGAACCAATAACTAAAAAAGTTACTTATGAAGATAAAGAAATAATAGAAAGTTTTGAGAAATACTACCAAAAATTATATGCTTTGAAAGAACAAGAAGGAGTTGAACAAGCCAATGTACTATTAAATAAATTGTTGTTACCTGTAGTATCGAATGAACAAAATGAAACCCTGACAAAAAATATATCAGCCCAGGAACTAGAAAAAGCAGTGAAAAGGTTAAAACTTAACAAAGCACCGGGGGCCGATGGATTTAACGCTGAATGGTACAAAACCTATTTAAAAGAACTTTCCCCTATTCTTTTAAGAACGTTTAACTGGGTACTGAATGGGGGACAGATCCCGCCCTCCTGGAAGGAGACAATAATTACTGTAATACCAAAAGAGGGGAAAGACAAACTAGATTGTTCAAATTATCGTCCAATTAGTTTACTAAATCAGGACTATAAGATTTTTACTTCTATATTAGCCAGAAGACTGGAACATATTCTCCCAGACATAATAAATTTATACCAGACAGGATTCATTAAGGAAAGGCGGACTAGGGACAACATTAGGCGAAGACTACACGTGATCAATCATATTAAAAGGAATAATAAACAAGCAGTAATATTAGGTTTAGATGCACAAAAGGCATTTGACACTGTAGATTGGTCCTTTCTATATAAAGTCCTATCTCAATTTAATTTTTCAAATAAATTTCTGAAGATAATTCAAGAACTATATAACAAACCCACTGGTAAAATTAGAATTAATGGGGGACTATCGGGAACAATAAAAATAGAACAAGGTTGTAGACAAGGATGTTCTATGTCCCCACTATTATTTGCCATATTCATTGAACCTCTGGCACAATGGATTAGGCAAAATACTGAAATACATGGCATTGAGGTAAACCATAAGGAACATAAGTTAGCCCTATTTGCGGACGACATTTTAATTTATTTGGCTTTGACTCCTTTCCAGAATTGCATAAAACCTTAATGGAATATGGCAAATTCTCAGGGTATAAATTGAACTCCCATAAATCACAGGTGCTAACATTTAAATACTCACCAAATAAACTTGTCAGAGAAAATTTTAAGATAAATTGGAATATGGAGTCAATAGTATACTTGGGAGTGGTTATTCCTAAAGACACCAATAAGATAGTCTCTGCTAATTATGACCCTTTATTGGCCAGAATAAAGACTGACTTCGCCAGATGGAGCCTAGTGCCCTACCTGGGACTTATGCAAAGAATAGAAGCTATAAAAATGATAATGTTGCCAAAATTACTATATTTATTTCAGACAATACCAGCAGAACCTGCCAATATTATGTTTCAAGAAATTGACAAATTGATATCTAGATTTATTTGGCAAGGAAAACGGCCAAGGATTAGATTTAAGACTTTAGAGTTAAATAAAAATAAAGGGGGCCTTTCACTCCCTAACATGAGGAACTACTACAGGGCAGCACAAATAACCCCACTAGTGGAAATATGCAATCCGTCTTATACAGCAAAATGGAAAGAAATTGAGTATACAATGAACAATATCCCAGTGCAAGCGGCAATTGGGAATATAGATTTAATAAAAAACTGCGGAGAACTTAATCCATTCACGGAAACGGCATTGAAAACCTGGTCAAAATTAGTTAAAGAAAATAAAGAGTCCTGCTTGTTGATCAGATGGATAGCATATGACCAAGATTTTACTCCAAATAGAACCGACAATACCTTTAAAATATGGATAGAAAAGGGCTTGGTAAAATACAATGATCTCTATCATAAAGGCCGTCTGAGGAGTTTTCAAGAAATAAAGCGGATTTATGGTCTCGATAACAAAGATTTTTGTCGTTTCTTACAAATCCGACATTATTTACATAAAGCAAAGACAGACGACCCGGACAGGCCTTTCTATGGTATCTTAAATATCTTTCTTAAGTCATACCAGTCAAATTCAAATGAGAAATTAATATCAAAATTATACTACCAATTACAAGACATAGAGGGTGAAGACACATTGTATATCAAGGACAAATGGGAGAAGGAGGGTAACCTTAAGATTCACATAGACGATTGGTCAAATACTCAAAGCAATTGTTGGAAATGTACATCCTCACTGACATGGAGGGAATTTGCATGGAAGAATGTTGTGCGCTTTTTCAAAACGCCAGCCCAGAGGGGTTTAAATGCAGATAAATCGTGCTGGAGGTTATGTGGGTCGAAGCAAGCTCATCACTATCACATCTTCTGGAGCTGTCCTAAATTGTCTTTCTATTGGGGCCAAATCAAGCAAAGTGTCGATTGTGTCATTGGGGCTAATATTCCTTTGAATTTTGAAACTATTTTCTTGGGTAAGCGGCCAGATTGTGTGAAAGGGTTTTGTAAAATATATATGTTTAATACTATGCTAATTGCAAGCAAAAAAGCAATCACTCGGAAATGGATGACTGACAAGGTACCTATACTAGAAGACTGGATAAATGTGATTCAGGACATTTTTCAGATGGAAAAGCTTACATTTGCAATGAGACTGAAACAGGACAAATTTGAGGAAAGCTGGAAATCGTGGTCGGATTTCATGGACACTACATCTAAAGCCCACAATGAAAATGACGTGACACCCACTGTTCTTTAGCTACTCTGTACTGTTGGTACATTCTGTTTTATTGTTTTCGATTATTCACTTAGATTTCTTTTCTATTTTCCACTAAAAAAAAAAAAGCAAAAAAAAAGAGAATACAGGGTGACGGATGTTGGATGAGTACATGAAGATGTAATCTCTTTGGATTGATATTGCCAAAATGGAAAACGATTTGTGAGATATTGTTTTATAGTTTGTAAACGAAGCATGCATTCTCTTCATGTTGTTCCCTAATAAAAACTTGAATTATAAAAAAAAAAAAATCTTCCATAGATCTTTAAGTGTTGTAACTTAATCTTCCCAGTGTAAGACTGGCTGGTGTCTCGTTATTAAATTAAATTCATCTTTAAGCTAAAACACTTGCCACTCTTTATAATATTTCCTACAACATGTACATAGTTTTTAACAGTTTTTGTTGCTTACAGCTCTGTCTTGGTATTAAACCCTCCTCTCTCAGCACATGACATGTTTCAGAGTCTGTGAATAATCCAGTTAATGATTAATTGATTACTAAATTAGTTGACAATTATTTAAATTATGGATTATAATCAATTAATCTGATTAGTTTTGTTGCAGCTCTAGTAAATTGCATCAGAAATCCAATGATTTGGATTTGTGCTGTTAAACAAGTCACCTTCCTGTGGAGGGTGAACAGTTGCAGCTGTTTAAATACACACACATTTGTAGAGAAAAAGTTCAGCTCTGGCAGCAATATTTGTAGTTTTGGTCGTATTTTGTCCTGAGTTGTCAGGCCGTCTAAATACGTAGTTGGCTGCATCTCCTCACGCCTGCTGTGTGTCGCCATGTTTGTTTTGGCCTCCAGTAGAACACAAAGTCACGTGACTGAAAACTATGAATAACATCAAGTGGTGGACAAAGTACTCAAAAGCTGTACTCAAGTAAAAGTACTGTTACTTCAAAAATAATATTATATTATTGTTAGCAGTAAAAGTACCAAACAAAAATTTTACTTCAGTAAAAGTAAGAAAGTATTGAGTATAAAATGTACTTAAGTAGGCCTACATTTGAATGTTTTTACAAAATCTTCTTCCCTGAGTTTCAAACCCAGAACCTTCTAATTGCAAGTCAGATGTACTTCCCACTACACCACAGAGGACAAAAACTACTTTGAACTCAGACAATGTAAAGGTTCACTCAAGTAAAAGTAAAAATATGTTCTACAAAAACAGAAAGTACTGATAACTGATAACATTAGAGTGTGTAAGAATGTATAAGATGGTGGTTTCTAACATATGCAAAAAAACTAAATGTTTTTACAATTCTGAACATGTTTATAATTGTGAAATCAATAAATGAAATAAACATGTTTCAGAGCTTTACAGAAGGGTCACTGGCTGACATCTTGGAATTTCAAAGGTACAATGTTAAGTCTTTGGTGTCCTCTGGTGGTGACATTACAGATTGCAAAGCTGTCTCACAGTGTGGCCATCTGCCCAATCAGGTGACTTTCTACAGCCTGTGAGCACCTGTGGTAACCTTACAGAGACCAGGCAGGAGAGGGATGTGAGGTAAATGGTTGCAGACAGGACAGAGGAAGAGCAGAGAGACATTAGAGCTGATGGTCCTGACAGAGAAGACTTTTAGCTTCCTTACAGTGTTTGTTTCATGTGGATAGGCCCAGGCATCACTGAGATACAAACCACTGCAGCCTTAGTACTGTTAATGATGTTAAATATAACCTGTTAAATATATGCACGGCTTATTAAAGCTATCGGCGGCAACATGCAGTGTTTTCAGATCGTATCAATGATATTTTCCTTTAAAAACAATAAAAAACTAGATATTTACGCCCCTTAACTTTTTTGATAGCCATATAATGGAGAAAGACATGAGCTGGAGCACCTACTCCTTTTGCCCTTTGGCCCTCGAGGGCCCGTTTGTCAAGTTTTTTTTATTTATTACTTTTTTTTTACTCTGGCTCTTCACAAGAACATACAGTATATTGTAACATATACAGTATTACTAAAATGTACAAATTATTTATAATAAATGACCTGCCACCCGTCAGTACATCATGTGACGTCACCATGTGACCTTTAATTTTGCTGCTGCGTCCTGTCCAGCTGCCCTTTGCACAGCAGAGAGCGGAGCGTGAAGCCCAGAGAGAGATCTGTAATAACTTGGAGTGATCCTAAGCAAGTAGTCTACAATAAACCAACTGAGACAGGTGGAGGAGCACCGGGAGCTTCCAGGTGGGCCAGTGTATACTTTTGGGTCAGCTGTGAGAATGTGTGCATGTGTTGTCTCAGCCCAGCCACTACGCACAGACAAGCAGTCGTTATCACACGGCAACGACCCCTGACCCTCTCCCAACTTTCCCTTCCTGTACTGAGGCTACTGTCTATGGTCCCTGCGGCCCCATGGTCACATGGTGTCTGCCCCGTGGTCACATGGTGTCTGCCCCGTGGTCACAAGGTGTCTGCCCTGTGATCACATGATGTCTGCCCTGTGGTCACATGGTGTCTGCCCCGTGGTCACATGGTGTCTGCCCCGTGGAATAATCAGATAGGTGCTGAGCACTGAATGACAGGGGCGCGCCAGCCACTGCCCCCTGCAGTAGCCTATGTAAGGTTGCATAATAAATGTGGTCAGTCACAGTAAATTTAATGAAATCATGGACACTAGGGACTGTTTTCAGCCTGACGCACTACTCTCATCTCAAGCTTTAATTAAGTTTTTGTTTGATGAAAATTGACCAGATATTGGCAGAGATATGATCATAAACAGCTCATTGAAACATTATGGTCCAATTATATGCAACACAATCTGAAGCACACTGCCTACAGCGGACACATGAGAGACATTTCTCACGATATCAGAGCTGGATTATCATAATATCAACATAAAACATAAGTTCAGACATTCTGTTAAAAGTCTTTGGTGTTCTCTGGAGCCACAGCTCAGTGTAATGACAGTGAAGGCTCAGAGACTGTGACAGGATCTCTGTCCTGGAGCAGGGGCGGAGCTGAGCATTCTAGGGGCTCAGGGCACAATGTGGACACCACAAATAAATATGTGATCACACATTCACACAAAAAGCTAATAATAATGCCCAAATATACAGTAGAAGCTTATGCCAGATAATGTAAAACTTATATTAGGCATAGCCCATTAACTAAGCCAGGATTTATTCAAATCCTGTGTGTGTGTTTTGTTCAAATGTTCCTGGGGAGAACTCCCAGACCCCCAGAGTAATTACACAGTAATTATACTGTTGTTTAACTGAGCATAAGCAGCTGCTCTGTAACATGTACATGTTCACATACTCACACGTATTTTATTTTTAGACTATTGCTGCATAAACAGAGACAGACTGTATTAACCTGCTCTGTCAGTCTTTAAAGAGGTTATATTATGCTTTTATTTATATTTTTAAGCCAATCTTGTTAACCTCTGGAACAGCATTGCATGTTTTACAACCTTTAAAAACATCATTTGAATAATTTTTTTTTTTTTTCAATAATAACTTTGCTGCTGCCCTAAAGAAACAGATAAAGAGACCAGCAGAGGGCAGCAGGGTACAGAGCTGTTACACTATTTTGAACACAACTTAAAAAATAAGAGCTATTTATTCTTCTTTTACTGCCAAACGCTCTCAGAGAAAAAAAGTCACTATTTGACAGATAAGGCCCCTCCCTTGGGGGCTTCGAGAAAAGAGTTACTTTTTGACAGAAGAGGACCCTCCTTGGGGGGATATTTTGACCTTTTGCCAAAAAGGTTGTGGTGGTGGTGGTGGGGGGGTACCCAGTATCGTTTTCATAGCCATCGGGCCACGTTTGTCCCAAAAGTCCTTTTCAGACCAAATCTTGGCAGCGGGCGCGTCCAGCTCGGAGAGGAGCATCCCCCTTGCGAAAACTGAGAGGATCAGAGAAGGTTTGGCACAAACAAAGAGCTAGAGCCTTGGCCCTGTAATATGTCACTCGGGGGCAAGCCCAAAGGATGTGACAGAAATTTGAGGCCTCTAGGTCATACCACTGATAAAATAGCTAACCCTTATGGCTAGAGCCTCGGCTCTGAAATATGTCATTAGGGCACACGTGCAGATGAAGTGACCCAAATTTGGTGTTTCTATGTCAATTCTGTGACCCAGGATGACTGCTTGACCTTAAACCTGACCCTGGTCCCTATTGTCAGAAAGTTTCCCAAATTGCGCGCAGGTCTCCTTTTTTATGTCAATTTTTTTCTGTAAGTAATTAAGTCTCATGAAAATTACCTGTGGTTTAGGGACGTGTGTATATTCTGTGGTATTTTTTTCATAGCTCTCGGACACTCCTTTTGGACACTCCTTTGAAACATGTCATAGCTGGGGCCACGCCGAGTCGGTCTGAGGTGGTCCGGGGCCCCTAGGACCTACTTTGGCCTTGCGCTTGGCCTGACATTTAGCATACTTTTGAATGGCAAAATTTGATGGGGAAAATGAATGGGAATTGATACCCAATTGTCACGTGATTAAAGGATCATAACTCTACCAATATGTCCTTTTGGCACCAAATTTGCACCATACACCCTTCTCTAGAGTTCCTCCGCACCCCTCAAATGACCAGGCACAGCTCCAGCTGGAAATCTACTTAGTCTTTTTGGGGTGTTTTGTGATAATTTTTGACAGGAACGGACAATGTGGCATGGCAGAGAGGCATCCATTGTGAAATTATAATTTTCTGACATAAAATTGTAGCACAGGCAACATAATATTTGGGTTTTTGTATTGCATTGTAGTGTTTATGTCCTTTTGTTTTGTTTACCTGCTCAGCTGATCTCCGCAGTCAGCTGACGGTGCCTGCGAATTGCCCTAATCCAAGGCATCTGGGGGGGCAAGGGCACGGAAAGAAGTGTGAATGGTGCTTGCTGGACGGGCTGGAGAGGTCAATAGGCTGTTTCCCTGGTATTTTAAGTGGGTTTTTGAGCCAGCACCGTACTCTGGACTAATGCTGACCGCCTGGACAAAGCACAACTGAGGCCGGTGAGAGCGATCCAATTAATGCTTTTTATCGCTGCGTTTCGAAGTGCCGGTGCGGGAGCGCGCCTCTGCTGCAGCCTCGCATGTTCCTCTTTCTCTTTTTTTTTTTTTTGGGGGGGGGGGGGGGGGGTGTATACAGACCTTCTTTTGGATTTCCTTTGGATTATATTTTTGGAGACCTGGCTGCGGATACTATATATTATGAACTAACGCGCATTATGAACTAACGTGTATTATGAACCAACGCACATTAAAGGACCTGTAAGCAATTCTTGGTCAGGGCGTATATATTGTCTGCTTTATAATAATTTTGGAGAGTTAAACTCTCTGCCTTTGTTGTATTTTGGTTGTTAATTTTTAAATGACTGAAGACAAGGTAAAATAACAGTAGCATTGGTAAATTGTCACTATTTCCATAACTTTTCCTATTTGTCACTGGACCAAAGTGTCACTTTGACAGCTAAACCTGTGTCAAATGGGATCCCACCCTGGAACTCAATTGTCAGTTCCCTAATTTAAAAAATTTGACAATTGGCAAGGTCACTTTTTGACAAATGGGACTTTAAGGTGTGGGCTTAAAATAAAAGTATTTGTGAGCGCCATGGATGGTGGAGTAGGGTGGAGGAGGGCAGAGGCTCTTGGAAGGGTGGGGACTGCTTAAAATGTCATTGACAAATGGGAACCCTGAGACCCCAATTAGGGAATCATCCCTAGTATCCAAAATTTGACTGGACTGATTGCAAACTCATAACATGGGGTCTCAGGGTTCCCATTTGTCAATGACATAAGGGATACTTTTTGACAATTGAAAGGGCAAGGGGTAACCCTTTATTCGTTTATTTGGATGGGACAATGCATATTCATAACATACAATTTGTATGAAATCACACATATTGACGTAAATACGCCGGATTTAGCACAGGTGCTGATTTCCATCCGTAGCCCCAGACATAAAATACACATAAATTAGACATTTGACAGACTCGACAAATACAACTGACAGTATACATATAATGCACAGTATCGTACAGTACAATAAACAAACATATGATTCAAGTATTTACGTTATGTAGGTGTTGGCTGTCATGACCTAAGGTGCTGGTTAAAGGTGCTTTTTATAGAGTGCATTATATATAAAGTGCCTGCAGTATTTACAGTACTATTTTTAAAGTGCTAGCGCCTACGTGTGTGTGTAATGGTGTCTAATGGTGGTTACAATTTTGATTGCTTTTCAAGCATCTCTTAAGGTGCGTTTTAAATGATGCAAAGGTTGGACTAGTTCTAACTGAGACAGGTAAGGTATTCCAGCTGCTGCAACCTGTGATAGAGAGAACATTCTGAGCGAAGGTGGTTTTTCGAAATTGTACCTCACAGTCCCCTCTGGAGGTTGATCTGGTGCTAGACTCACTTTTTCTTTTTATATATTTTTTCCAGGGTGGTGGGGCCAGTTCATGCAGGGACCTAAAGATGATACAACAGTTTTTAAATAATTTAAAATTTTTAAAACTTAAAAGATTATACTTTTCTAGGATTGCACAGTGGTGAAATGATTGTGGCTTCCTATCAAATGCTTTTATGGCTTTTTTATAAAGCTGTTCAATTGGTTTTAGTGTAGTGGCACTGGCGAACGACAATGTTGTGAAGCAGTATTCTATGTGAGACAATATCATGCAATGGAGGTGGGATTTGGCCGCCTCTGTTGTGATGAAAGGGCCTATTTGTTTGAAGTTTTGTAAGTAGAATTTTACTATATTGGATACCTTTTTTATTTGTTTTTTGAATGTCAGGTTGGAGTCAAACACTACTCCAAAGTATTTAAACTGTGTCACCAACTCCACTTCCTCTCCCTCCAGAAAAATAAGAGACCTACTTCTCAGTTTTGTTCGTTTTGTAAACATCCTGAAGACAGTTTTTTTTTTTTATTAGGCATAAGTTTTGTTTTAGCCAGTTGTATAACTTGTTCAGAGCATTTGTGAGGTCTACAGCTATTTTCTCCTCTTTTCCCTGTGTGTAGATCACCACATCATCTGCATACATTTGCAGTTTAAGTTCGGGGCACACATCCGGGAGATTCTTTATGTTAAAAGAGAATAATAAGGGGGCAAGGGTAGATCCCTGCGGAAGGCCGACATTGATATGAAGATAAGGAGATGTGACACCGTCTATGGAAACACACTGCTTTCTATTTGATAGGTAGGATTGAAACCAAAGTATGGCGTCTGCAGAAAAGTTAAAGTATGTGAGCTTAGCTAAAAGAACCTGATGGTTGACTGTGTCAAACGCTTTCTTAAGGTCTAAGAACACAGTTCCTACACATGAATTGTTGTCCAGTAAGTGTTTAATGTTTTCTACAAAGAAACAATTTGCAGTCTCAGTGCTATAGTTAGCCCGGAACCCGATGTCAATACCATTGACATCTCTAGCCTTCAAGGTTTTGATGGCTGCAATAATTTTTGTTACTGACTCATTTATTTGTTGCAACTGAAAAACAGGCTGATCCTTGTTTAATGGTTGATAATAGGTTGCGGGGGGAGCGAAAAGACTTGCGATATCGGATATACCGTCCACAAAGTAATTATTGAAGATGTTTGCCACTGTCATAGGATCCTTTATTGAGGTGTTATTTATAACTAGTTCAAAGGTTCTTCTCTCGTCTTTTTTTTGTTTACCTAGTAGTTTCTTTAAAATTTGCAATGTTTTTTGTCCATTGCCTTTTGCATTTTCTCTTAAGGAAATGAAAAACTTTGCTTTGGCTTTTCTTAGGGTTTGTATAACTTTATTGCAAGCGTGTGTGAATTTTTGTCTATCTGTATACCTCCCGGATTTTAGATATTGTTTAAGTAGAGCATCTCTTGATTTTAATAGAGTTCTGCAGTTTTGGTTGATCCATGGTAGGTGATTGTCCTTTTTAGTTCTGTGACGCCCCCTGGTGGCAAATACAGACATTACCTCGTTAATTTTTCGGAGAAAGGATTTGGAGTTTGTCTCTATGTTTTTAGACGATAGAGTCTCCTCCCAGCTTACCATTTTCAGAGCGTCATTTACGTTTTGTGTTTGGTTCTTTGGTATAATGTTTGCAGGAGGGGCATTGCGTGAATTTAGGTATCATTGTTTTGAGAGCTTTCTAGAAAAGAGAATTATGTTGTGATCTGATAAGCCGGTCAGAAAGTTGAAGGTCTTTGCGATTCTGTCAGGCTTATTAGTGAACAGGAGGTCTATCCTTGTCTGAGATTTGTTTGTTAGTCTGGTGGGTTTCTCTATTAATTGTTCTAGATTAAAATAGTCTGTGGTGTGTTTGAGAGTTTTCCGAGTGTGTTTATCGTCCCAATTTATGTTAAAATCCCCTATCACAATTATCTCTTTGTTTTGGCCACATATGGTCAGCATGTGTTTTAGTTGGTCATAAAACTCTACTTTAGCAGAGGAGTGTCGATATGAGCAGATTAGAATAAATGACATTTCATTTGATAATGTAATTTCAACGCAAAGTAGGTCAAATTCAATGTCATTAGGTCTAGTTTTTTACATTTCAAGGTGTTGTTGATAAACAGCAAGACTCCCCCACCTTTGCTCCTCTCTCTGTCTTTTCTGAACACATGATACCCTGGCATTGTTATTAGAGCTTCTGCTGATGTTTGTTTTAACCAAGACTCAGATATACCTAGACAGTCAATGTTGGACTTGTCTAGGAGGTGTTCAAGCTGCTCACATTTATTGCAGATACTTCTAGCATTCAGATGTCCACATAACAGCCCTTTTGGTTTGAGATTAGGGTCCCAGATTATTCTTGATTGATTAAGTGTTTGAAAAAGCTTGCATGTACGGTGTTTTTTAAAAACTGGATTTCTAGATTTTACCTTTTGTAGGTCGGATGGCTTTTGTTGTGTCTTATTTGGCCATGGTTCGACTGCTAGGCTATTAGCCGTAGGCGCGACTCCGTTGAGGGCCGCCGATCCGCTGGTAGCCGCTGCTCGGGTTAGCCCCCCAGCTACCACTGATGGAGGAGATGGAGGTCTCTGGACTGCTAGGCCATTTGCTGTAGGAGCGACCCCGTCGAGAGCCGCCGAACTGCTGGTAGCTGCTGTCCGTGTTAGCTCCCCGGCTAACACCGATAGAGGAGATGGAGGTCTCTGGACTGCTAGGCTGATAGCCATAGGTGCGACCTCGTCGAAAGCCGCCGATCCGCTGGTAGCTGCTGCCCGGGTTAGCCCCCCGGCTAACACCGGTGGAGGAGATGGAGGTCTCTGGACTGCTAGGCCATTAGCCGTAGGCGCAACCCCGTTGAGAGCTGCCGATCTGCTGGTAGCTGCTGCCCGTGTTAGCTCCCCGGCTAACACCGATGAAGGAGATGGTGGCCGCTCGACTGCTAGGCTGATAGCCATAGGCACGACCCTGTCGAGGGCCGCCGGTCCGGGCACGGGTGGCGGTGGACACAGGAGAAGCAGAGGATTAACATGTTGTCCACACCTGCGTTACCACACCTGTGGGTTGTCAGTTAGGTTAAGATAAGAAAATATATTACCAAATCTTCGAGGTGGATCGACTTGTTTTGGATTTATGAAGTTTGCGAACAAGCAATAGACCAGGAGCGCTGTGGTAGCACCATTGGTGGCAATGTGTCAACTCCATTTGTCACAAAGTGACCTGTGACAAATCGAAAACTCTAAACTCTAAACTGTGACATACGGAAACCTGAACTTGAAAAATTGTCCCATTTTTTACACCCATTTGTCAAAAAGTTTCCCGTGACAAATGGGACCCTTTTGACAATTGAGGAACAAACTTTTGGGGATTCCCCATTTGTCAAAAAGTTTGCCATTTTACACTTGACAATTAGGTCAAGTGTAAAAGTTGTCAGTCCCAATTGTCAGAAATGTTCCCAAACATAATTTTTTGAATGCCACATGGTGGTGAAATCGGGTACTAGTGACAAACGGGGTACATTGGCCAACTTTTTGGACGTTTGTAGTGCGCAAGCCGGGGGGCCTGCGGGAGGCCCAGTGAACCCTGCCCTGGATGGGCACAAACCTGGCGTGTGGTGGCAATTTTTAGGAGCCCCGCTTCGGCCGGAAAGGGCGTGAAAGGAGTGAACCCCACCGTAGAATGGGAGGTATGAGAATTGTCAGTGAAGTTCCCTAAGGGGCAGTGAGGTAACGCAGGTGAGGTAACGCAGGTGAAGTAATGCAGGTGAAGTAACGCAGGTGTGGTAATGCAGGTGAAGTAACACAGGTGTGGTAACGCAGGTGACGTAACGCAAGTGAGGTAATGCAGGTGAGGTAATGCAGGTGTGGTAATGCAGGTGAAGTAATGCAGGTGTGGTAACGCAGGTGAAGTAACACAGGTGTGGTAATGCAGGTGAAGTAACAGGTGTGGTAACACAGGTGAGGTAACACAGGTGAGGTAACGCAGGTGTGGAAACGCAGGTGAGGTAATGCAGGTGTGGTAACGCAGGTGTGGTAATGCAGGTGTGGTAACGCAGGTGAAGTAACGCAGGTGTGGTAATGCAGGTGTGGTAATGCAGGTGTGGTAACGCAGGTGTGGTAATGCAGGTGAGGTAACGCAGGTGTGGAAACGCAGGTGTGGTAACAAGGTCAAATACTACGTCATACTTGTCTATGTGGAACTATTGAGCAGGAGTACTCACCGTTTGACCCTAGGAGGTCAGCACTGGCTGTTTTCACCAGAAAATGAGAATTTAGACCTTTTTTTTTACAAAATGGTCAAACATAAGACTATAAATAGTAGGGCTGTGCTTAAAAAAATTGATATGGAGATATATTATGAAGTACTTCTAGACAATACATGTATCAATACGCATGCTACTGTATCGATACAGCTGTTTAAATGATGTTAATATAAACAACTGGAACGGAAGTTTTGAGGCTGTTTCCTAAGGTGCAGTACAGATTTCTGCCATAGGTGGCAGCACCGCAGCACACAGCAGCAGCATGTGTCTAGTAAACAAACATGGAGGGGCACGGTGTTTTTTAAGTCAGCAAAACTTGAGGGGAATTGTCAACTTTAGACTTTAAAACAGCAAGGAATCAAGAGTTAGACCTGGCTCATGCAGTTTGTAGGCTCTGCAGTCAAGTAGTGTTACTGCAGCAACTCTACAGATCTCTGTCTTCACACAAGACAGTACACTGATCTGCCACTAGCAACAGGTAACATTAGTACAACACAGAGCCAACGTGTGTCACACAAGAGGAGAGAGTCCGGGTGCTGCGGGGCGGAGTCTGACTCTTAATTAGTGCGGCTGCTAGCAGCGCAAAGCTAACAAATACAAGAGCAGAGTCCTTCACATTGATGACAGTTTAAGTGCTGATATTATCTCTACTCAATCTAACGCACAACTTTACCCTACCCAACCCTTTAGATGCCAGAGGTGCTAAATAGCAACACTTGGTGATGACAGTCTTCAGCTGTGTATAAATACAGCTGTTTTCAGCTGCACATATCCAGACCACGTCTGATAGAGAAGCGAAGCACTGAGAGAGAAATCTATAGTAATGGCTACAAGCATGTGTGATGAAGCAAATTTTTCATTTACTGCTGACTCTGATTCTGAGGGAGAATATCTACCTTCTGAAGCGAGTGTAAGCAGTGATAGCAGGGAAAGTGACTGTGCCAGTGGCAATGAAAGAGTTGGTACTGACACTTTCCACAACAGAAGTAGGAGAGGAGGCAGGTGTGGTAGAAGAGGAAGGCGGGGGAGAGGCTGTAACAATAGGGCCAGCATAAACAGCAAGATGGCTGGGATCAACTGAGCCACCTAGAAACTTATCAGGAGTGGATAAAGCAGTTTGATGAGCCTGTTGGCTATACAGGAGAGAAGGATCTGACTGGTGCTGATCCAATAGATTTTTTATTTCTCTTTCTAACTGATGATTTTTGGAACCTCCTTACAAATGAGACTAACAGATATGCTCATCAAGTTTTATCCTCAACACAGCTCAAGCCAAAGTCCAGATTCCATTCATGGTGTGATGTATCAGTCTCTGAAATGAAAGCATTCCTTTCTTTACATTTGTCTATGGGCCTGGTAGAGAAGCCAGAGATTGAGGATTATTGGGCAACTTTTTGGGCAACATACACCCCTGGTTTTGGCAGAGTAATGTCTAGAAACAGATTTCAATTAAATTCAATTCAATTCAGGTTTATTTGTATAGCCCAATATCACAACAAAAGTCGCCTCAAAGGGCTTCACAAACAGTTGATCAAACATAAACACACAATCAGACTTGACACACAATCAGCACAAACAATAACTACACTAAACTAAAGGAAATATATTAGAGTACCAGGGGACTCTGAATGAAATACATTAGAGTACCAGGGGCATGGACTTCAAGGGCCTGCAGCTATGGCTTTTACCCAGGGAAAAGTGTTTAAGAGTGGGTCACCGAGTACAAAAGGTGAGCATGATACTTCTGGTACTCCCAGGACACTTTTCTGGTTGTGTTTACCCAGAGAAAGTGAACTATTCCTGGGTACCAGTTCATATCAGCTGGGTGTTTATGGAGGTCCATTTTTGTGGACAACTGAGGGCCACTTTCTGGTTCTGTTTACACAGAGAAAGTGAACTATTCCTGGGTACCAGTTCATATAAGCTGGGTGTTTATGGAGGTCCATTTTTGTGGACAACTGAGGGCCACGTTTTGGTTTTGTTTACCCAGAGAAAGTGAACTATTCCTTGGTACCAGTTTATATCAGCTGGGTGTTTATGGAGGTCCATTTTTGTGGACAACTGAGGGCCATGTTTTGGTTTTGTTTACCCAGAGAAAGTGAACTATTCCTGGGTACCAGTTCATATCAGCTGGGTGTTTATGGAGGTCCATTTTTGTGGACAACTGAGGGCCACTTTCTGGTTCATTTTACCCAGCGAAAGTGAACTATTCCTGGGTACCAGTTCATATCAGCTGGGTGTTTATGGAGGTCCATTTTTGTGGACAACTGAGGGCCACGTTTTGGTTCTGTTTACCCAGAGAAAGTGAACTATTCCTGGGTACCAGTTCATATCAGCTGGGTGTTTATGGAGGTCCATTTTTGTGGACAACTGAGGGCCATGTTTTGGTTCTGTTTACCCAGAGAAAGTGAACTATTCCTGGGTACCAGTTCATATCAACTGGGTGTTTATGGAGGTCAATTTTTTTGGACAACTGAGGGCCACGTTTTGGTTTTGTTTACCCAGAGAAAGTGAACTATTCCTTGGTACCAGTTTATATAAGCTGGGTGTTTATGGAGGTCCATTTTTGTGGACAACTGAGGGCCATGTTTTGGTTTTGTTTACCCAGAGAAAGTGAACTATTCCTGAGTACCAGTTCATATCAGCTGGGTGTTTATGGAGATCAATTTTTGTGAACAACTGAGGGCCACTTTGTGGTTCTGTTTACCCAGAGAAAGTGAACTATTCCTGGTTACCAGTTCATATCAACTGGGTGTTTATGGAGGTCAATTTTTTTGGACAACTGAGGGCCACGTTTTGGTTCTGTTTACCCAGAGAAAGTGAACTATTCCTGAGTACCAGTTCATATCAGCTGGGTGTTTATGGAGGTCCATTTTTGTGGACAACTGAGGGACACGTTTTGGTTCTGTTTACCCAGAGAAAGTGAACTATTCCTTGGTACCAGTTTATATAAGCTGGGTGTTTATGGAGGTCCATTTTTGTGGACAACTGAGGGCCATGTTTTGGTTTTGTTTACCCAGAGAAAGTGAACTATTCCTGAGTACCAGTTCATATCAGCTGGGTGTTTATGGAGATCAATTTTTGTGAACAACTGAGGGCCACTTTGTGGTTCTGTTTACCCAGAGAAAGTGAACTATTCCTGGTTACCAGTTCATATCAACTGGGTGTTTATGGAGGTCAATTTTTTTGGACAACTGAGGGCCACGTTTTGGTTCTGTTTACCCAGAGAAAGTGAACTATTCCTGAGTACCAGTTCATATCAGCTGGGTGTTTATGGAGGTCCATTTTTGTGGACAACTGAGGGACACGTTTTGGTTCTGTTTACCCAGAGAAAGTGAACTATTCCTGGGTACCAGTTCATATCAGCTGGGTGTTTATGGAGGTCCATTTTTGTGGACAACTGAGGGCCATGTTTTGGTTCTGTTTACCCAGAGAAAGTGAACTATTCCTGGGTACCAGTTCAATTCAGCTGGGTGTTTATGGAGGTCCATTTTTGTGTACAACTGAGGGCCACTTTGTGGTTCTGTTTACCCAGAGAAAGTGAACTATTCCTGGGTACCAGTTCATATAAGCTGGGTGTTTATGGAGGTCCATTTTCGTGGACAACTGAGGGCCAAGTTTTGGTTCTGTTTACCCAGAGAAAGTGAACTATTCTTGGGTAACAGTTTATATCAGCTGGGTGTTTATGGAGGTCCATTTTTGTGGACAACTGAGGGCCACTTTCTGGTTCTGTTTACCCAGAGAAAGTGAACTATTCTTGGGTAACAGTTTATATCAACTGGGTGTTTATGGAGGTCCATTTTTGTGGACAACTGAGGGCCAGGTTTTGGTTCTGTTTACACAGAGAAAGTGAACTATTCCTGGGTACCAGTTCATTTCAGCTGGGTGTTTATGGGTATTTCAGTCCCACTCACCCCACAGTATCTGTTTGAGCAGGCAACCATCAAGCAGGCTGAAAACATTTTAAAATTTTAACATTTATTTGTATGTGTTCATATGTGGACAGGTATGTCCATATATATGGATGTATTTGTAGTATGCTTGAGATTCTGTGCACCGATATTAATGGATGTATGTTTTATTATGTAAGTTATTTAATGTTTTTATAACTGTATTATATGCATTGTATTGTATTGCAGCATTGCCCTTTTCTAAGACAAATTTCTCCTATGGGAGACAAATAAATATACCTTACCTTACCTAACAACATAACCTTCAGTAATCTTGCTAAGGTGACTTTGACACAGATTGTACTGTTTAACAGAAAAAGGCAAGGGGAAGCTTCAAAAATAGAGCTCCAGGCTTTCACATCCCGGAATTGCACACAGATGAATCCTGACATTACTGAGTTAGAAAGGAAGCTGGCTGGGCATTTTGACAGAGTTGAGATTCGTGGTAAAAGATCAAGAATGGTACCTGTTCTCCTCATACCTGGCATGATCACTGCAATGGACCTCCTTGTGAAAAACAGGAATGCGTGTCAAGTCAGCACAGAGAATGTGTACTTATTTGCACGACCAGGTGTCCTTTCCCACTACAGAGGCTCTGATTGCCTTCACAAGTATGCAAACCAATGTGGTGCTAAGTACCCAGAGGCACTCACATCAACAAGATTGCGTAAACAAGTTGCTACCTTGTCCACAATACTAAACCTAAAAGAAAATTAAATGGATCAACTTGCCACCTTCCTTGGACATGACATCCGTGTCCATCGAGAATTTTACCGGCTTCCAGAGAGTACCCTGCAGCTAGCAAAAGTCAGCAAACTCTTAATGGCAATGGAAAAAGGCAAACTGTCTGACCTTCAGGGGAAAGGGCTGGACGACATCAAAATCAATCCTGATGGTAATTTAAAAAAAAAGAGAATTTATACAACATAAAATATGCTTTATATAAAATAATATGACATTTCACTGTTTTTTTAACGAACCAGATGAAGTTGCTACCCGTGATGATGATGATGATTCCAGTGAAGAAACTATTGCTGATTCACATCAAAACAAAGGTATCCTAGCTCCAACAGTTACAGTTTGTGATAATATCTTTTAAGTTACAGGAAACAGCCTGCTAACCAACAAAAATAAATAAATTGAAGTGGATGAGAGACACAATCTTTGTTCTAGAAACAGTGAAAGAAGATGGACTGGTTGAAGCCAAATAGATGTAGACAAGAAAAATAATTAGTAAGGGAGGCACATAAGAAGGCAACAAAGAAAATTATTATCTCAAAATTAGATGACAAAAGGGAGTTAATATTTTGCTATCATATTGCTATCATTTTTTTTTTTTTTTTTGATAGGGATAAATGTGACTCTGTTAAAAGGATGTGAAATATTAGGTAATCACACAGCTCCAAAGCAAAAATCAGAACAGCAGACTTGCTGAATCAGGGAAAAATTGAGAGCTGGACCTTTATCCTGATAAACAAACATTAGAGAAATTGTCCAGTTTGGTATTTAGTCAAGTAAAGAGAGAGAGAGATGAAGTCAAGTCCTTCTCCGGAGAAGATGAGGACTTGTTACGTGACTGACCAAAGGAAATCAAGTGTAGGAAAATCGGCTAAGTTGGAGTGACCTGTGGCACAAAGATGAAAAGTACACATTTTCGGATGGAGACTACTTGCAATGTGAAAAGTAGTTTTTTACTCATGACGTTATAGTCAGATGGCTGACATGTAAATATTTATATCTCATGTAGAATTGCATACTGCCTGTCTTTGAGGTTGCTTACAGTGCAAAGAAAAAACTAACAAATCAACTGGACTTCAGCTCATATTATTTTTATATTATATATATATATATATATATATATATATATATATATATATATATATATATATAACTTTTCTAAGGCTCCAGAGCTGAAAGTTCTTGGGACCCAAACCACACACTTGACTCAACCACTGTGGGCACCATGGAGGGAACCTCTGACTCAACCATCCAAGACAACATGGAGACAACTCCTGACTCAACCATTATGGACAACAAAAGCATCAGCAGCACTCAACCAAGAAATGGTAAAATGTAAAAGAATGTACTTGCAAATGTGTGGTTTTATCAGAATGCTTATCCTTATTCATCCTTTTAGATTTCCAACAGACAGGACTTCAGGTGGGAACTTCCTCAAAGCGCTCCAATGAAAAGCAAGGTTCAAGAGCACTTTCTGTTAAAGAGGGGGTATTTTGCGAAATGGACTTTAAGAAATTTTTTACCATGTTTCAATGTTCGAATGACCTGGAGCGCTGTTTTGAGTCATACCTCCATGTTTGTTTAATCTGTGTGTCCCTCCCGACAACTATTTAGCGTAGCCAACAACAGACATGGTTTTTGTCCTGTTTTTTTCACACAACCATGCCTGATTTTTGTGAATTGCTGCCCTCAGTTTAATACAACGCTTTCTCAAAAATTAAAATAAGGCAATTAGCATTAGGTTGGCATGTTTTTCCTGAGCCAGGAAAAGAATGGGGGGTAAATTTGATTGTAGAGCTAAAAGGAAGCGTGAGGGAAGGATTAGCAGTTGGAGTGGGTGGGACTAACTCAAAACAGTGTCTAACCAAGAAGTCCAGAAAACAGAAAATTTAGAATAAATGGATTAAGAGAAAAGCTGTTGAAGTATAGACATAGTAAATATATGCTAAATGCCTGAAAAAAGCAAAATAGCCCCTGATAATCACATATCAATATTTTTTTCATCATATGCTGCTTTATTCACATTAACAGAGCCATTGTTCACTTAAGACTTTTTGTTTTTATTTATTTGACAGCTAAGAAATTGAGAAGCAGGTGGAGTGAGGATGAGGTGAAGGCTGTTGAACGGCACGTTTAATTTCATCACAAGCTGTCAAGTCCCAGGTAAAAAAGACTGTGATTCCTGCCTCCAGGCAGAGCCGGAAGCTTTGAAAAACAGAGACTGGGCTGCCATCAAATACTACATTCACAACCGAATTACAGCATTAAAAAGAAATATGAATAAATAGACCGTTAAAGTGTGTTCTGTGGCTCAAGTGCAATACATTTGTTCAACATTTGAACTTTGTTTTTTGATCAGATGTACTGTGAAAATAACAGGCAAATGTTTATTTCAATGCTCCATTTTCCTGATTTAATTCACAGTACCACAGCCTTATTTTTCAGAAAAGGGGTTATAGAATAGTAGGTTCATATTGTGCAATCAGGTTCAACAAGCAATTGAGTTCCTGGAGAGGTTTGTTTTTTCTACAGTAGTCTCCAGACTTTCCAGCATAACATTGTTCCTAAGTTGTTGAATTAAGCAATATTACCTGAGAGGGTGTGCTTTAATATTGTTTAAATTGAATTTCTTTTCATTTCGTTTGTTTTTTTCTTTCATTTTTTGTTAACATACTGTATTTTTCATTAATATTAATACAAAAATGTAAGAAAAGCAGAAAAATGTTCCATGTTTTATTCAAATTAACATTTACAGCAAAATTCATAAATGTAGGACAAGACTTAAGTAGACTGACCACATGTTTCAGTTTCTTTTTTCCTAAGTGTCTACACATCTATGTCTCAGAAAATTGATGAGCATAACTGTTGTACACACATGACTATTATATGGATACGTCAAGCATATCTAACAGAAGCCAAGTTGAAAATACAGACCCTGTCCTTACCTGGTCTTCAAAAGTCACATACACATGACCAAATTGTGTAGTCATTGGTTTCATATTTCACATAAACATGAAATATTTGTGTGTAATCCTGAGGCACTCATATGTCACACAAACCTGACAAGGTCCTGACCAGTAGCATTAAAATCAGGTTTGACCAAAATAATGCCCTAGACGAAATTTCAACAGATGGACATAATCCTGGGAGTATGGGTGAAAAACCCTCTGACTCCTAGGCCTGTAAGACCTTTGTAAAGGCATGTTCCCATTTTTCACATTATTGTCATAGGTCCTGATATATCCTGTAAACACGTATGTGTGTGTGTGTGTGTGTGTGTGTGTGTGTGTGTGGGTGGGTGGTGGTGGTGGTGGTGGTGGGGGGTTAGCCGGCCTCCCTACTTTGGGAACTGGCACCTGACCAGTTTGGAGACTCCGGCTGGACATAATTTGCAGAAGCACACTCCTTGAGAAGCTGTGGTGCTATCCCATCAGGACCAGCAGACTTCCCAGAATGTAGCCTCAGCATGTACCTCATCCACAGAAAGATGATACTAAGAGGGTGCTCCATCAGCAGAGGTGGAGTAGCCACTGGGAGGAGCAGTGTAGGAGGTCACAGCCGCAGAGCTGGAACAGCCGCTGGTTGTAGGCAGTCTCATCATACTAGATCTGCATAGTAATCTGAGGTGAACCAAGTTGTGGTCAGACTTTCCAAGAGGGGGCATGGCCACTACATTGTAAGCATTTTTGACATTCACATAACAAAGATCTAGGGCCAGATTTATCAAAGGTTTGCGTGCACGCTAAATGAAAAAGACGTGCTCAAAATGGAGCAAACCCAGGCGCAACTGAGATTTGCGTCTCTCACAGGAGCAAATTCAGCGCGGTGCAGATTTTGCTCCTGTGATTCAATGAATATGTAAAACAAGGCGTTCTTGCCAAAACGTGCAAAATTCAAGGTGTGGAAAATGCAAATGACGTCGGTTTGCAGTCGCTGTTTGATTTATCATGAGTACGGGAGCTAAATCTGCATGAAAATTTAGTATGTTGGAGAAGCAGGTACAAAAGTTTTGCGGAGGTAAGAGTGCAGCATTTAGTGCACAGATGAGGCATTGACAATAAGTTCTAATGCTTTAACAGGGCTCATTTACAAAGATACAACAGTAATGTGTTGATTTGAAGACGAAGGAAACAAAGAAACAGACTTTACCTGCAGCACTTTTTCCTTGATTCTCGCTCATATTTCCCTGAACTTCAGCCTTTTACAGCTGCTGTCTCTGGGCTTTCAGTCTGTTTAACATTCTTTGAAATCCTTACGGTGACAAAAACAGTCTTTAAACGCTGCGCAAAGTCTACTCACTGTGTTTATCTCATTGCCTCCCAATGCTCGCTGCGGCGCTTGACTGACAGCTGCCCCTACAGAGGCTCAAGGCTGCGTGGATTTGATCGACAGGAGGACATCGAAAATGATTTTTAATTGTTGTTTTTATTTGATCACCATCAGCACACCATATAGGCTACTGATACATTTTATATAATTGTTTGAAGGGTTACTGGCTTTGACAGACAGTGAAAAGGACTTTCCTGTCCCTTCACTGTCTTTCACAGAGGGGACATAAGTCACGTGACTCTGGTCAGCGTCAAAATCGCATGAGACATTTAACAAGGATGGACTACGCAAAGTTAATAAAAGAAAGTAAAATAAAAAAGTAAAAGTAGTATTAAAAAATAAAATAATTCTCCCTCAGAGTGAACACAGGCCTACTACAGTCAGTCCTGTTATTTGTTGGACTCTCAGATTGTGTTTTGTGTTGCATCTCTGTAGCAAAGATGCAGTCAGAGCTGGCAAACAGCGTTGCTCTCACTGTCAGTGCGTTTTATGCTCATGCAAAATTCTCATTTACATATCAGATTTGCGGCAGCAGTTACTTGCGCAGTTTCTCTTCGTAAATCACACGCAACACGCCCACAAATACCAGACACTATTTTTTAAGCTGCACTTGTCTTAGTAAATATGGCCCTTAGTGTATTGTCTTGTCTTGTGGGACAGTTGACTGAGTGAAACCTGCTAAATGAGAGCTACAGTCCACATGATTGAAGTCCCCTGATATGACAATAAGAGCATCTGGATGTTGTGACTGAGTTCTTGCGACCGTTCCTTGAATGACGTCACACGCCTCTGTAGGCTCTGCTCGCGGTGAGATGTAAACAACTATGGCGGCAATGTGGGAAAACTCCCGTGGCACATAGTACGGTCGTAAACTGACCACTAAAAGTTCCACCCGATAACCTTTCGCAGTTATGTGACCGGAATGGCACCATTTATTGTTTACGAGCAATGCAAGGCCACCACCTTTAGATTTGCCACACTTTTCCGTATCTCTGTCTGCACGCACCAGAGCAAAGCCGGGTATGTTGATACAAGAATCAGGGACATCAGTCAACCAAGTCTCTGTAAGACAATACAGACTGCACTCACGGTATATCCTGTCGTTCTTCACTAGGACTTCCAGCTCCTCACATTTGTTAGGCAGAGAGTTTACATTCCCCATGACTATCGATGACAAAAATGGCTTGTACCTCCATCTCCTAGCCTTTAGCTTCACTCCAGCACAGCAACCACGAAAGAGCTTTATAAGCTCAGGCGGGATGGGATGGTTGATCCCGCTCGGTTTTCCTCGCAGATGAAATAGCTCATCCCGTGAATACTTTACAAAACACATGCCGTACTTCAGATAGTCATCATAACACACATTTACCCAGCACAAACACAAAAGCTACACGGACTTGCTGCCACTGCTGTTGGCGCATGTGCAGAAATAGAAACAGAAAGTAAGTAAAAGTGCTTTTGTGTAGACTAATTGTTCCCATCCACTAATACTGGGTTTGGTATCTTTGACTCCCACATGGGCGGTGTATACACAGGGGGAGCCTTTTCTATTGGTGAAAAACAGCTTTCCATTTCAGAAGTGTAATGCAATATCTATTACCTCTGGAAAATTCAATTTGCATTCATAGCCGACAGAGAACAACACAAGCAGTGTGTACAATGAAGAGCTACAATTACTACCATGCATTTTGTATTAAGTATAGACGTTTCAATTGCTAAATAAACATTTACAGTAGATATACACATAAATCTTTTTTGTATACTGAGGGCTGAGAACCAAAGGCTGTAAGTAAGTGGTTCTGGTTTTGGTCCTGGTCCTGGTCCTGGTCCTAGTCCTGGTTCTGGTTTTGGTTCAGGTCCTGGTTGTGGTCCTGGTCTGGTCCTGGCCTGGTTTTGGTCCTGTTCTGGGCCTGGTCCTGCTCTGTTCCTGTTCTGGACTCAGTCTGGTCCTGGTCTGGTTCTGGTCCTGGTCCTGTTTCTGGTCCTGGTCTGGTTCGGTTCTGGGTCTGGTTCTGGTCTTGTCTTGCTCTGGTCTCGGTCTTGTCATGGCTCTGTTCCTGACATGGTCCAGGTCTGGTCCTGTTTCTGGTTCTGGTCTGTTCCTGGTCTTTGTCTGGTCCTGGTCTGGTCCTGGCTTGGTCCTGGTTTTGGCATAGTCTAGTGAGAACAGCTCCCATAGTTTGAGTCCTAGTAAAAGTGATGGGTTTGTTGACAGCGCCATGCACTCATTAAAAACAGCTCTAGATAATGTAGCTCCTCTAAAACAAAAGGTTGTTAGGCCGAATCGAGTAGCACTATGGTTTAATGCTGAAACACATTCCCAAGTCTAGATCCTGACACTTTAAGGCCTCGATACACCAAGGCGACTCCCAGACTGCCACCAAAAAGACAGAGCGACAGCTCGTCTCTTTCCGTCTCCTCTCATTCCCTCCAGTTTCCTCACGTCGGATGACCTTTTTCCCTCTTCATACACCGAAGCGACAACAGACCTAAAGACCGTGTCTTGCGCATGCGCGTGATGTAATTACCCCCCCCCCCCCAAAGCGGCAGATGGCACTAGCCAGTGAACAAAGATAAATGGAAGTGACACAATGTTTGTGGAGTACATATGCATGTAGCGCGCCTTGGTCTGCCACTGTTCTCAGCTTGTTTGAACATTTGAGAAGCATGATAATGGCCGGTTTGGACATTGTTTTGTGTGGATTAGGTGCCGCTGCTCTGTTACTTGAAGAAGAACAGAGGCCAACAAGGAGAAGAAAGCGCACGAAGTGGGTTAAGTCTTGGATTCAACAGTGCAATTCGCTTGGAGCTTTTCACCTCTCGTCACTCCGTCACTGCTGCTAAAATTCCCGTGAGCTGATTGGCGTGGCAGCTGTAGTGCTAGGCCTATCAGAGCGCTTCGTGCCAAAGACCAAAGATGCCGATTCAACATGGCCAATCGGCAGGAAACTAGTCAGACGGCCTCTGTCCTGGAGCGATGGGGGCTGACGGCGCATACATATCAAAAGGACGGAAATGAGCGATGTGGAAGAACCATTCAGATGGCTTCAGATGGGCGATCGTCGCCTTGGTGTATGGAGGCCTTTAGCCAACTATAGACCAATATGAAATCTCCGTTTTATTTCAAAAATTATAGAAAGAGTTGTATAGCACAGAAACTGCTTTAGTTAGAGTCGCAAATGACTTGTTATTAAATTCAGACAATAGACTGGTCTCAGTGCTGGTTCTGTTAGATCTCAGTGCAGCCTTTGACACCATTGACCACAGCATCTTAATCCAGAGATTAGAATATGACATAGGGGTCAGAGGAGCGCCCTCTGCTGGTTTAAATCCTACTTATCTGATAGGTACCAGTTTGTCAGTGTAAATGAACATTCCTCACAGTGCAGTAAAGTTAGCTATGGAGTGCCACAAGGCTCAGTACTTGGACCCATTCTGTTCATGCTTTACATGCTGCCTTTAGGAAACAGAATCAGAAAACATGGCATTAATTTTCATTGTTACGCAGATGATACACAGTTGTATTTATCAATTAAACCTGATCAGAATGACTGTGAAGAGAAACTTAGCACCGGTGTGAGAGACATAAAGACCTGGATGACAATTAATTATCTCCTCCTAAACCCAGAAAAAACAGAGGTCATTATACTAGGCCCCAAAAAGCTGAGAGATGCTCTGTCTGACCAGAGAGTCTCCATGGACGGTGTCAGTGTAGCCTCCAGTTCTACTGTGAGAAACTTAGGAGTTTTATTTGACCAAGACTTACTAAGGCTCATATAAACCAAGCCTGTTAAACAGCATTCTTTCAATTGGCAAAATTGCCAAAATCAGAAATATTTTATCTAAAAGTGACAATGAAAAACTCGTCCATGCGTTTGTTACATCTAGGTTAGATTACTGTAACTCTCTGCTGGCAGCATGCCCTAAAAACTCTTTTAAATGTTTTCAGCTTGTTCAAAATGCAGCAGCAAGATTATTAAAAGGAACTAACAGGAGAGAACATATTACTCCTGTGCTAGCTTCACTTCACTGGCTTCCAGTTGAATTCAGAATTAGGTTTAAAATCCTTCTCCTGACTTACAAGGCTCCATCCTACATTAATGATGTTATAGAGCCATACCAACCAAGCAGAGTACTGCGCTCACAAAATGCAGGGTTTCCAGGGTTTCTAAAAGTACAGTTGGAGGTAGAGCCTTTAGTTACCAAGCTCCTGTTTTATGGAATCAGCTTCCAGCTCATGTTAGAGAGGCAGACACAGTCTCTACATTTAAGGTTAGGCTTAAAACGTTCCTCTTTGAGAAAGCTCATGGTCAGGCCAGCTAGGAACTAGGCAAAAATATATACGGCTCATAGCTCCTTTAAAGGTTCTGTTTGACTCTGATGCTCTGGCTCCAAACCAAACTAAGTTAACTGTGTGTTATTACTTTCATCCCCAAACAAACTCTAATCCTTTGTTTGTTTGTTTGTTTGTTTATTAGGGTCCCCATTAGCCATTGCCTTGACAATGGCTACTCTTCCTGGGGTCCTCATCATAAAAATCACATTTACAACATTTAATACAATACAATCAATTCACATCACAGGTCTACAACACAGGTTGCAAAAAAAACACAAAAACATCGCTCACTTTTAGAATTCACAAAAGAAGTACAACCACAGTCACAAATACATGTACACATATACATTAAAAAAATACAACTTCCTTTTAATTCATTAAAATATTTGAAAAAAAATTTTTTTTTAAACTTTAGTGCTTGTTGTGTTTCATATAACTGAGGGAAGGGAGTTCCATGCTTTCATTCCCTGGAAAATAAGTTTTTTGTCCTGCATTTCTATTACATTTTGGAGAAGTAAAATAACCATAAGCCACGTCTTGTACTAAATCTATGAAAGGCACAGCTAAATGAAAGCTTATCATATAAAACCTTTGGTACTTTTGAAACAGCAATATTTCTAAAAAAGCAAAGAAGGGCAATATTAACACTGTTTTTCACCAGTGACAAACCTAAAGCTCATGCTGTGAATATTTGTATATCTAGAACAATTAAGAGCAAGGCGTGCTGCCTTATTCTGCACTAACTGCAGTTTTCCAATGTTCTTTTCTGAAGCACTTGAGCATATCATCGGGCAGTAGTGTAGATGAGACAGAACTACAGTTTTAATAACTAGTGAAATAATTTTTTGGGGCAAATAACATGCACATCTTCTAATAACAGCTAACTGTCTTCCCATAACTGCAACAGTGTGCTCAATCTGCTTTGATCACTTGATTGATAACTGTGCCATCCACTGACACGCTTAGTTGTGGATTTGCTTTTAATTTCCAATTAGATCCAAATAAAATACTTTTTGTTTTAGTTACATTCAAAACTAATTTATTGGCACAAGCCCACTTTACAACAGATTTTAGATCACTGTCTAAGGTACTAGACAGTCCCTTAGCAGATGAAGCTGGCAGGTTTATCGTGGTATCATCTGCATACATCACGGCTTTGGCATGATCTAACACAAGAGGAAGGTCATTGGTGAATATTAAAAACAACAAAGGCCCTAAACAGCTGCCCTGAGGTACCCCACATTGCAATTCTTTCAAAAGTGAAAAACTACCATTATAAAACCCACATTGTTTTTGATGTGAAAGATAGCTAGCAAACCGCCCTACAGTGTTCAATGAACATTTATAACACTTAAGTTTTTCTAACAATAAGTCATGATCCAGTAAGTCAAAAGCAGAACTAAAGTCTAATAAAACTGCTCCAACTAGATTATTTTTATCAATAAATTTAAGACAGTCATCTGTCATCTGAGTTAATGCGGTTGCTGTGGAATGACCTTTATGATATGCATGTTGAAATTGAGTAAATAAGTTATTATCTATAAATAATTGTTTTAATTGTTCAGTAATTAATTCAGTAAGTTCAGTAAGTATTTTACTGAGTACTCGTAGCAGGCTTTTAGGTCTACAGTTTAAGCCGCTAAGATTCTCTGAAGCATTTTTTTGAATTGGGACAACTTTAGCAATTTTCCAAGCTGCAGGAAAAATGCTTTTTTCTATACTTGCATTGAAAATATGGCACACAGGTCCAGCTACACAGTTGGCTACTACTTTTAACAGTTTCCCATCTAATTCATCAATACCTCCAGGTTTATTAATATTTATAAAATTGAGTTGCATTTCCTCTTGCTTTGTATTTATTTTCTTAAATTCAAAATTGATAATTGTTTTATCCTTTAGAATTTGGTCAGTT
Source organism: Bostrychus sinensis (assembly GCA_020698575.1). Lineage (NCBI taxonomy): Eukaryota > Metazoa > Chordata > Actinopteri > Gobiiformes > Eleotridae > Bostrychus > Bostrychus sinensis. The sequence goes on along the minus strand of CM036240.1, from coordinate 5,476,527 downwards.
CTGTAATCTAGTCCTTTAGATTTATTTATAAATATATCTTGTCTCAATTTAGCTGCTTTATCAATAAATACATCATTAAAATAGTTTGCCATAATTTCTTCCCATCATTTTGATTTTCCTGTATTCTCAATTGGAAATGCAACTTTTTCTTTTTCCTGTTCAAACTAGTCACTCTGTTTCTTAGTTTGCAATATGTTTCCCAATCCTCCTTCAGTCCAGTTGTGTTTGCAGTTTTCTTTGCCACATTTCTCTCTAGCATAAGGCTACGCAATTCTTCATCTATCCATGGTGCTATTGTACTTCTTACTGTGTACTTTTTTATAGGAGCATGCCTATTTACTACTGGGTATAAAAGGTTTTCAAAAGCCTTTAGCGCCTGATCTGGATGGTCTTCCCTGTACACATCTGTCCAACATATATTTTGAACTTCATTTCAGCTTTTATAAACTACAGTAGGTTTTCCTTTGGGTACTTTTGTTTTCCTATTTATAGCCACTGTATTGTGATCACTGCACCCAATAGACACAGATATTCCCTTTGTACACATCTTTAGTATTTGTAAAGACAAGATCTAAGCAGGTAGATGGTTTTTTTTTTACCACAACTGTTTATATGTATTCTAGTTGGTTGATTTATAACTTGTTCTAAATTACATGCATTAGTGACATTTAAAAGTTCCCTTTTTAGATAACAATCTTCAGACATCCAGTTTATATTAAAATCACCCATTAAATAAATCTCATATCCCATATCACACACATAATCAATCATTTGACATAATTCATCAAAATAAGCACACACAGAAACTAGCTCTGGGGACATGGAATGTCACCTCGCTGGGGGGGAAGGAGCCTGAGCTTGTGCGGGAGGTTGAGAGATACCGGCTAGATATAGTCGGGCTCGCCTCCACACATAGCTTGGGCTCCGAAACCCAGCTCCTTGAGAGGGGTTGGACTCTCCACCACTCTGGAGTTGCCCGCGGTGAGAGGCGGCGGGCCGGTTGGGCTTGCTCATAGCCCCCCAGCTCAGCCGCCATGTGTTTGAGTTCACCCCGGTGAATGAGAGGGTCGCGTCCCTGCGCCTCCGGGTGGGGGACAGGTCTCTCACTGTGGTTTCGGCCTATGGCCCGAACAGCAGTGCAGAGTACCCAGCCTTCTTGGAGTCCCTGGGAGCGGTGCTGGAAGGTGCTCCGACTGGGGACTCCATTGTTCTACTGGGGGACTTCAATGCCCACGTGGGCAATGACAGTGACACCTGGAGGGGTGTGATTGGGAGGAAAGGCCTCCCCGATCTGAACCCGAGTGGTGTTTTGTTATTGGACTTCTGTGCTAGTCACAGTTTGTCCATAAGGAAAACCATGTTCAAGCACAAGGGTGTCCATCAATGCACGTGGCACCAGGACACCCTAGGCCGGAGGTCGATGATCGACTTTGTAGTCGTGTCATCTGACCTTCAGCCGTGTGTCTTGGACACTCGGGTGAAGAGAGGGGCTGAGCTGTCAACTGATCACCACCTGGTGGTGAGTTGGATTCGCTGGCGGAGGAGGAGGCCGGACAGACTGGGCAGGCCCAAACGTATTGTGAGGGTCTGTTGGGAACGTCTGGCTGAACCTCCTGTCAGAGGGGTCTTCAACTCCCACCTCCGGGAGAGCTTCAACCAGATTCCGGGGGAGGTTGGAGACATTGAGTCCGAGTGGGCCATGTTCTCCACCTCTATTGTCGGTGCGGCTGTTCGGAGCTGTGGCCGTAAGGTCTCTGGTGCCTGTCGTGGCGGCAACCCCCGAACCCGGTGGTGGACACCGGAAGTAAGGGATGCTGTCAGGCTGAAGAAGGAGTCCTACCGAGCTTGGCTGGCTTGTGGGACTCCTGAGGCAGCCGATGGGTACCGGCAGGCCAAGCGTGCCGCTGCCCGGGCAGTTGTGGAGGCAAAAACTCAGGTCTGGGAGGAGTTCGGGGAGGCCATGGAGGACTATCGGTCGGCCTCGAAGAAATTCTGGCAAACCGTCCAGCGCCTCAGGAGGGGAAAGCAGTGCTTCGCCAACACTGTTTACAGTGGAGGTGGGGGGCTGCTGACCTCAACTGGGGATGTTGTCGGGCGTGTGGAAGGAATACTTTGAGGATCTCCTCAATCCCACTGACACGTCTTCCGTTGAGGAGGCAGAGGCTGGGGACTCAGAGGTGGACTCGTTCATCACCCGGGCTGAAGTCACCGAGGTGGTTAAAAAGCTCCTCGGTGGCAAGGCACCGGGGGTGGATGAGATCCGCCCTGAGTACCTCAAGACTCTGGATGCTGTGGGGCTGTCGTGGCTGACACGTCTCTGCAGCATCGCGTGGCGGTCAGGGACAGTACCTCTGGACTGGCAGACCGGGGTGGTGGTTCCTCTTTTTAAGAAGGGGGACCGGAGGGTGTGTTCCAACTACAGGGGGATCACACTTCTCAGCCTCCCCGGGAAAGTCTATTCCAGGGTACTGGAGAGGAGAATTCGGCCGATAGTCGAACCTCGGATTCAGGAGGAACAATGCGGTTTTCGCCCCGGTCGTGGAACAGTGGACCAGCTCTATACCGTCCATAGGGTGCTTGAGGGTTCATGGGAGTTCGCCCAACCTGTCCACATGTGTTTTGTGGATTTGGAGAAGGCGTTCGACCGTGTCCCTCGTGGTATCCTGTGGGGGCTGCTCTGGGAGTATGGGGTCTGCAGTAATGCGGTCGTTGTATTGGTCTGTTGCGGTGAAGAAGGTGAGGTGAAATTTACCGGTTGATCTACGTTCCTACTCTCACCTATGGTCATGAGCTTTGGGTCATGACCGAAAGGACAAGATCCCGGATACAAGCGGCCGAAATGAGTTTCCTCCGCAGGGTGGCTGGGCGCTCCCTTGGAGATAGGGTGGAGGAGCAGCGGCTCTACTCCGAGCTCCTCCACATTGAGAGGAGTCAGCTGAGGTGGCTCGGGCATCTGTTTCGGATGCCTCCTGGACGCCTTCCTGGGGAGGTGTTTCGGGCATGTCCCACCGGGCGGAGGCCCCGGGGAAGACCTACGACACGCTGGAGGGACTATGTCTCTCGGCTGGCCTGGGAACGCCTTGGGGTGCCCCCGGTAGAGCTGGAGGAAGTGGCTGTGGAGAGGGAAGTCTGGGCATCTCTGCTTAGACTGCTGCCCCCGCGACCCAGCCCCGGATAAAGCGGAAGAAGATGGATGGATGGATGGATGGCATTAAAATAAGCACTATTTGCACTTGGTGGTCTATAGCAGCATCCGATAAACACTGGTTTAATAAATGGAAGGTGCACCTGCAACCACAGTACCTCCACACTGTCAGGCATTAGATCTTTTCTTATCTTTACTGGTATATGATTCTGAATATATATAGCAAGCCCACCTCCATGTCCATTTCTGTCTTTCCTAAATATATTACAGCCCTATATCAAGTCTGCATCATCAGAAAAAGATGAATCAAGATGAGTTTCTGTCAATGCTAAAATAGGAATATTATTTGTATCTAATACATCTGTCAATTCTACAATTTTATTTCTCACACTGCAAACATTTAAGTGAGCAATTCTTAACCCTTTCTTTGGTAATGGAATATGCATCACTTGTGACATCAAGGATGAACTAATTTAATCCAGACAATCAAACAAAATTCCATCCTATTTTGGTTGTGTATTGCCTGCAGCTTTTGCTTCTGAAGATGGATATGAAATCAGTTTATCATAGCGGAGAAAGGCTATTTCACCTCTCTCTCTAGCTGCTCTTAATGCTGGTATTAGTTCGTTTCTCTTTTGACGAACAGATGCAGGATAATCTTCATTTAGAAAAATGTTAGTGCCTTTTAAGCACTGAGCATTTTCCATAACCTGTTGTTTATCCTTATGGCTCAGAAACTTCAACAAAATGGGTCTTGGCCTGGTGGAATTAACATTTCAGATTTTTCCTACTCTGTGCACTTTATCTATAATAATCTTATTGCAGTCTAATTTCAACTTGTCTTGAAAAATCTACTTGACTTTCATTTCAGAATCCTGACATTTTTCATTAGGAATTTCCGGAATCCCATCAATTAGAATGTTGTTTTGTTTACAGTGCATTTCAAAATTGTCAGTTTTTGAGTCCAAAGCCAGCATAGATTCAGCTAACTTATGAATGTCATTCGCATTAGAATTAGATCCATTAGTTTGCTCTTGTTGTGCAGCTTTCAGTTCATCTACCTACTTCTGGGTGAACTGGAGGCTTGTTTTTACATCTTGTAGTTCTTTCATTAGTTCATCCACTTGTTGAGAGGTAGTGACCATTATTATCTGAGTAAAATTTCTGTAACACTGCTCTTGTTGTAGCAATAATTCTTTAAAATGTGCTCATTCTCAACTCTCGTACCTGAGTGGTGGTGATGAAAGAAACTGAACCAGGACCTGAACCAGGACCAGAACCAGGACGAGGACCAGGCCCAGGACCAGACAAAGTCCAGGAACAGACCAGAACCAGAATCAGAACCAGAAACAGACAAGACCTGGACCAGACCAGGACCAGACCAGGACCAGACAAGGACCAGAACCAGAACCAGGAGCAGACCAAGACCAGGACCAGACCAAGACCAAAACCAGGACCAGACAAAAACCAGACCAGGGCTAGTGGTCGAGTGGTCTGGTATTCAGAGAGCCATTCAGGGCTGAAAGTCTCCCCAGCAGAGGAGGCCTCATTCCAGGACCAGGCTAAAACCAGGACTAGACCAGGACTAGGCCAGGACCAGACCAGGGCCAGAACCAAACCAGGATCCAACCAGTACCACGCCAGGACCAAGACCAGATCAGACCAGATCCGACCAGGCCAAGTCCAGGACCAGGCCAGGTCCAGGACCACAGCAGGACAAAACCAGGACCAGGACCAGACCAGAACCAGAGCATGACGAGAAACATACCAGGACCAGACTAAAACCAGACCAAGACCAAACCAGGAACAGAACCAAATCAGAACTATACCAAGGCCAAGGCCGGGACCAGACCAGGACCATGCCAGGAACAGGCCAGGACCTGCACTAGACTAGTCAAAACCAGGACCAAGCTAGGACCAGACTAGGATGAAACCAAGACCAGGCCAGGACCAGACCAGGACCAGAACGAGACCCAGAACCAGACCAGGACCAGACCAGGACCAGACTAGAACCAGACAAAGACCAGGAACAGACCAGAACCAGAAACAGGACCAGACCTGGACCAGACCAGAACCAGGACTAGGACCTGAACCAAAACCAGAACCAGGACAAGGACCAGGGCCAGGACCAGGACCAGGACCAGAACCAGGAGCAGACCAGGACCAGACCAGAAACAGAGCCATGACCAGACCTGGACCAGGGGTGAGCGTAAGCCGGTACGGCCCAGTACTACGTAGCAAAATAAGATTTAGAGAGGGTTCGCAGTACCAGGTGGAAGGAGAGAGAAAAAAATCTGACGCTAAAGCATGTGACCCAGGCAGTGCTTTATCTCATTATATATGTGTCTGTGTGGTTTTTAGTGGCTTATGATCGCTCTGTGATGTGATTTAATGCACAGAATGTCCCTCTCCCCTCTCATCATTCACTGATTTTCTCACTTCCTTGAACAAACGCATTGAGCATGCGCGTCTTAAACCCAACGCACACCGGGAGCACCGCGTCGGCACTGGAGAGGGCTTTAACATAAACAATGTGGAGTTTAAAATATGTGTTTTATCTGTGAATAACTGGACAAAGTGATAGAAGTGGCCCAGGCTGTGTGAGGACAGACTGGGCTGTTCTGTTCGTGAGTTATTAGCGAGTTAGCAGCAGAAAGGAGTTTCCCCGTGCTCTGACTGCAGCAGGAGTCGGGAGCTGCTGCCTGTGTCCCCCCGAGCAGCAGCTACTGTCCCTCGGTGTTTACAGCTGTGTCTGTGTCACACGGAGCAGAGAACCATCTTTGTTACTGCAGAAGTACGGAAGCCATGTGTTTTCAGCTACCGCCGGCGCCCGGTGTGAGGGCTTTCATAGAAAACAATAGGGGCGTATTTTTTGAGGCGCGTCTGCACGTCCGGTGTGTGCTGGGCCCCAAACACACTGGCTGCGTCTGGCGCAGCAGCGAGTGTACTGGCGTCACAGCTACATCGCTGCAACGCGAGGTTGTTCACACTGGCTGCGTGAGCGGCTCACTGCTGGCAGCTCCTTCTCTACAGAAAAGCCATTCAGAAGTCAATATGAGACTACAGCCACATATAACAAACCTATGGCGACTATATTTGAATAAAGAGATGTATGTTTACTATCTCTGTAGACTGGACATTCCAAACGTGAGACTTTTTACAGTACAAGTGAAAGTTCTCGTTCACGGTCCATCAGAGCCAGAAATCCCCCAAACATTCAAAAAATGCATCAGGTTTGGGTAATGCTCATTGTAGTTGCCAAAATGTAACAATATATGCTAATTTTGTGTGTATTTTGGATGAAAAACGTGACCCAGTGCCAGCCGCCAGCGTCAAAATTGGGCGAGGGTTTGATTTTCTAGGAGACAGCGTCACAGCCCTGTTTGACGACCCTCACGTCTCTCGCTGCAGTGTGGCTGCTCTGATCTGCTGAGCTGGGCCTGAAGTGAAAACGGTTCCCTGACGCTGTCACCACGCTGCAGTTACACCTCCAGTGAGTTTGGGGCCTTGGCCTTTATAGGGTATGTTTGATTTGTTGTCAAACCCCGTATAAGCCATGTCTATATTTTTCATTTATTCCTTATATTTTTTTATTAGGTCATATCTCCAGTGTTTCCTCAGAGAGGGCCCTCTGCACTGGGGGCTGTGCTTGGTCGTGGCTGTTGTGGCTCTGTCCTGTGGGTTACTTCGGCCTGGTTGGGTGGCTTCTCTGCCTCCCACTTTGCTGTGTGCCCTGGGTCGGTGTCCTGGCAGTTGTGGTCTGTGAATGGCTCCCGGTGCAGACGGCTCCCTGGGATAGTGTTTCCTCACCTGGCTCATCTGTGCTCAGCCCAAGTTAGATTTTTAATATGTGTATGTGTGTGTGTATGTGTGTGTGTATGGATGTGTTCTTGCATACTTTGCTTTATGAGGGGATGTGGGGAGGGAGGTGGTTGTGTGTGGGAGGGGGGCGGGGCATTGCTTTTAACCATGTAAATCACTTTGTGCTGCATTTTGTATGAAAAGTGCTTTATAAATAAAGATTGATTGATTGGTTTATTGTCAAGATTCATTCTCAACCACGTATCTGCTTTTTGTGCCATTAAAAATATATAAGTAGGCATAATTTGTTATAGTACCAGCATAAGCAAAAATCTACTTTCAATCGTGAATATATTAACAGTTATTCACATAACTATAGCATAAAGAACATAATATAACAAGTTCACCAAACTCACCATCTCACTCCTAATCGCTAAATCCTTTAAATTCTTCATCCTCAGTGTCGCTTCTGAACAACTCCGCCAACTCCGGAGGTAGACGAAGCGCCGCTTCCTCCTCTGCGTGGCTGTCGTCAGACTCAGCATCAGTTCCATTTCCAATTATTCCACTCTTTCTCAGTTGTCTTTATAGCCTAAGTTGTTAGTGCTAATGTTTACATTTTAAATTGTCAGTGGTACAGGTGCAGCAGATGCTGGTACACAAGCCTAGAGCGCCCTCTGGTGGCTGTCAGTGTGAAAATAACCAACACCTGAAATATTTTAATATATAAGTTGCACCTGAGTATACGTCACACCCTGAGCAAGACTATAGAAAAAAGTGACACTTATAGTCTGGAAAATACAGTAAGTCATCAGTTTGTGTTGTATGGAGGATTTTTAGGACCAGGTAAATAATAATAAAGGATTTAATAAAATAACAGTTAAATTACACTTTAATTAGAGAATTATTAAATGTATTTGCAATTTAATTTGTTGATCTTTAAATTGAAAGAGCAATTGTTAAAATATTTCCTAAACAACAATGTAATTGTTCATTTAAAAGTCAATTTAAAAATACATTTACTAATTCTGCAATTAGCCCCTTTAAAAGATAAATAAGTAGTTTCATTTAAAATTTTGATTAATAATACAAACTTTAAATTGCAATTTAAAACAGCAATTTAAATGTTCTTTTATTATTTCTTGGTCTTGGTCTTGGATGTGGCAATCTCTGAGATTTGATTTACCAAACATTATCAGAAAATGCTGTTCTTTATCATTTTGGAGAAAAGGGAAGAAAAAGTTCAGAAACCGTCGCCATGCCTTGTTTATTTTGTTGCTGCTTTAATATATTTCTGTGTTTGTTTGTATAATCTTAAAGTATATTTTTAAATATTCTGGTAAAAGGTGAGGGGCCTGTCACATCAGTCCTGGTCCTGGTCCCGGTTTTGGTCCTGGCCTTGGCCATGGCTCTGGCCCTGGTCCTGGTCCTGGTCCTGGCCCTGGTCTTGGTCCTGGCCCCAGTCCCAGTCCTGGTCCTGGTCTAACCCTCCAGTGTCTGAAGGCTGATGTTTGGTAATGTCTTCATTCTTCAGGCTTTGTTTTTAAAACTGGTGCTGGTCTTGTTTTGTTTGTTTGTTTGTAATTGAAGTCTTTATTTACTTCTATACCTTTAAATGTAAACAGACAACGTCACATAACACATTTCACATCACCTTTACATTCTGAGTCACCACAGATCACCTGTACGCTGTAAAAATGACACTGTGGAAAAACAAAAGCTGCACACAAACTGGAACCAACATTTGTTTTTAGAAGAGCTTTGTTTTGTAAATATAAAGTTAATATAAATATTAAATATAAAAGTTAAAAGATGAATGTTTATTTCTCTCCATTCTGACTCCAGAAGCCGCTCCTCCTTCACCACACTCCACATTTTTCTTTGTGACTGAGAGTTAATGTCAGTGATGTGGCGCCATCTGGTGGATCCAGGCTGAGACCACAGCTCCAGTACTGAAGCATAGACCACTTTAGACTTTAGCCCTGGATTAGACCTGGTTTAGTCTTAATTTGAACATTTGTCTGGGTTAATCTCTGTTTTATTCCTTGTTTTAGACCTGGTTTAGTCTTAATTTGAACATTTGTCTGAGTTAATCTCTGTTTTATTTCTCGTTTTAGACCTGGTTTAGTCTTAATTTGAACATTTGTCTGGGTTAATCTCTGTTTTATTCCTCGTTTTAGACCTGTTCTAGTCTTAATTTGAACATTTGTCTGGGTTAATCTCTGTTTTATTTCTCGTTTTAGACCTGGTTTAGTCTTAATTTGAACATTTGTCTGGGTTAATTTCTGTTTTATTCCTCGTTTTAGACCTGTTCTCGTCTTAATTTGAACATTTGTCTGGGTTAATCTCTCTTTTATTCCTTGTTAAAAAATGAAAAAAAAAAAAGTCATTTTTAAACTTCCAAAGAAATTTGTATAAGTTTATATACTTTTTTCCCTGAAAAAAAATTCATGAATGCCATTATCCACTTCAGTCCTCATCACACATATCAAATATTATGTATTTTTGGGAAATTTTAACCCCTAAATGCCAGTTTTAGCATGGAAAGTCACTGTATTCTTGGTAAGCAAGTTGCTTTTTTTTCTTTTACATCCAAGACAATTCAGTTTTGGGGTTGGGAATTATTTAAGCCTGGCAGAGTCAAAAATTGTGCCAAGATAGATTTTGATTATTTTTTATTTTTTGTGTCAAGTCATTTTTAAATGACTTCACATTGTCAGTATGAATGAAATCAAAATGGCTCCTGTGTAAACAAAGCCAGACTTTCCCAGGATTTTGTTTAGGATTTCCTAAGTGGGAAGAATTTGATGTCCTGCAACTTTCCTCATGTTTTTATTCCTGGAAAGAGTGAGTTTATGAGTCCTGCAGTGTGTAATAATATATGATAGCATAAATACAGTGACGTTGACAGTCGGTGGTAGCTTTACAGAACAAAATATATTAGAAAAACATAAAACATTGAAGAGATTTCAGCTTCAGTGAATAAAAAATAAACAAAAATGTGGAAGTCAAACAGCAATTTCAAGGTATTTAATTTTTTTTAATGGAAGTCAATGGCGGTGCTGTTATGGTCCCTAGCCCTCTGTGTTTTTTGTATTCTCCTCCCCCTCCCTTTGTCTGTCTGTCTCTGCTGTGGGCGTGGCTCCTCTCTGCTCCTGCTCCCAGGCTGGCTTGCACACCTGCAATCAATTTACTCACCTGCTGCAGTACTTAAGGCCAGGCTCCACTCCACTTCTCTGCCAGATCGTCAGCTTACTACAGCGACCTCCGTGCAAGCCAGCCATCCTGTCAGTTTCGACCAAGACCACCAACTACTGTTCCAGCTACCACTCCAGTCTGTCCAGTGCCGGCAGCCATCTTAACACCTCCAGCTCCAGTCTCTCTACTTCTGCCCTCTTCCCATCTTGTCTACGTGACTATTGCCAGCAACATTTTGGTTTTGTTAAATAAATTGACCTCTAACTCGCAGCTTGTCTCTGTCTGCTTTTGGGTCCTCCTCTCAGGCTATAACAGTACGATCTGGCCAGAACATGAACCCAGCAGACCCAGACTCTGTTGAACGTGCTATCTCCAGCCATGGTAACCTCCTTGGCCAACACCACCATATGCTGCAGAGTCTAATGGACACTAAAAATGTGCTTGGACAACAGGTATCACAGACTGGAAAATTGCTTGAATTTCTGACAAACAAATTGACCTCTCTCCCTGAACCCCCCCCACCCCCCCCCCCCCCCCCCCCCCACCACCACCACCACCACCACCACCACCACTTAATCCTATCCCTACCCCCGCTGTTCCTTCTGTTGTGTTTCCTGAATCACCTGTGCCACCACCTGAGCCTTATTATGGGGATGTGGGAAAAAGTAAAGGCTTCCTTCTCCAGTGTTCCCATGTTTTCAGTCGTCAGCCTCAGACCTTCGCTTCAGACCAGGCTAAGGTATCGTATTTTACTGGTTTGCTTAGAGGCAGAGCTCTTGATTGGGCGGAAGCTGTTTTGGGGAGTTCAGTCACTAATCCTGTGTCTTTTGAAGTATTCTTAGAAGAATTCAAGAAGGTGTTTGCTCACCCTGATGTAGCTGCTGATGCTGCTAAGAGGCTGCTAAATCTACATCAGGGACATCGCAGTGTAGCCGAATATGCTATTGACTTCAGAATTTTAGCTGCTGAGTCGGGCTGGAATGAGCAGGCACTCTGGGGTGTTTATTTGTTTGGTTTAAATGAAACTATGAAGGATGAACTAGCCCTGCGTGATGAAGCTGAAACACTTGATGCCCTAATCTCCTTGTCTATTCGGCTAGATAATCGGTTACAGGAAAGGGGACGAGAAAGGAGCACAAAGACTCTTAGCACCCCGCAACTTCGTCCGGCCTCTCCTCCTGTGCCGAGGGCCCCTCCCCGCTCCTCCCAGCCTCAACCTCTGATATCGTCACCACCCACTGAAGAGCCCATGCAGTTGGGGCGGGCCCATCTAACCCCTACTGAACGCCAGAGACGGATTAGCTCGTGTGAGTGTCTCTATTGTGGACAACTGGGCCATTTCCTCCGTACCTGTCCAGTCCAGCCAAAAGAGCAAGCTCTCCAGTAGGTGTGGGGATACTGGTGAGCAAACAAACAGTATTAACTGAATTCCCATGACTCCAAATACAAGCCTCACTCTGCTATGAAAATCAAACTTTTCCCCTGTTGGCTTTAGTTGACTCTGGAGCGGAGCAGAGTTTTTTGGACACAATTTGGTTAAACAAGCTGGCATTCCTTTGGGACCATTAAGTGAACCTGTTTTGAACAAAGCCCTTAATGGGAAACTGCTTGCTCGCGTTACCCATCGGACGGCTCCTCCTCACTTGGTCCTCTCAGGGAACCATCATGAAACTATCTGTTTTTATGTCTTTGATTCCCCTCACTGTCCCCTGGTTTTGGGTTTTCCCTGGCTCAAGCTACATAACCCTGTTATTGACTGGTCAGCAGGGAACATCACCAGTTGGAGTCCATTTTGTCACTCATCATGTCTCCAGTCTGCTATTCCTCCCACAGAGGGCACCTAGGAGACAAAGTCTGAGCCACCAGACCTGACCTTGGTCCCCGCTGTTTACCATGACCTTGGTGAGGTATTTAGCAAGGAAAGAGCACTCTCTCTCCCTCCCCACCAGCCCTATGATTGCGCCATAGATCTGCTTCCTGGGGTTTCACTACCAAGTGGTCGCCTGTACAACCTAACACGGCCCGAAAGACATGCTATGGAGGTATACATTAAGGACTCACTAACAGCAGGTATTATTCGGCCTTCTTTATCTCCCCTTGGTGCTGTTTTTTTTTCGTTGATAAGAAAGATAAAACACTTCGCCCTTGTATTGACTACCGCGGTCTCAACAGTATTGCCATCAAAAATAAATACCCGCTGCCTTTAATTTCCTCTGCTTTTGAGCCTCTCCAGGGAGCAACACTTTTTACTAAACTGGACCTCCGGAATGCCTACCACTTGGTACGGATTAAAGAAGGTGACGAGTGGAAGACTGCATTCAACACTCCCCTGGGTCACTTTGAGTACCTGGTCATGCCATTCGGACTTACCAATGCACCGGCAGTCTTCCAAGCCTTGGTGAATGATGTCTTACGGAATTTCCTGAAACGTTTTTTATTTGTGTACCTGGATGACATTCTCATATTTTCCCGCAGTATGGATGAGCATAGGTCCCATGTCCGTCAAGTCTTGCATCGGCTTCTAGAAAACAAGCTGTTTGTTAAAGCAGAGAAATGTGAATTCCATGTCTCTTCAGTGTCATTCCTGGGTTACATTATCGAGGGTGGTAAGGTGAGAGCAGATCCCAGTAAGATCTCTGCTGTTGAAGAATGGCCTATTCCCACTACCAGAAAACAGCTCCAACGCTTTTTAGGTTTCGCCAACTTCTATCGCCGTTTCATTAGAAATTACAGCAAGGTGGCAGCACCTTTAACCACTCACCTCACCCTCTGTTTCCTTTTCCTGGACCCCAGAGGCTGCTCAGGCCTTTGCAGATCTGAAGCAAAGGTTTGTCTCAGCACCAGTTCTTGTCCAACCCAATCCGAACAGGCAGTTTGTGGTAGAGGTAGATGCTTCTGAAGGTGGTGTAGGTGCTGTCCTTTCGCAGCGCTCCAGTGAAGACCAAAGACTTCACCCCTGTGCCTTCTTCTCCAGACGTCTTTCTCCAGCGGAGCGGAACTACGATGTTGGAAATGGAGAGCTCTTGGCTGTTAAACTGGCCTTGGAAGAGTGGCGGCATTGGCTGGAGGGAGCTGAGCAACCTTTTATCGTCTGGACAGATCACAAAAACCTGGCCTACATCCAAGACGCTAAGAGATTGAACTCGCGGCAGGCTCATTGGGCTTTATTTTTTGCCCCTTTTAAGTTCATCTTGACCTACCGTCCCGTAACTAAGAATCAAAAGCCCGATGCCCTCTCGGCAGTTTGTCAGTGAAGAAGCTCAGACTCCACTTGACACTATTCTTCCAGCTTCCTGTGTGGTGGGTACTCTAATCTGGGAGGTGGAGTCAGCAGTCCATGCCGCTCAACAGAATAATCCTGGCCCTGACCAGAGGCCTAGAGACAAACTTTATGTTCCCAGTGCTGTCAGATCCCAGGTTTTGCAGTGGGGACATGATTCCCGTTTGGCCCTTCACCCAGGGACCCAACGCACTTTGTCACTACTCCGTCAGCGGTTTTGGTGGCCTTCCATGGTTTCTGATGTTAGGAATTATACTGCAGCTTGTTCTGTATGTGCTCGCAACAAGGCTTCCCATCTGCACCCAGTAGGACAGCTCCAGCCACTTCCTGTACCCACCCGTCCTTGGTCCCATAATGGTGTTTTTGTTACTGGGTTACCCCCATCTAATGGTAACACAGTCATCCTAACCATTGTAGACCGTTTCTCAAAATCTACTCATTTTGTAGCCCTCCCCAAGCTCCCTTCAGCTCGCGAGACGGCAGATCTCATGGCCCAGCATGTGTTCCGCATCCATGGCATCCCTGCTGACATAGTTTCAGACCGCGGACCTCAGTTCATATCACAGGTATAGAGGTCTTTTTGCAATGTACTTGGCACTAACGTGAGCCTTTCCTCTGGATATCACCCTCAGACTAACGGCCAAACGGAGTGCACAAACCAGGACTTGGAGGCTGCGCTTCGCTGTGTTGTAGGACGTAATCCATCTACGTGGAGTACCCACCTGGTTTGGGTTGAATACTCCCATAACTCACTCACATCCTCAGCCACTGGCCTCTCTCCTTTTAAGTGTTCCTCTTGGTTACCAACCTCCTTTATTTCCAGCTGAGGAGAAGGACATTGCTGTCCCATCTGTGCAGGTTCATCTAAAGCGTTGTCGGAGAGTGTGGACTGAGACCCGCAGGATACTTCTCCGGACTACTGAGAAGAACCGCCAGGTGGCCGACCGCCACCGCACCCCTGCTCCACAGTACACTCCTGGACAAAAGGTCTGGTTATCCATAAGGTACTTACCTCTGAAGACTGAATCCAAAAAACTCTCTCCAAGGTACATTGGTCCTTTTGAGATATCATCTATAATCAACCCGGTTGCTGTGAAGCTTAAGCTTCCACGGACTCTTCGGGTCCACCCGTCTTTTCATGTGTCCCAACTCAAGCCTGTCTCGTTCAGTCTGTCCTGAGCCGGCAGACATCTTACCTTTCCAGCTACCACTCCAGTCTGTCCAGAGCTGGCAGCCATCTTAACACCTCCAGCTCCAGTCTCTCTACTTCTGCCCTCTTCCCATCTTGTCTACGCGACTATTGCCAGCAACATTTTGGTTTTGTTAAATAAATTGACCTCTGACTCCCAGCTTGTCCCTGTCTGCTTTTGGGTCCTCCTCTCAGGCTAAAACAAGTATCCCTCCTATACCTTTTACTTTTAATAATAATAATAATAATACATTTTATTTATAATGCACTTTACATTTGACTCCAAATCTCAAAGTGCTACAGAGTAAAAACAGCAACAACAACAGCCATACATTACAATTTACAATTTTAAAAGAAAATAGACATTAAAACAGACTAACTGTAGGCTTTTATAAAAAGGAAGGTTTTAAGTCCTTTCTTAAAAGCATCCACCATCTGTGGAGCCCTGAGATGGTATGGTAGGGCGTTCCACAGATGGGGAGCAGCTGCCTCAAAGACCCTGTCTCCCATAGTCTTGAGCCGTGTCCTGGGCGGGACCAGACGATGGCGTTGGCCTGACCGGGTCCTGGCTGAGGTGTGTGGTGTGAGCAATTCTGTGAGGTAAATGGGGGGCCTCACCGTGCAGACAGTGATGGGTGTGTAGGAGGATCTTGTACTCAATACGGAGGTGAACAGGAAGCCAGTGCAGGGTTCGAAGGATGGGGGTGATGTGCTCATGTTTCCACACTCCCATCAGGACCCTGGCAGCGCTGTTCTGTACATACTGGAGCTTTTGAATGCTCCTGCCAGGGATCCCGATGAGTGCGTTACAGTGGTCCAACCTGGAGGAGACAAAGGCATGGACGAGCTTCTCTGCAGCTGGAAGGGAAAGAGAGGAACGGAGTTTGGAAATATTGAAAGAAGGAAGTTTTGCAGATGTGGGAGACATGATTGTCAAAGGTGAGGTGGGGGTCAAACTTGACCCCAAGGTTGGTGACAGAGGGAGAGAGGGGAATGTTGTGGCCAAAAAGTGAAATGGAGGTGATGGGGAAGGAGAGAAGTTGTTTAGAGATACCAGTTTGAATGACTTCGGTTTTTGAGCCATTCAGCTGCAGGAAGTTTTGACTCATCCATGACCTTATCTCCTCCAGGCAGGAGCTGAGGCGGTTGACAGTGGCAGAGGGGGACCCTGAAGGAGTGACTTTGAGGTAGAGTTGTGTGTCGTCAGCATAGCAATGGAAATTAATTCCATGCCTGCTGACGAAGCATATAGATGGTGAAAAGGGTTGGGCCGAGTACGGAGCCCTGGGGAACCCCACAGGTGACAGTGTGGGGTCTGGATTTAGCGTCTCCCAGGACCACGTACTCGGTCCTTTCAGTGAGGTAGGAGTGGAACCAGTGAAGGGCAGTGTCAGAGAGGCCAATGTAGTGCTGGAGACGGTGGAGGAGAATGTTGTGGTCAATGGTGTCGAAGGCAGCAGAGAGGTTGAGAAGAATGAGGAGGGATGTGGAACCGGAGTCAGAAGTCATCAGCAGGTTGCTGGTGACTCTGATAAGAGCTGTTTCTGTGCTGTGGGATGGGCGAAAACCAGATTGGAATTTTTCATACAGACTGTTTGATTTGAGTTGAATGTGGAGCTGAGATGAAACTACTTTTTTGAGGATTTTGAATATGAATGGGAGGTTTGAAATGGGGCGATAGTTTGACAGCGGTTCCGGGTCCAGAGTGGGTTTTTTGAGAAGAGGTTTGATGAGAGCTGTTTTAAGGGGGGTTGGAATGTTGCCTGCTTCAAGAGATAAGTTTATTATTTTGGTTATAAGGAGACTAATTGATTGGGCAGGATTTTTAAACAGAGGAGAGGGAAGGGGGTCCAGGGAGCAAGTAGAAGTTTTTGAAGTACGGCTAATCTTCTCGACCTCCTGCTGCGTGGTGAGGGAAAAGTTTAAGCGTTGTTGTGTGATAGGTGTTTTTGGGATATCATAAATGGAGATGTGTGGAAGTGAGAGAGAAGAACGGATATTATCAATTTTGGATATGAAAAAATCAAGAAACAGGTTGCAGTTTCCAACTGTTGGGGTGTAGTATGAGGAGATCTGTGGTGAAAGGAGATGTTTAATGGTGGAGAAGAGTTTTTTTGAGTTACCTGGGTTATTATTGATGATTGTAGAGTAGTGTTCTAACCTAGCTGCAGTGAGAGCTTTTGCATAAGACCGCTGATGTTCCCGGTAGGCCAACTTATGCACCGTCAGGCCAGATGTTTTGCAGGCACGCTCCAGGACACGGCCAGACCTTTTCATGTCCCTGAGGTTCTCAGTATACCAGGGGGCTGAACGGGTAAAAGTAACAGTCCGGGTTTTTAATGGAGCATGAGTGTCCAGGATGAAACTGAGGCTATTGTTGTAGTAGTCCATGAGGTCCGAAACTGTGTGGAGGGTTTGAAAGAGACTGAAGGTCCTGAATGAAGGCAATAGATTTGGTGAAATGAGAGGACAGGGATATTTTGATTGTGATTGCCTGGTGGTCAGAGGCACCAATGTCATAAATATGAAGATCTGTGATGGAGAGGGAATCAGTGATGACTAAGTCCAGTGTGTGACCTTTAATGTGTGTGGGACTTCCAAAAAGCTGCTGTAGGTTGAGGCAGTCCAGTTTGAAATCAGATGTGAGTTTGTTTTTGGGAGAGTCCATGTGGATGTTGAAGTCACCAATGATCAGGATGTTTGTGTATGATGTGCAGAGTGAAATGAGAAAATCATGTATGTCAGAGATGAATAAATTTTTAGTCACACCTTTCGCCCTAAAAAAACAAACAAAAAAAAAAACACCAATAAAGACTGCCATTGAAAAATTATGTAATGGTCAATAATTCAGATTTTTTTATTTCATGGTTATAATGATTAACTTCAGTCCTCATCATACACTACAAAAAATAATTCTGTTTATAAAATGTAAGCCTTAAATTCCAGTTTCTGTGGTGCATCCACATCCAGCACAAACTTCTGCCTCTGCACAGTCTGGGCACTTTTTCTACTTTGCCCTGATGTGCACATCTCTGTAAGAACTACATTTTGGATTTGTGCTCACAGATACACAAACAAACTCATTTCTCAACAAACACTTTCACACCAATTTATGACAACCCTAAAACACACCCAAATCATTTTAGTTCATTTTTTTTATTTGCCTTGTAGGCTATACCTCTGTCTACCATATATAGAGAAATGTTGCCACCTAGTAAAAAACAATAAAAACTAAAATTCTAATCCATGAAATACTTGATACAAATGTAAAATTATATTGCAGTGACAGTGTATAATAAAAATGTTTTAATGAGAGTCAGTGGCACAAAAAATGTCTTATGGGTAAAGGTGTGACTATTTTTTTAGACACCTTTTTAAGAGGATTTAAAAAGAAAAATCCTGAAATCTGAAAATTCATCCAAAAATACACACCTGAGGCAAAATCTATGCCATTTGAATCAACACAGCAAAAGTTATCCTCAAAAACTGCTGCAAAATATCAAAAAATGTCTTAGGGGTGTAGGAAGGTTAATTACAAAGAAATTAATGCAATTTTTCGTACTTGTCTGTGACAACACAGAACTTTTCTCAGTGACCTAGTTTCTGGCGCACAGTAACCAGGGCTGGACATCCACACGACCAAAACACCAAATGTGAGTGGATTTCAGCTGTGAACAGTTGCATAATGTGTCTATACAAGTGGACTACAGGAAACTGTGAGGCCGAGGACGGCCCACTCCACACACAACCAGCGCACAGCTTCACTGCTTTTCTTTCACTTTCAAACGCGCCGCTTCAAGGCGCCTCTTATCGTATCTCTGATCGTTCTCACAGCTGACTGCTGCACAGAGGAGACAGCAGTCTGCTGGGTTCAGACGCAAAGGAGGAGAGAGGGGACAGGTCCACGAGGAGGTCACAGGAGGAGCACAGAGGAGGAGAGGGGGGACAGGTCTATGAGGAGGTCACAGGAGGAGAACAGAGGAGGAGAGAGGGGACAGGTCCACGAGGAGGTCACAGGAGGAGCACAGAGGAGGAGAGAGAGGGGACAGGTCTATGAGGAGGTCACAGGAGGAGCACAGAGGAGGAGAGAGAGGGGACAGGTCCACGAGGAGGTCACAGGAGGAGCACAGAGGAGGAGAGAGAGAGGCCCGGTCCACGAGGAGGTCACAGGAGGAGCACAGAGGAGGAGAGAGAGAGGACAGGTCCACGAGGAGGTCACAGGAGGAGCACAGAGGAGGAGAGAGAGGGGACAGGTCCACGAGGAGGTCACAGGAGGAGCACAGAGGAGGAGAGAGAGGGGACAGGTCCACGAGGAGGTCACAGGAGGAGCACAGAGGAGGAGAGAGGGGACAGGTCCACGAGGAGGTCACAGGAGGAGCAAAGAGGAGGAGAGAGAGGGGACAGGTCCACGAGGAGGTCACAGGAGGAGCACAGAGGAGGAGAGAGAGAGGCCAGGTCCACGAGGAGGTCACAGGAGGAGCACAGAGGAGGAGAGAGAGGGGACAGGTCCACGAGGAGGTCACAGGAGGAGCACAGAGGAGGAGAGAGAGGGGACAGGTCCACGAGGAGGTCACAGGAGGAGCACAGAGGAGGAGAGAGGGGACAGGTCCACGAGGAGGTCACAGGAGGAGCACAGAGGAGGAGAGAGGGGACAGGTCCACGAGGAGGTCACAGGAGGTCACAGGAGGAGCACAGAGGAGGAGAGAGGGGACAGGTCCACGAGGAGGTCACAGGAGGAGCACAGAGGAGGAGAGAGGGGACAGGTCCACGCGGAGGTCACAGGAGGAGTAAAGAGGAGGAGAGAGGTGCGCCGTGCGCTACAACATGCACAGGAGGCAGAGGTTGATGCACAAACACTGACTCCTGCTCAGTTTGACCGCGGTGTTAGATTGGAATCAAGTTAAAATACACCTGAACATACAAATAAGCTTCTATATTTTATTTATGACATATAAATATTGCTATTTTATTAAAAGTCATTAATTGCGATTAATTCATTACAAAGCCTGTAATTAATTAAAAAAAAATTTAAATCGACACTAATTTCTATACACTTTAAAATGTAAATGCCTAAAAATAACCCCCCCATCCCAGTCATCCATGTACATTTATGTTTAGTTTGTGATTTGTTTGCTGGCCTGGGAGGCAGCAGCCTCTCTCTCTCTGGGCTGAGCTCCCTCTCTCACCTCCTGCCTTTAGATCAGTGCTTCTCAAACTGTGGGGCCCTCTTCTGGTGGTACTCAGGAGTCTTTCATTTAGAGCTTGATCCAGCAGGAAGTGTAGAGCACTTGTGAACTGTCGGTGGGTGGTTTGTGTGTTACTTTGTTTATTATTAGGATTCCCATTAGCTGTGCTTTACAGCCAGCTACTTTTCCTGGGGTCCTTGATTAAAAACAAACACTACAATGACGGCCTTATCCATGGATAAATGCAACAGATGACTAGTATAGATAAAATACATTTCAGTAAAATTACAGTTCATACAAAAAGAATGTTGAATTGCATATGATTACATTTCATGATGATTTCATACCTAAAAATAAAACTTACATTTACAAACCATACATTTCATTTAAAGAGAAGCTGCTCTTGAACACTTTAATTGCATGTTAAAAACTAATTTCAGTTCATTTAACACTAGAACTCCCAAAGCTGTCATTTTGATGGTTTTGAAAGTTTGACATGTAATAACTTTGGTTTATTAAGCCTTCTGTGTTCCTGGCATCCTGACTTTTTCTAAACCTGTCTCTTGTTTATTCTTATGTTGCTGTTTCAATAAAATAACGAAGTAAAAACATATATCTAAGTATTTCTACCTCTATCTACTGCAGCCGCTAATTTGACGGCTCTATTAATTACAATGTATTTTTTCCTGCCGACGAGGAGACGCGCCACCGTTGCCTAGCAACCGACATTATAGCGTTAGCTCCGGGAAGAATGCTACAGCTCATCACAATGGCTTTTAGAAAAAGACTTACAGTAACGGAGGCATTGGAAATGCTTCGTAATATAGATGACTGTGATTCTGGGAGCGAGGGAGATTTGGACGACTCTTGGTGTGTGGAAGGTTCCTCAGACAGTTCAGACAGCGAGTCAGAAGGTGAACTGCCCCGTACTAAAAGAAGACAAGTCAGTCATTCAGCGGGAGGTAGTGAAGCTTCTTTTCAAAGTATTGATGACAGCCTATTATTTTTATTACGTTAAAAATTAGAAAACTAATAATCTATACACTTTATACAGCAGCCATATCACACTCATCAGCGCAGGTTCAGGGAGAGTTTAGCCAGCTGTTCTCAGACAGTGAGTCAGACACACAGCAGCCCCCTGCTAAAAGGAGACGAGTCATCCAGGCTGCTGGCAGTGGAGAAACTTCTTTTCAAGGTATTGATGACTGACTATATTAGGAAAATAAATAATAAATTATAAACTATGGCCAGTATTAGTAAAGTAACTGCGTATATTCTATGCGCTTCACAGCAGCGGTGTCATCACCAGAGCAGGGCGAGTCCACCTGCCAGATACACGAAAGAGAGGAGATAGGGAAGGATGGAACTGTGTGGACTGTGGTTGAGGAGGGAGAAAGCAGAGGGAGACGTCAGAGTCAGAACGTGCTGACAGAGGCTGAGGGACCCACCACACACGCAAAGCGCCAAATTCAAAATGCTCAGTCTGCAATTCCTCTGTTTAGTGGACAGTAAGAGTCTCTCCCACATACGGGACTGCACCATGGCAGAAGCCCACAGAGTTCTAGGGGATGATTCATGGGATTTGATGGTTGGATGAGCTGAAAGCGTTTATTGCACTGGTCTATGTCTGCGGAGTTCAGGGGGGGCACAATATGGAGCTGTCCAGCTTTTGGTCAGCTGAATGGGGATTTCCATTTTTTTGAGAGACCATGTCAAGAAACCGCTTCCAAAACATAATGCACTTCTTACGTTTTGACCACAAACAGAGTAGGCCCACACGTCTCCAAACAACAAAATTTGCTCTGGCAAATGAGATGTGGGAGCATTTTGTAAATAATAGTGTGTGTTGTAACAAACCTGGCCCTGACATCACTGTTGATGAGCAGCTTCTCCCAACAAAAGCAAGGTGTGTCTTTCTCCAGTATATGGCAAACAAACCAGACATGTTTGGCATCAAGTTCTGGCTGGCAGCTGATGTCCAAACGAAGTACATGCTGAATGGCGCTCCTTATCTGGGTAAGGATCAGACGCGCACTCCAGGCCAGCGTCTTGGAGACAGTGTTGTGCTGAAGCTGGTAGAGCCATTCGTGGTGAAGGGTAGGAACATTACCACTGACAACTTTTTTATATCACTTGAATTAGCCAGGGCACTCCAAACAAAAAAGACCAGCCTTGTAGGTACAGTAAATAAAAGCTGACGAGAGCTCCCACCTTGCGTAAAAGAGCAAAGGGCGCTGTTTTCCACACATGTTCTGAAAAACAACAATGCTACCCTGACAATCTACCAATGCAAATCAAAGAAAAATGTCTGTATAATGAGCAGGGTACACACGTCAGCTGGCACACTTAGCGGTCCAAAGTCCAAGCCCGAGCCTGTGGTGTACTATAACCACACCAAGGCTGGCGTGGATGTACTGGTCCAGATGATAAAAAAATACTCTGTCAAAGCTCCAACCCGCAGGTGGCCAGTAGCAGTTTTCTATAATGTCCTCGACATGGCTGCAGTCAATGCGTGGATCCTCTATAGAAAATGTCTCAATGACAATGTCCCACGGCGCAGTTTCATTTTGCAGCTTGCCCACGAACTTCGTGCCAGTCACATGCTCACTAAACAGCTGCTGCCTCGCGAACCCGCACCTGTTGGAGAGCCGGCTGTTCTGGACAGGAGAAGGCAGTGCCAAGTCCACACTAACTGTTCCAAAAACCGCTCAAAAGACGTTTGCCATCGGTGCAAAAAAGTAGTGTGCGGGCAATGCGCAGGGGCTGTGACTGTCACATGTAAAAACTGTCTATAAAATGAGTTACGTTTTCTTATCTTTGGACGCTGTATAAAGTATTTTTAATCGTTCTGTTGTTTTCTCTTTTTTTATTTATTTATTGTACAGTTTGAATTTGACGATTGAAGCCACATTTTTTTTCATTTATTGTAATGTATTTATTTTCAAAGTCAACAATTTACATTTTCAAATAATTTAAAAATTCTGTATATAGTTATAAAATAATAACCTATGACATTAAAGCTCTTTTTGTTCAAATACAGCTACGTTTGTTTCTCTTTGCAATTATTTATATTACTTTATAATTATATTATGCATTATACTATATAATATTATATAATATTATATAGTATAATATCAGATTAGATTATAATTATATTAGATTATACTGCATTATATTCAATAATATTATATTATTTATATTATATTACAGGCTATAATTTGTTATCATGCTAGAATCACGTTATTCAACAATGATTACTTCATCAGTGTAAGAAATAGGGCCTACTATATGGAAATCTATATTTTGAAGAGCCTTAAGCCTGTACACAAGTAGAGCATAGTCATTTTTCTTGTTGCTCTGCTGCCACACATTCAAGTGTCTTTTCATGTTCTGCCACCAAGACAACCATGAACGACCTGTTTTAGATTCTGAACAGAATCATTTAAATGACTCACCAAAGGTAATAATAGAGGAATAGTAGAGGACCAAATGTAAGGACAAGGACCAGGGTGGTAAAAGAGCAAAAATGTTTGATTTAATAAAGTTATAAATGGTTACCAAAAGGTCAAAATGTAATCAAAAATACAACTCAAATAATAATTTACAAATTTGGGCTCAACTGAGATCAACTAAACAGAACAAAACTAACCTCTCTAGACTGAACAAATAAGAGCTTACAAAGAAAAAGACCAACCCAAAAACAACATAACTGGAAGGCATTACACTGAAAATTAACCAAAAACAGCAACTAAAACTAAAGTAAGATTCTAATCAAATCATTCTAACTAAAGACAAAATATTAACAGTGAAAGTTAAAGCAACTTAAACAAGAATAAGCAACTAAAATTAACTATAAATACTATTAATGATGATGCTCTCCCTTCAGTCTTTGCTCAGGTCGGCCCTTCCATCTTCCAGCCCATTGATCTTGCTCTTGTCTGGAGAAACAAGTGTGAGTAAAGCTTCAGACAAATGTTAACCAAAATGTGGGCCCCTAAATTAGCCAGCATGTGTCTAAATAATATGACTGATCTAAACTGTGCATAGTATTTTGGGATTATAATGTAGAAAAATACATTTGTGACTGTAAAAAAGAAACACTAACACAAAGTGGTGACTGAGGTGGCCACCACAAATACCAACAGGACAACTGAAAGAGTAACTTTGGTTTCTTTGCTGTTTTTGTCTTGTTTTATGATTTTTTTACATAGCTTATTGGTGTCTCCTTATCAAATTTAAATTGTTGTACATTTCTTATGAAGATAAATTGAATAAATCAGTAGATAGATAGGATCAAAATAACAAAAATATATAAAATCATTTGTGAGTGACTTTTAATAACATAACAATAACAATATCTTTCTACTCTCCTCCAAAAACAGATAAACTATTGTAGCAAACAATGCATAGAGAAGCAGCTTATTATAAATTCACTCCTCAGTAAAATATAATGGGCCTAATATAAGTCAAGTCTTATACAAATATCAGAGAGGAAAGTCACATCCTCAGTAAAGACTCTGATCTCCATGGAAACGCTCTGGGGGAGGGGCCACTGAAACTTCAGATAAACTTTAGCTGTTGTTAGCTACTTAACTTTCCTTTAGCTTGCTGCTAACAACAAGCTACATTCTGAACAATGGCAAACGGAGCAAAGAGGTTTGTGCAGCGTAAATAAAACCTTCAGATGTGTCTCTCTGCCGTCTGCTGTGGACTTGTTGTTGTTGTTCCCTTGTGAATGAGGACGCTGTGTGTGCTCCTCCATCTGTGAGTGCAGAGGAGGGAGCGCTCTTCTGAGCCGCTCTGAGTAATGAAGCTTTTGTACAGGCTTTTCACGTTCCCAGCACGTCGGGCTAATTATTTTACGAGTCCTGTAAACTAAAACTTGATATAAATGAACGTTTCTCTTCTATAAAATGGCCAGGTAATGATGTCTAGCGCCAAATATGTGATCCAGATTACACACCATTATACTCTGGTGGCCTGCTGTTTTAAAGGGACATCGCAATTAATTTTTTTCCATACTGATTCAAACATTTTCTCTTTAGCATCAATTTTTAGCTGATTTACAAAGAATCATTCCATCCATCCATTAAGGTAAAAAGAGTTTTTCTTTTGACATTTGCTTGAAATTGGACTTTCTGTGACTACCATCACCACATGGGAAGTTTCTTGTGCCACACTTTTCAGAAGGATGAGTGGTCCGTAGTAGTTACACTACAGCAGATACTGAACTCAATGAAATGGTCAATGAAAGGGTCACAGGAGTAGACACCAAGACTTCTCTCTCCCTGGAGGAGAAACAGAAGACTTCAGTGAGCTCTGTGCAGCTGTTTTTTTTATGTAGAATGTAGAGCCATTTTTTTTTACCAGTGCAGAGCAGCTGGTTGTCCACATGAGGTCCTCAGTGATACAAGTTTAAAACTGAAGACACTATTAACCCTCTGCTCAGCCTCTGTGTCAAATAATCTCTTTATATATACAGTCAGCTTATGTTTTCTGAATGTAAAGTATATGTTTAAAGGATCAGGATAAGGAGCCAGTAGAGAATACTACGATACATTTCAAAGTAGCATGATCTTTACTAGGACGGTGACCCAGCTGCAACAAAAACACCTCCTCTAACAGATTCACAAGTTTTCATGGGTGAACAATGGTTTTATAAATGTAACTATACAGTAGGTACAATCCCAGGTAGAAAGAAGAAGGATGGCAAGAAGATAAAGTGTTTTTTTCATGGCTCTTTTAGCATACCCACAATCCACTGCAACAACATTACACACAAGCACCAAATGCAAAAAGAAAAGATCGAGAAAAACTTCAGATGATGCAGAATAAAGCTGCCTGTGAAGCACTAAACTGTTCTTATAAGACCAGTATAAATTCTATACACTCATTTTGTCTGGCTAAAAGTTCACAGGTAGGGCATCAGCATCTTTATTATTCTCAACCTGGAAGATATTTAACTACAAAGTCCACTGTTTTTGTTCTGACAATTTAAGAACAACTTATACTCACATGGATATGCCACTGGAAATGCATCTGATGGACATTTTTTGATTTTTCTAAGGCAAATACTAACTTTCTCTAATGTACTTTAAATGAACTGAAATTAGTTTTTAACATGCAATTAAAGAGGTGTTTAGGAGCAGCTTCTCTTTAAATGAAATGTACGGTTTGTAATTGTAGGTTTTATTTTAAGGTAAGAGATCATCATGAAATGTAATCATATGAAATGCAACATTCTTTTTGTATGAAGTGTAATTTTACTGAAATGTATTTTATCTATACTAGTCATCTGTTGCATTTATCCATGGATAAGGTCGTCATTGTAGTGTTTGTTTTTAATCAAGGACCCCAGGAAAAGTGGGAATCCTAATAATAAACAAAGTAACACACAAACCACCCACACAGTTCACAAGTGCTCTACACTTCCTGCTGGATCAAGCTCTAAATGAAAGACTCCTGAGTACCACCAGAAGAGGGCCCCACAGTTTGAGAAGCACTGATCTAAAGGCAGGAGGTGAGAGAGGGAGCTCAGCCAGCAAACAAATCACAAACTAAACATAACTGTACATGGATGACTGGGATGGGGGGGTTATTTTTAGGCATTTACATTTTAAAGTGTATAGAAATTAATGACTAGATTAGTGTATAGAAATTAATGACTTTTAATGAAATAGCAATATTTATATGTCATAAATAAAATATAGGAGCTTATTTGTATGTTCAGGTGTATTTTAACTTGATTTTAATTTAACACCGCGGTCAAACTGAGCAGGAGTCAGCGTTTGTGCATCAACCTCTGCCTCCTGTGCACGTTGTAGCACGCAGCGCGTCTCTCTCCTCTCCTCTGTGCTCCTCCTGTGACCTCCTCGTGGACCTGTCCCCTCTCTCTCCTCCTCTGTACTCCTCCTGTGACCTCCTCGTGGACCTGTCCCCTCTCTCCTCCTCTGTGCTTCTCCTGTGACCTCCTCATGGACCTGTCCCCTCTCTCCTCCTCTGTGCTCCTCCTGTGACCTCCTCGTGGTAGTTTTTATTATTTTTAACTAGGTGGCGCCATTTCTCCATATATGGTAGACAGAGGAATAGTCTATAGTCTAGTAAATAAAATTATTAACTAAAATGATTTGGGTGTGTTTTAGGGTTGTCAAATTGGTGTGAAAGTGTTTGTTGAGAAATGAGTTTGTTTGTGTTTGCGTGAGCACAAATCCAAAATGTAGTTCTTACAGAGATGTGCACATCAGGGCAAAGTAGAAAAAGGTCCCAGACTGAGCAGAGGCAGAGGTTTGTGCTGGATGTGGGTGCACCACACAAACTGGAATTTAGGTTTAAAGTTTAAATTTCATGAACAGAATTAATTTTTGCTGTGTATGAGGAGGACTGAAGTTAATCATTGTAACCATGAAATTAAAAAAAATCAGAATTATTGACCATTAGATAATTTTTCAATCTTTTTTTTTTTTTTTGTGCTTAGGGTGAAAGGTGAGACTAAAAAGTGAGGGGTATAGGAGGGATACTTACTTAGGGACAAAGTTTTATGGCTCAATTGTTCAAATCATCATTTTACAGAAATCTTGATGTGAAATTTGCAGTAACTACAAATTTCCGTCTGATACAAAGGTAAATGCAGTAACTGATGATTTCAAATGCACTTATCAATCACTGAGAGATCTGTGTAGTTACTGCAAAATGTGGAGACATTTTTGTTCAAACTCTGAAATAGGACACAAATCAGCCACGGTCAATCCACATGTTAATATACTTCATGATTTTGACTGTCAAAGTGCTCAATAATTATGATTTTTAGAACATTCCATATAAAGTACTTTAATTCCACATTTAGGAGGTCAAAGGTCAAATCAGTGGTGATGATGGTGATTGATAAAAAGCTATGAGATGATATTATATTAATACACTACCATTAATCTACCTGTGACATACTCGGAGGGATAAAGTCAAATTTTAAAGTAATTTTTCTTAGTTTCACTGTCACTGTAGATACTGCGTTCTTCCTTTGTAGAGCATTGTTTTTAGAGAATCCCTACTTCAGTTGTACACTGATCAGGCACAACATTATGACCACCTGTTATGTATTATGACCACCTGCCTAATATACGCCTGTTATGTCCATACATAACAAACTGATGCACCGTGGAATCTGACATCTTTCTATCAGAACCAGCATTAACTTCTTCAGCATTTAGAGCCACAGTAGCTCGTCTGTTGGATGGGACCACACGGGCCTCAGCCTTCACTCCCCACATGCATCACCTGTCGCCGGGTCACCACTGTTCCTTTCTTGAGCCACTTTTGATAAATACTGACCACTGCAGAGCGGGAACACCCCACAAGAGCTGCATCCTTATGCTTCCACATTTTTCCTGGTTCAAACACATCAACTTTGAGGACAAGATTTGGCCCAATATATCCCAGCCAGATCTGTGTTAATTCACTTCACCTGACAGTGGTCATAATGTTATGACTGATTAGTGTAAATTTTGGTTTAAGTTGCTAATTTAAAAGGGTTCTATTTCGCAGAATTGACTTTTTTGAGCTTTTCCACCATGTCTTTTGTTTGTTTTGTTTTTGTAAGATGTTTTTTGGCCATTTTTAGGCTTTATTGGACAGTGTATAGTAGGAAACTGGGGAGAGAGCAGGAGGAGACATTCAGCAAACTGTCAAAGCCCAGACTCAAATGCTGAGGCAGGCTATAGTTGCCCTGGAAATGTGCTTGCAGCTCTACCACTGAGCCATACAGCAGGACAGACTTCTACTACGTTATAATGTTGTTTCCTCATCAAAAACAGACCTGGAGTTTTGTTTTGTTTCATTCAAGCTAATTTGATTAGTCCTGTATTCTCTGGCACTGAGTTTCTGAGGCCTCAGAATGCTTGGTTCCATAAACTTCCACCTCTTCCACTCCAGGAAGCACCAAGACCAGGAAGACCAATCAACAAACCCTCTACATCCAGTCTGCTCTCATTCATTTATCAAAAAAAAAAAACGGTGCACAGCTTTGTTTCCACTCAGTCCTCACAGCTGTTTTTTATTTTGTAGTAAAATGGCACCATATAAAAAGTTTAAGCAAGTAAAAAGCTCTTTTTCTATGGTTCTGTTCAAAAGAGCATAACAGCTTTGCTGCCCTCTCCTGGTCTCTTCATCTGTTTCTTTATGGCACCTGTAGAGTACTTATTAAACTTTCTGTTGGAGTCAGATAATGTTTTTAAAGTTTGTAAAATGTGCAGTGCTGTTCTAGAGGTGTCCAAAAATGGTTTAAAAATACAAATAAAAGCATAATGTAGCCTCTTTATATCACTTTTATTTCACCCCACCATGTTTGCATCTGATATAAATAATTTTATAAATGATGAATATTCCCATTACCATCACAATTATTTGTTTGTCCATACATAACAACTTTTTGTGTCATGGTTTTACTGTTAAAATAATGTTGAAAATCATTGATCACTGTAATCTAGTTTTAGGTAAACAGGTCCACAAGTTAGGACTCTCTATCAGTTGTTGCTAAAGTTGATATGGCTTAAAGTTTTGGTGTTTTGAAGTTGGTAAAGTGAGTGAAAAGTAAAAGTGTGCTTCAGGTCACAGTGTTTGTTATTAAGCCTTCGCACTGTTCACACCTGTAATTTGTCCCATGACGGAGTGGCAGCGTGTGTCCCATTAATGGAAGCTAATGACTGCAGCGTGCGTAGATTGTTTGTGCAGCCACAGCACCGGGGGGCCTCGCGGTCATCACGGTAACCAGAAGCTGTGATCCCAGTTCAGTTCAGTTTATTTGCCATTTGCAGTATTCAGAAAAAGAACTACATTGGAAACCAGTTGCAAGAGCTCAAAGTGCACAGTCAACATTTAAACAAACAAAACATACAACAAAACACACAACAAAACATACAGAGCACAAGCCTTCAATAAAACAACACATGGATACATCCTAAGTAAAACCTAATAAATACTAACAATAAAAACACTGTATATATAAATAGCAGTAAAAGAGGTAACTAAAACAATAAGGTGCATGTCTTATGTATGAGGTATTTCAAAATGCATTGTTCAAAGCCATCACAGCTTGTGGAAAAAAACTTTTAGCATGACGTGATGTGGTGCATTTAATAGAACGATATCATTTCCCTGACGGAAGGAGGTCAAACATCTCAGCAGCAGGTGGCCAGAGGGATCACTGATAACACTGGTCTACACATTTTTGGACTCGATCTGCTTCCGAGATAAAAGTGGCTAAATCTCATTTATTTTGATAAGATGAACTGAAAATCAATTGATAACTGTGCTGGTTAGCTAATGTATTCAAGATATTTAATGATATTGTTTCACATCAAAATAGCATCTGTTTATACAATAGATTTAGGCATTTTTGCTTAAAAATATATTTATGTTCATTCATTTTTTACAGCTTATTCTCGATAGGGGTCGCGGCTGACTGGAGCCAGTTACTTTGGGCCATAGGTGGGGTCCAGCCTGGACAGGGGCCAGCTTGTCGCAGGGCTGACACAGAGACGAACACAGACAGACAACCATTCACTCTCACATTCATTCACTAGGGGCAATTTAGAGTCACCAATTCACCAACACATGCATGTCTTTAGACAGTGGGAGGAAGCTGGAGTACCCGGAGAGAACCCATGGTAACACAGGGAGGACATGCAGACTCCACCCAGAGAGTTCATGTGATGGTGTGTTGGTCGGCCTGGGGCTTGTCCACTTCCCACTTCCAAGAGAGAGATTTCTGCAAATAAAAACAAAACATTTTATGTCAAAACTCTAGACATATTAAAATGAATGTATTGAATGTGCAGACAGGCTTTCAGATAGAACTGGTTGCTGTAGACACACTGTACCTTCTGATAAACTACAGTTTTTGTCTTATTTTGCATAAATTTCCAATTTTGACCCAATACTGTTTCTTGCAAACTACAGCCAATCTGCACTTCTGACTTAGTTTTCATTATTAGTGACCTAATGCAAGAAAAATTTCACTACTTTTGTTCCGGAAGCATTTTGCTTGTAGACCAGTGTAATCTGGAGAGCTTTGGTTAAAAGTCTAGATTTGTAAATATTCTCTAGGACTGGGAGGTCACAGCCTATGGTCCTGCGAGCAGAGTGAACCTCTCTGTTTAAAGTTTTCTTTTCTTTCACAGTGAGATTGCCAAACCACACTGTAACAGAGCTGGTAAGAAGACTTTCAATACCACACCAATAAAAGTTTAAAAGAATAGTTTTGTTTTGAGTGAATTCCCTTAGTTTTTGTAAAAAGAAGAGATGCTGGTGAGCCTTTTTAGCAATGTTACTGGTGTTTGACTGCCAGCTCAGATCTTTGGAGAGAGTGACACCCAAAAACTTACATTTATCAACCATTTGTACCTCAGAATCATAAATGACAATAGGCACATTATTCTTACTATGTCTAAAATCAATAACCAGTTCACAGGTTTTAGAAGTATTCAGAACAAGGTTGTTTTCTTCAATCCAGCGGACAACATTTTCTACTTCTGCTCTGTAATGTGATTCATCACTTGAGGTGATCAGACCAATGACAGTGGTATCGTCTGCATACTTGACAATCAGATTGTTAGAGTGAGTAGCAGTACAGTCATGTGTACAAAGTAAAAAGCAAAGGACTTAAAATACAACCTTGTGGAGAGCCTGTGCTTACACAAAGTTCATCTGAAACACAACCATTGATTTTGACCTTCTGTGGTCTGCAAGTTAAAAAGTTTAAAATCCATTTGCAAATGGCATCACCAAGTCTGAGAGTTTTCAATTTGTGAATGAGCTTCCCAGGAACAAGAGAGTTAAAAGCAGAACTGTAGTCTATAAAAAGCATTCTCGCATGAGATTTTCCTTTATCCAAATGTTCATATACAGAGTTCAGAGCAAAACAAATGGCATCTTCCACACTCTTGTTTTGTCTGTAAGCAAACTGGAGTGGGTTGTCCTCTTTCAAATGTCCCTCTATCTTGTCCCCATAGGACCGCTTTGCGGCTTTGATAGACCGCTCCAATGAATATCTGGCCTGCTTATAGGCAGCAGCAGCACCAGATTTAAAAGCCACAGCTCGTTCCTTTAGTTTCATTCTCACATCAGAGTTAATCCAAGGTTTCTGACTGGAATGTTTTTTAATAACTTTCTGTGGGACGCAACAGTCAATACAAAAGTTTATATATCCAGTCACAACATCACAGTATTCATCAAGGTCTTCTGACTGGAAGACAGACCAATCTGTGGCATCAAAACAACCTTGTAATTGAATTTTACTGTCTTTAGTCCAGCATTGAACAGTACGTGTTATTGGCTTTATTTGTCTACTCCTCTGAATGTATGTAGGAAGAAGATGAACGGAGGAGTGGTCAGATTTTCCAAAAGCTGGTTGGAGAATGGAGCGATAAGCTGACTTTACATTACTATAACAATGATCTAAAATCCCTGATCCTCTCGTAGGATGTTTCACATGCTGATAAAAGTTGGGTAAAATAGTTTTAAGATTGCAGTTATTAAAATCACCCGCTACTATAACCACAGTGTTAGGATGAGAGTTCTCGTGTAAAAGGTCACTAAGATCACTGAGAGCAGCTGAAGTGTCCGCCCGCGGGTGAATGTACACAACGCATAAAAACAACACAGAAAACTCCCGAGGGAGATAAAAGGGGTGGCACTTTAACACAAGACATTCAAGATTAGCGGTGCAGGTTTGATTCATAACAACATTGTCCGTGCACCAGTGTTCATTAATAAGAAAAAACACTCCTCCTCCCTTTCTTTTTCCGGTGTGCTCTTTCACTGTCGGAGCGGTGAACAGAGAAGCCCGGTGGTTGGAAGGCTGAGTCCGGCACGTTGCTGTGAAGCCACGTCTCCGTCAGGCAGAACACGGAGCAGTCTCTGGCCTCACGCTGGGTTTGAATACGGCTCATCAGATCGTCCGACTTGTTAGGTAGAGACTGAACATTAGCCAAGTATAAAGATGGCAGCTATACCGCCTTGTGGATGCCCGATCCCGTCAGACCTTGGAAGCTAAGCAGGGTAGGGCCTGGTCAGTACCTGGATGGGAGACCGCTGGGGAACAGCAGGAAGCCGGTGTGAATGTGAGTGAGTGTGTGGGGACTACAGATGGAAATTAGCTCTGAGCTATAATCCGGTGTATTTACGGCACTAGCTGCTGTTCATTAATACACGCTGTCCCATATAAATAAATAAATAATAAATAAAAAATCTTAGATAGGCGGCCACACAGTTTAACCAGCAGTCCTCCTCGCTTTCCTCTATGCTGGCATTTCCAACGCTGTTGGCCCGCAGTGTCCCTGCTGTAGGGCTCAGGCCGGCGGCATACGTGGCAGTGTCTCCGCCCAGTCCCCTCGCTGTACTCATGGCCTCCACGGCTCGACTCCTGGCCCCCACTGCCACGAGTGGGGCACGCATTAAAGTCATTACACCTTAATTCAGGTGTTACATTTGAGTGTGCGCTAACTTTGTCGCGAATGTATAAAAGTAACTCACGATCATATCTGATAGAGGCAAGTGCTTCATACACGAGAACAGACAATACAAAAAAGACACTGCACAGAAGAGCTCTTGTGACGGCGCCTTGCCTCGGTGCTATCAGTGAGAACAGTAACAAGAGACACCTCTTCATTTACACTGACAAACTGGTACCTATCACATAAGTAGGATTTAAACCAACAGGGGGCGCTCCTCGGGCCCCTATGTCACATTCTAATCTCTGGAGTAAGATGCTGTGGTCAATGGTGTCAAAGGCTGCACTGAGATCTAACAGAACCAGGATTGAGACCAGTCCATTGTCTGAACTTAATAACTAGTCATTTGTGACTCTAACTAATGCAGTTTCTGTGCTATGGTGGGCTCTAAACCCTGACTGAAAATCTTCAAATAAGCTATTGTCCTGTAGGTGGCCACATAACTGTTTAACTACAACTCTTTCTAGGATTTTTGAAATAAAAGGGAGATTTGATATTGGTCTATAGTTGGCTAAAATGTCAGGATCTAGGCTGGGGAATGTGTTTCAGCATTAAACCATGGTGCAACTCGATTTGGCCTAACAACCTTTTCTTTTAGTGGAGCTACATTATCTAGAGCTGTTTTTAATGAGTGCATGGCGCTGTCAACAAACCCATCACTTTTACTGAGACTCGAGATATGGGAGCTGTTCTCAACAAACTCACTCAACATTGTACTAAATATTGGTTTTATTATGTGTTTAAACTCTGACACAGATTGGTCAGATAATGTTCTTCTAATTTGGGTTTTGTTCATTGGAACAGTAAAGTCTTTGAGTATAAACTGAAAGGTAATTAGAAAGTGATCTGAGAGTATGGGGTTATGAGGGAGGACAGTGAGCTCACTAATCTCTATACCATAGGTTAAAACAAGGTCCAGGCTGTGCTTGTGACTATGAGTGGGTTCATTTACGTTTTGAGTGAAACCTACGCTGTCTAATAAAGCTGCAAATGCATTTCCTAGACAGTCGCTGCTGTCATCAACATGAATATTAAAATCCCCTACTATTACAATCTTATCTGAGTCTAACACTATACTGGATAGAAAGTCAGAGAACACAATTAAAAATTCGGAATAAGGACCAGATGGTAGATGATTATAAACATAACACAAGCGAGCCCTAACCCCAGGCCTGGCTCCAGGGTGGGGCCCTGGCTGTGCCATACTGGGCAACGTAACTGGCTTCGTTATAATAATGACTTCATAAGGGTTTTGCATCATTTTATATTAGCTAAAAATAACAATTCAGCATGCCCACCTGAAACTGATGTCACAGTATGCAAAATATATGCAGATTAGATGCCTATAATTACAGTTATAAACTTTGGTTCATAACTGATATTTTTCTCATTTACAGTAAGACTCTATCTCTAATTATTTTTAAGCCACAGCCTTTTGAATTTTGGATGTCAAAAACCTGTATTTTAGAGAAACAAATCTGGCGCCCAAAGGGTTAAGTGAAGCATCCAGGAGGTTGTCTCCTCAAAGCTCTGTGCCTCGTGGGACTCCCATCCCCCACGATGACAGGGTGCGGCTCCAAGCTCACCGGCTTCCTTCCTACTTTTCTGCTCCTGGCTTTTTCTATGATTGATTTTTGGTTTCACAATTTTTATCCAGTTATTTTAATGCTCAATCCATTGCATCGTCAAGTATTAGTTGGAAAAGTGGAGATAAGACAAACAAGGTCCCACATGAATCCTGTGTCTTTGGATCACCCAACTGGCAGCTGACACACATGGAGCTTCCCTGGAAGACGCACCCAAGGAACCACAGCATGATCTCTGGAAGAAACCCCGGCGGCACAAAGTGGAGACCAGACCGTCCTCTCAACCCTGCTCCGTCACGTAAGCTGACCAGTGTGGGACAGTCAGAGTTTGGCCTCTTACAGCTCTAGTAAATTGTGTCAGAAATCAGATGATTTGGATATGTGGCATTAAACAAGTCACCTTCCTGTGGAGGGTGAACAGTTGCAGCTGTTTAAATACACACACATTTGCAGTGAAAATATTTTAATGAAATTGTCTTAAGCTAGTGTTAGCTAACAGCAGGTTCTGTTTGTCTGTTAGTCGTACTCACCTTTTATGATGAAAAACTAATGCCCTGCCCATACGCCGGGTTGATGACCCATCCCAACTGAAAAAATTACTTTTGATGTGATTTGATCCTAGTTTTGCAGCAGCGGTAGGGAGACAGGTTTCTGAAGTTCAGCTCTGGCAGCAATATTTGTAGTTTTGGTCGTATTTTGTCCTGAGTTGTCAGGCCGTCTAAATACGTAGTTGGCTGCATCTCCTCACATCTGCTGTGCGTCGCCATGTTTGTTTTGGCCTCCAGTAGAACACAAAGTCACGTGACTGAAAACTATGAATAACATCCAGTGGTGGACAAAGTACTCAAAAGCTGTACTCAAGTAAAGTTCTGTTACTACAAAAATAATATTATTGTTAGTAGTAAAAGTACCCAACAAAAATTATACTTCAGTAAAAGTAAGAAAGTATTGAGTATAAAATGTACTTAAGTAGGCCTACATTTGAATGTTTTTATAAAATCTTCTTCCCTGAGTTTCAAACCCAGAACCTTCTAATTGCAAGTCAGATGTACTTCCTACTACACCACAGAGGACAAAAACTACTTTGAACTCAGACAATGTAAAGGTTTACTCAAGTAAAAGTAAAAAGGAAATCATCCAAAATTGACTCAAGTAAAAGTAAAAATATGTTCCACAAAAACAGAAAGTACTTTTTCTTCAAAAAATTTACTTAAGTAAATTACTTGAGTAAAAGTATGTAGTTACTGTCCACCACTGATAACATTAGAGTGTGTAAGAATGTATAAGATGGTGGTTTCTAACATATGCAAAGAAATTAAATGTTTTTACAATTCTGAAAATGTTTATAAAAATGCTATGTTGATTAAAATTTTTAACTGTGAAATAAATAAATGAAATAAACATGTTTCAGAGCTTTACAGAAGGGTCACTGGCTGACATCTTGGAATTTCAAAGGTACAATGTTAAGTCTTTGGTGTCCTCTGGTGGTGACATTACAGATTGCAAAGCTGTCTCAGTGTGGCCATCTGCCCAATCAGGTGACTTTCTACAGCCTGTGAGCACCTGTGGTAACCTTACAGAGACCAGGCAGGAGAGGGATGTGTGGTAAATGGTTGCAGACAGGTCAGAGGAAGAGTAGAGAGACATTAGAGCTGATGGTCCTGACAGAGAAGACTTTTAGCTTCCTTACAGTGTTTGTTTCATGTGGATAGGCCCAGGCATCACTGAGATACAAACCACTGCAGTCTTAGTACTGTTAATGATGTTAAATATAACCTGTTAAATATATGCACAGCTTATTAACGCTATCGGCGGCAACATGCAGTCTTTTCAGATCGTATCAATGATATTTTCCTTTAAAAACAATAAAAAACTAGATATTTACGCCCCTTAACTTTTTTGATAACCATATAATGGAGAAAGACGTGAGCTGGAGCACCTACTCCTTTTGCCCTTTGGCCCTCGAGGGCCCGTTTGTCAAGTTTTTTTTATTTCTTTTTTTTCCCTCTGGCCCTTCACAAGAACATACAGTATGTTGTAACATATACAGTATTACTAAAATGTACAAATAATTTATAATAAATGACCTGCCACCTGTCAGTTCATCATGTGACGTCACCATGTGACCTTTAATTTTGCTGCTGCGTCCTGTCCAGCTGCCCTTTGCACACCAGAGAGCGGAGCGTGAAGCCCAGAGAGAGATCTGTAGTAACTTGGAGTGGTCCTAAGCAAGTAGTCTACAATAAACCAACTGAGACAGGTGGAGGAGCACCGGGAGCTTCCACGTGGGCCAGTGTATACTTTTGGGTCAGCTGTGAGAATGTGTGCATGTGTTGTCTCAGCCCAGCCACTACGCACAGACGAGCAGTCGTTATCACACGGCAACAACCCCTGACCCTCTCCCAACTTTCCCTTCCTGTACTGAGGTCCCTGCAGCCCTGTGGTCACATGGTGTCTGCCCCGTGGTCACGTGGTGTTCGCCTGTAAGGAAGCAAGTTCCTTTCTTATAATTAGACAAGCACACAGTTTATTTTTGTAAAAGGTTTATTTGATTTGTAACTTGTTTGTTCTGCTCTCAGTTGAAAAGCATAAGGCCTGGGAGAAAGAAAAGGGAAAGTAAAGTAGTATGTGTATTTTTCTAAAAATTGTGATGTGATACTTACCCCTGTCTCCCTGTGCTGTAGGGTGTTCCGGCTAAAAGAGTCCCCGGGGAGCCGGAGCACCTCAAGAAGGTTCTAGTCTGAACCATTTGGAAGGAGAAGAGGGGTGTTCTAAGTTTTTATTTCAGTTTTCTACTACAGATTTTTAACCTAAGGCACTGATAATTTAATAAAGATTGTATTTTGTAATAAGTATTGAAAGGTAGTTGTCACTGTAGTATTGTGTAGTGTTTTTAGTTTTTTAGTAATATAATTGTGACCTGTACTTGAGCGTGGTAGTGGTTTAGTTGATGGGCCCTACTATATAAGGCTGCTCCCATCAGTAGCAGGTGGTGGTGCTGCATGTACATGAGGCTGCAGGCTGGCAGTTTTTCTGCATTTTTTTTTATTTTGTCTTTGTCTTTTTTGTAACTTTTGTGGCGGGGGAACAAATAAATGCACTTTTGGTCTGCACCTGGAAATGTGGTCGTAAGCCTCTCTGTTCCTCTTGGCCGCTGCATCGGCTAGCCTGGCTATATTACACTGCCCCATGGTCCAGGGTCAGCCCGTGGAATAATCAGATAGGTGCTGAGCGCTGAATGACAGGGGAGCGCCAGCCGCTGCCCCCTGCAGTAGCCTATGTAAGCTTGCATAATAAATCTGGTCACAGTAAATTTAATGAAATCATGGACACTAGGGACTGTTTTCAGCCTGGCACACTACACAGCACAACACAGTGTCACCCAAGAGGAGAGAGTGCAGGTGCTGCGGGGCGGGGTCTGACGCTTAATTAGTGCGGCTGCTAACAGCGCAAAGCTAACAAGTACAAGAGCAGAGTCCTTTGCAGTGATGGCAGTTTAAGCACTGATATTATCCCTACACTAACTCAATCTAACGCACAACTTAACTATACAGAGAAAAGTGGTGCACAAATAAGTTTTGGAGCGCATGAGGATTTACATGCACGGATTACACAGCGTGCTCGTCATCAGCTGGCCACCGTAATATCTACTGCTGCGTACAAACAGCTGATCACTACAGACAACACTAGGGGTCCTGTTTCTGGTTCTGGTCTGTTCCTGGTCTTTGTCTGGTCCTTCTTCTGGTCCTGGTTCTGATTTTGGTTCTGGTTCTGGTGCTGGTCTTGTCTTGCTCTGGTCCTGGTCTGGTCATGGCTCTGGTCCAGGTCTGGTCTGGTTCTGGTTCTGGTTCTAGTCTGTTCCTGGTCTTTGTCTGATCCTGGTCCTGGTCTGGTCCTGGTGGGATCTTGGTCCTGGTCTTGGCCTGTTCTTGGTCTTTGTTCTAGTCAGATAACATGGCGTTTGTGAGGCCTCAGAACGCTTGGTTCCACAAACTTCCACCTCTCCCACTCCAGGAAGCACTGACCAATCAACAAACCCTCTACATGCAGTCTGCTCTCTGTCATTTATCAAAAAAGTATACAGCTCTGTTTCCACTGACTCCTCACAGCTGTTTTCCAAAGTAAAAACCTTTTTTTTTTTCTATGGTTCCATACAAAAGAGCATAACAGCTTTGCTGCCCTCTCCTGGTCTCTTCATCTGTTTCTTTATGGCACCTGTAGAGTACTTATTAAACTTTCTGTTGTAGTCAGATAATGTTTTAAAGTTTGTAAAGAAGTTTGTCCAAAATGGTTTAAGCAGAAAGTAACCCCTTTATATCACTTTTATTTCACCTCACCATGTTTGTATCTGTTATAAATAATTTTATAAATGATGAATATTCCCATTACCATCACAATTATGTTTGTGCATACATAACAACTTTTTGTGTCATGGTTTTACTGTTAAAATAATGTTGAAAATCATTGATCACTGTAATCTAGTTTTAGGTAAACAGGTCCACAAGTTAGGACTCTCTATCAGTTGTTGCTAAAGTTGATATGGCTTAAAGTTTTGGTGTTTTGAAGTTGGTAAAGTGAGTGAAAAGTAAAAGTGTGCTTCAGGTCACAGTGTTTGTCATTAAGCCTTCGCACTGTTCACACCTTTAATTTGTCCCATGACAGAGTGGCAGCGTGTGTCCCATTAATGGAAGGTAATGACTGCAGTGTGCGTAGATTGTTGTTGCAGCCACAGCACCGGGGGCCTCGCGGTCGTCATAGTAACCAGAAGCTGTGATCCCAGTGTGAACAGTAACAAGAGACACCTGATGCAACAACTGCCAAAGCTTCACACTAACAAGTTCAGAGAGAGGAAAACATCAACAGTGTATGACTTTGACAAACTTCAGCCTGATGTAAACACTGGGTCACCCACCTGGGCACTACAACTTTGGAAACATGACACAACTTTGTACAGGATTAGAGTTTGTTTGGGGATGAAAGTAATAACACACAGTTAACTTAGTTTGGTTTGGAGCCAGAGCATCAGAGTCAAACAGAACCTTTAAAGGAGCTATGAGCAGTATATATTTTTTATATTTCATAAAAATGAGCCACATGTGTCCCAAGATATGATGTAAACATGTTTAAATCAAATATTAGTTTTACTGATAACAATGGAAAAGCTGAGTTATTTACAATGTAAAAAATATTTTTCATAACAGCCAAGTTGTTTTTGTTTACATTTTTTGTTTTGGTTTTAAAACTGCATTGCTGATCGTCCAATCAGAAAAGCAGAAAGACTGGCAACCCACAGACCATTGTTTGGATTTAGACTGCAGTACCATTTTGAAACCAGTAGAGCGCACATGCAGTACCTTCAAGTCTTTACTTCAAACAAAAACAGCATGCCACTAACTACTGTACATGTTTACTGTTAATGTAATATTGGTATTACTGCTATAGGTTTTCTTTACTTGTAAATTATTTATAATGCACCTTTTTGTTTTTGATGCATGCTCGCTTTATTTCTTGTTTCTGCACTTTATTCTGTACTAAGAGCTGCTGCCTGAACAAGTTCATTTCTCCACTGTGAGATTAATAAAGTTCAATCTTATCTTAATCCCTAAAACTACTCCTTTGCTTATTGGTTAGACAAGATACAGTAGCTTTTTAAACATGCCTAATAAATTAGAATACTATAGAAAAGTAAAATTATTTCAGCAGTTCGGTTCAAAAAGTGAAACGCATACACATAATAATAAAACTAATGCATTGGTTATATAGCACTTTTCTAGACATTTAAAGTCACTTTACAGTTTTGGTGCATTATTCATTCACTCCTCAGTCACAGTCAGTGATGGAAGCGTGGCTGCCATTTTTGGCCTACGGCCCTCCAACCATCTCAAACACACAGTCACACTGACACATTCACACACAGGGAAGGTAGATGAAGTGTTCTGCCCAAGGACACAATGTCAGTATGCAATGCCGTTAGCAGGGATTGAACTGCCAACTTTTGGGTTAGTGGGCGAACGTCTCTACCAACTGAGCTAAAATATTATAAAGATTTGGTACACAGTAGGGGTGCAATGATACGTTTTTGTGACTATACGATATTTATCATTTGGCATTGTTTTGATGTGATTCAAGAATGATATTGTACTAATTTAAAGCAACACAACTGGATTTAACACCTTTATATCAATGTTCAATTCAGTTCAGTTTTATTTGTATTTATTTGTCGCAGTATCACAACAAAAATCGCTGTTAGTCCATTAGCTCATCTATAGGATCATAGTTCCCTCTGTGAGGATTCATCCAGACAGGTGAGTGGGGCGAGGTAGATCCGGGAAATCCTTAGAGGTGAGGTTGAGGGCCCACAGGTCGGGACAGGAGCACAGATGGGGTCAGCTAAGATCTGATCGTCACTGGGACATCTGCCGGCAGCCAGGCATCTGAAACAGTCCCCACTCCCCCAGAGGGGAGCGGGAGAGAGGGACAACTTGTGAATAGCAAGGAACTAATTGGAGATATAAAATATTAGATAATATTAATAACAGTGAAAGGAGAGGAGCAGCAGATGAAACCAGAGGTCAGAGGTAAGTGCACCATACTTCCCCCAGCTTCTAGCTCCTAGAGCAGCCTATCTTCAGCTGTGGAGTTAACCCTGTTCCTAGCTGGCCTGACCATAAGCTTTCTCACAGAGGAACGTTTTAAGCCTAACCTTAAATGTAGAGACTGTGTCTGCCTCTCTAACATGAGCTGGAAGCTGATTCCATAAAACAGGAGCTTGGTAACTAAAGGCTCTACCTCCAACTGTACTTTTAGAAACCCTGGGAACCACTAATAGCCCTGCATTTTGTGAGCGCAGTACTCTGCTTGGTTGGTATGGCACTATAACATCATTAATGTAGGATGGAGCCTTGTAAGTCAGGAGAAGGATTTTAAACCTAATTCTGAATTCAACTGGAAGCCAGCGAAGTGAAGCTAGCACAGGAGTAATATGTTCTCTCCTGTTAGTTCCTGTTAATAATCTTGCTGCTGCGTTTTGAACAAGCTGAAGATATTTTAAAGAGTTTTTAGGGCACGCTGCCAGCAGAGAGCTACAGTAAGCCAACCTAGATGTAACAAATGCATGGACAAGTTTTTCAGCATCACTTTTAGATAAAATATTTCTGATTTTCGCTATGTTACATAAGTGACAGAATGCTGTTTTACAGGCTTGATTTATATGAGCCTTAATTGATAAATCTTGGTCAAATAAAACTCCTAAGTTTGTCACAGTAGAACTTGAGGCTACACTGACACCGTCCAGGGAGACTCTCTGGTCAGACAGAGCACCAGCATCAGCTGGTACAAACTGCGACACTGGTTTGTGTACAGGATGTACAGGGAGAGAGACAGCAGCCTTGGGGGGAACCAGTGGATGTGAAAGCAACCTCAGACAGGGTGCTGTTAGCCCTTACACACTGAGATCTGTCTGTTAAAAAGTCCAATAACCACCCCACCAGATTAAAATCAAGGTTGAAATCTTCAATCAATGTCTCAGCAAGGAGGAAGGGCTGAATAGTGTTAAAAGCAGAAGTAAAATCAACAAATAAAAGTCTGGCATGAGTTTTCGCTCTATCCAGGTGGCTAAAGTGCAGTAGTGTGATCACAGCATCCTCCACGCCCCTGCCAGACCTGTATGCAAACTGCAGCGGATCTAACTGGTCTCCAAATTATCATCACCAAAGAGGGCAAGGCTACAGGTCTAAAATCATTCAGGGATTTTGGGGTGCTGTACTTGGCTATAGGCACAATGATAGAATGCTTCCAACTCCTGGGGACTCTCTGTTGTAACAAAGACAAATTAAAAATGAACTGAAAGATGTGACAGAGTTGACCAGCACATGTTCTTAGTAATTGCCCACAGATGTCATCTGGCCCAGGGCTTTTTGATTTGGTGTGCCTGAAAATGTTAGCCACAGTTCTACCTTGTTTTGTTTAATAAATAGTAATATATTGAGTGGGACTTGTTCACAATTTGCTTCTATTTCTGTTTCCATTTTGTTTGAAAATGTCCTGTCATCCACTCAAAAATATTTCTAATCTGGGCCGCTTCATAATAAGATTTAAAATTTGGAAATGCTGACCCTCCCATTTCCTTGGGTAATTTCAGATATCCATCCATCCATCCATCCATCTTCTTCTGCTTTATCTGGGGCCGGGTCGCGGAGGCAGCAGTCTAAGCAGGGACACCCAGACATCCCTCTCCCCGGACACTTCCTCCAGCTCCTCTGGAGGAACCCCAAGGCTTTCCCAGGCCAGCCGAGAGACATAGTCCCTCCAGCGTGTCCTAGGTCTTCCCCGGGGCCTCCTCCCAGTGGGACATGCCCGGAGCACCTCCCCAGGGAGGCGTCCA
Source organism: Bostrychus sinensis (assembly GCA_020698575.1). Lineage (NCBI taxonomy): Eukaryota > Metazoa > Chordata > Actinopteri > Gobiiformes > Eleotridae > Bostrychus > Bostrychus sinensis. Next base: position 5,433,257 of record CM036240.1, on the reverse strand, counting down.
GGAGGCATCCGGAACAGATGCCCGAGCCACCTCAGCTGGCTCCTCTCGATGTGGAGGAGCAGTGGCTCTACTCCGAGCTCCTCCCGCGTAACCGAGCTCCTCACCCTATCTCTAAGGGAGCGCCCAGCCACCCTGCGGAGGAAACTCATTTCGGCCGCTTGTATCCGGGATCTTGTCCTTTCGGTCATGACCCAAAGCTCATGACCATAGATGAGAGTAGGAATGTAGATCGACCGGTAAATCGAGAGCTTCGCCTTTCGACTCAGCTCCTTCTTCACCACAACAGACCAATACAACGACCGCATTACTGCAGACGCTGCACAGATCCGTCTGTCAATCTCACGCTCCATCATTCCCTCACTCGTGAACAAGACACCTAGATACTTAAACTCCTCCACTTGAGGCAGGAACTCCCCTCCAACCTAGAGAGGGCAAGCCACCCTTTTCCGGTCGAGAACCATGGCCTCGGACTTGGAGGTGCTGATTCTCATCCCAGCTGCTTCACACTCGGCTGCAAACCGCCCCAGTGCACACTGAAGGTCCTGGCCTGATGAAGCCAACAGGACAACATTGTAGCCCGCACTTCCTGAATCCCTTTTATTTTGATGGACACCTTCCTTTCGAGTGCGGCCCTGACTTCCTTTAAAAACCGGGGTCACCAGAGGTCACTCCCCTCCTCTGCTCCTCATGTGGCTGTGGCGTGCTCAGGTCGGCGTCTTCGGACAAACCAGCAGATTTGTGGGCTAAAACTAAAAATCCTTGTCCACTCATCAACGGTGAGTTGTTGAGCGTCCTTTGGCATCTTAGTTTTATGATTAGGGATAATGGTTTAGTTGTTAATTAAGGACGCGTGTCTTTGTTTTCCTGCGGCGCTGACTTTCCCATTCAAAACTGCATAGCACCCAAGCTAAAATTAGCAGTCTTCGGGGCCACTGGTAAAACTTACAACACGGCATTTATTGCTTAAATTTAAAACACAGTTATGATTCCAATAAAGCCGAATTGTAGATGATTAATTAGATTATTGAAATATGATGTCTATTTAGTCAATTTGTATTGATTTGCTGTACTTTAATAACTTTTTGTACCTCAACTAAAACAGCTATAAGCTTCTGTTTTTCCTTTAGTCTTTATGAATGAACCGACGTAGCTACGATAATTTTTGATTTGTTGCGCAACTTTGAATTATTAATCCAAGCATCTGCTTGAGTATTTATGATTACTATTGAATGGTTTCATCTGTTGATTTAAATACTTTTTTATTATTTAAGTGTTTTTCAATTTATGAAACAAAAGAAAAGTGCACTTGCTTTGTTAAATGAATTTAGACTTTTGTAACTGGGTGTTTACTAGTCACATGATATGATTAATTCCGTTCATATTCATATTGGATAAAATGTTTCGTATTCTGTCTGCATATGTAAATATGTATTCTATACATATTGCACACATGCAGATATTTAATCACAAAGTAAATGGTTGTTTGTCTTTGACCTTTTGTAGGTCAGGTTTTTTTCCTGGGATTCAAAAATACATGCAAACGAACTGCAATTACTCAAACCACCTTCAGATGGCGAGCTACCCATGATCTACCATTGCGGTAGGAAACAACCAACACTCGAGCCTTCCGTTTTTTGGATTATCGGACAAACATTACAAGAACATTACTATAACAAGGAAATACACATATTAACTGAACTTTGAACACTTCAACCAGAACTGGAAATGGACTGTTACAACCCAGCAACACCGCAAAACTACTCTCACTCAAGTTCAAATGACATTATCATTGTTTTGTATTATTGTCTTTGTTTATAATTTAATCAATACTATTAATTTAATTTAAAACTGAACTTCCTGACTCTTCTCGTTTATTCACACCTCGGGCTCCTTTACGAACCTGCCTTCTCCATAGTCTACCCTAGCCTACAAAATTGTTACAGCGTGGCGAGCTAACCAGGAGCCCGACTGTGTGAATATTCATTGGGTTAATTTACAATTGGTTTATTGATTTATGTAAAAAGGTTTGAAAGATGGATTTCATTACAAAATCAGGGGTTAATGTTGCTAACTCTGTTTTTGTTGTGGGTGTAACTAACACTCAAGCAGATGATGAAGTCATTTATTTGCATTCATATGGTGACATAAAAATGGCGTTCACAGTTGTTGATAGTGGCAGTCCCTATTATAAAAACCTGATTGTTGAATTCCAAACTGCGGCAGTTTTTACTAAATTACAGCCGATTTTGCCGCATACATTCAAATCATCGAATGTGGCGGACTATGAATGTTAAATAAAATCCCTTGCTGATGAGTCCGCAGCCACAGTCACAGAGAGGAGCACCCCTTCCACTGATTACCTCCAGGAGCTAAAACGTATTGCCCAGAAAACTGGAAAACCTTTTGAAGAAATTTTGAAAGGAGCAATGGACCAAATAAGTGAACATTTGGCAACAACTGGAGGAGGAAAGGAAGATGATGAAAGTGAGTATGATGATGACAATGACAATGAGGATGAAGAAGATGAGGATGGAGTGGATGGACAAGAGGAAACCATATATAAACCATATTCTCAAAGGCAAAAACATTTCAGCCGTTAACCTCTCAGTTACCTGGTCCTCTGCTGGCCACCAAGGGCCATTACATTCACAACGTCCAAATGCCTCAGTCACACTGGGACCAAGGGTGTCACTCTCTGGACGTGACCTGAACCCCCCTGAAATACAGCGAGTGGTTGTGGAACACATTGTAAGAAAGGACGATCTCAATGTTCAATCTTTGCCCCCACTTCGGCTCCATACATTTTCTGGGAAATTGCCTAAACCCAGTAATGAGGCAGATTACGAGGCATGGCGCTCCCATATTGAACTCCTGCGTGCTGATCCCAGCTTGTCACAGCTGCATATCACAAGATGCATTCTGGAAAGCCTGCTTCCTCCAGCAGCCGATCTTGTAAAAGGCTTGGGACCCAACTCACTCCCCACTATGTTTATTCAAGTGCTTGATTCAGCTTTTGCCACAGTTCAAGATGGAGAAGAACTCTTTGCCCAGTTTCTCAGTAATAATAATAATTCATCGAATTTATATAGCGCTTTTTTGGACACTCAAAGACGCTTTACAATTGATCAATTATTCATTCACTCCTCAGTCACACTTGGTGGTGGTGAGCTACTTCTGTAGCCACAGCTGCCCTGGGGCAGACTGACGGAAGCGTGGCTGCCAATCTGCGCCAACGGCCCCTCCGACCACCACCAAACACAGCCACACTAACACATTCACACAGGTAAGGTGGGTGAAGTGTCTTGCCCAGGGACACAACGACAGTATGCGCTTCAGATGGGATTCGAACTGGCTACCCTCCGATTGCTGGGCGAATGCTTAACCCACTGCGCCACCATCGCCCCAGTACTCTTCAGAACCATGGAGAGCGACCATCCTCCTACTTGCAAAGGTTGCAGCTAACACTGGGCACAGTTGTGAAGCGTGGCGGAATCCCAGCAGCAGACACTGACAAACATCTTTTGAAGCAGTTTTGTAGAGGGTGTTGGGATAATGCTGTTATCACCAAGCTACAGTTGGAACAGAAACTTGACAATCCACCTACTTTCGCTGAGCTTTTATTCTTGCTCCGGACAGAAGAGGACAGGCAGTTGGCAAAAGAATCTCTGATGAAGAAGCATATTTCAGCCACAAAACACCGTGCCAACCTGGAGTCTCAAAATGCATGTTCCTGTTCCTGTGGCCATCCTGACACAAGTGCCATCGAAGATCTTAAAAAACAAATGCTAAAACTGCAAAGCCAGATGTCTGCTCTATTGGCTAGGAAAGAGCATGTCTCCACCACCGATCACCGGCAAAGCAAACAAAAGCCAAAAGCAACTGGTTCCACTAAGCCCAAGCCCTGGTTCTGTTTTAAGTGTGGCGAAGATGGACATATTGTTCATGTATGTCCAAATACAGCCAACCCCAGCCTTGTTGACAATAAACGCCGACAACTAAGACAAAAGCAGCAGTCGTGGGAGGCCAAGAATCAAAAGTTGTTAAACTAGATGCAGCTTCTTCAGAGGGACAGGCGGAAGCTGCTATGAATCATTGTCCCCAGAATCAATATTTCATGCCACACCATTCACTGCCCAAAGGTTTAATCGGGACAAAGTGTACTGGTCAAGTCCAGATCAAAGACTCAGATTTTCACTGCCTATTTGATACTGGATCTCAAGTCACTACTGTCACCCACTCCTTCTACAACACACATCTCTCTGATCATGAAATCAAGCCACTCAGTGCATTGCCGGATGTAGAAGGTGCCAACGGACAAGCCGTACCTTACTTGGGATATGTGGCGATGAATATTACGTTTCCTGCTGAGTTTCTGGGAGAGACAGTGGATGTGGACACTCTGGCATTGGTGGTGCCTGACCTCAAGTCGTCACAGACTTCTGTCCTCATTGGAACCAACGCTTTAGACATGGTATATGACAAGCACTCCCAGACACAGCTCTCTGCATTCCATCCAGCACCTTACGGTTACAGAGCAGTGCTAAAGATCCTGGAGCTCAGACACAGGCTATCGAGTGACGACCACCATGGAGTCCTAAAGCTGCAGACTAACTGTCCACAAACCATCTCAGCTGGACAAACTGTGGTTCTGGATGCCCTAGCCATTGCTCCAGCTCTGCAAGGGGAAAAGGCGGTTGTTATCCAACACCCAACTTCTTTCTCCCTGCCTGGTGGACTACTGGTGAAGTCATGTCTGGTTGATCTTCCTCCAGCCCATTCCTGTCATCTGCCAGTAGTTGTGACAAAGGAGTCTGACCATGATGTCATCATTCCCGCCAGAGCAGCTATCGCAGAGTTGAGTGCGTTCCGGGCTATCCTCCACAAACAACAGAGCGTCAGCCAACTTGAGCCATCACTACATTCTCAGGAGTCATCAGAATCAAAGCTAAACTATAATTTTGCCGATTCGCCCATCTCACCGGAGTGGAAGCAACATGTTATTGCCAAGCTGGACAGTATTCCTGAAGTCTTTGCCAAGCATGATCTTGATTTTGGCTGTACCGACAAAGTCAAGCACCAAATCAAGCTCTCAGACCCAACGCCTTTCAAGCAAAGACCCAGGCCCATCCATCCGCAAGATCTGGATGCTGTTAGGCAACATCTGCAAGAGCTTCTGGAATCAGGTGTAATATGGGAATCAGATTCACCATTCGCCTCCCCCATTGTGGTGGTGCGAAAAAAGAACGGTAGCGTGAGACTCTGTATAGACTACCGGAAACTGAATGCTCAGACAAGACGCATACGCTCTGCCTAAGCTGGAAGACACCTTTACTGCACTATCCGGGTCCCAGTGGTTTTCTGTCTTAGATTTGAAATCTGGCTGCTATCAAATAGAGATGGAGGAGTCAGACAAAGGCAAAACTGCCTTTGTGTGCCCGCTGGGATTCTGGGAATTTAACCGCATGCCACAAGGGGTCACCAATGCGCCAAGTACCTTTCAGCGCTTGATGGAGAAGTGCATGGGCGATCTGAATTTAAAAGAGGCACTTGTCTTCATCGATGATTTGATCGTGTTTGCTCCTATGCTGGAAGAGCATGAAGAGAGGCTGATGAAGGTGCTACGGTGACTGAAGGAGTTTGGCCTCAAGTTGTCTGTGGAAAAATGTGTGTTTTTCCAAACGTCCCTGCGATATCTTGGGCATGTGGTGTCACAGGATGGAGTTGACGGACCCTGAAAAAATAGCCACCCTAACATCTTGGCCGGTACCCCAGAACCTCAAAGAGCTGCGCTCATTCCTCAGATTTGCTGGTTATTACCGACGCTTTGTCAAGGACTACTCCTCTATCATCAAACCTCTGAACCAGTTGACTTCAGGATATCCACCAGGTCAGAAGAAGCAGAAGCAGTCGGCAAAACCCCAGAACTATCTGAATCTGAAGGAGCCTTTTGGTGGCCGCTGGAGCGTTGCATGTCAAACCGCCTTCGAAACCATAATCCAGAAACTCACTTCAGCTCCTGTCCTTGCTTTTGCCGATCCCAGCAAGCCATATATCCTCCACACGGATGCCAGCTGTGCAGGACTTGGTGCTGTTTTATATCAAGAATATGAAGGCAAGAACAGAGTGATCGCTTATGCCAGCAGAGGCCTGTCCTGCAGCGAATCAAGATACTCTGCGCACAAGCTAGAATTCCTGGCACTCAAGTGGGCCGTGGCTGAAAAGTTTAATGACTATCTGTATGGCACTCAGTTCACCGTGGTCACGGACAGTAATCCCTTGACCTACCTGTTAACCTCTGCAAAGTTAGATGCGACGAGTTACCGGTGGCTCTCCGCCCTGTCCACTTACAATTTCAAAATCATATACAGGGCAGGAAAACACAATGCGGACGCAGATGGTCTTTCTCGTCGGCCACACACCGAGTTGCCAGATGACTACTTAACACAAAAGGAGCATGAGCGGATCATACAGTTCACTCAACAGCACATTGAGGACTCCACTTCTGTCTCCATCGACCAGCGTATTGTCTGTGCAATTTGTGACAGGCAGCTTGTATACAGCTCTACTGATAATGACCATGTTGTTGCTCTTGTCCAGACCCTTTCTGCAGATCCAGATAGTCTGCCAGACAGTTTTGTTGATGACTCACAATTTGCTTCGCCAGTGTTTCCTCTGTTCTCTTCTGCCGAACTTGCAGCCAAACAACAGATCGACCCTGTCATACAGCATGTTATCGCACAGCTGGAAAGAGGTGAAACCCCACCTACCTAAGAGAAGAACTTCCAGATTTACCGCTACTCCTGCGAGAACTAACAAAAATGGAGCTGCGGGACAACGTTCTTGTGAGGAGGAGACAAATCGGGAGTGAGATCACCTACCAGCTTGTGTTGCCTGAGGAATGTCGATCCGAGGTGCTTTACCAACTTCATGATCAGATGGGTCATTTAGGTATTGAGAGGACACTTGACCTTGCTAGATCTCGGTTTTACTGGCCTCGTATGTCTGCAGATGTCCAGAACAAAATCAGGACCTGTGAGAGGTGTGTCAAGAGGAAAGCACCACCCGAAAAGGCAGCCCCACTAGTCAACATCAAGACAACACGGCCCTTGGAACTGGTATGCATGGACTTTCTGTCATTGGAGCCAGATCGGAGCAAGACCAAAGATATACTTATAATAATGGACCACTTCACCAAATACGCAGTCGCTGTCCCTACGCCGAATCAGAAAGCGAAGACTGTAGCTAAGTGTTTGTGGGACAATTTTCTGGTGCACTATGGGTTCCCGAGAAACTCCATAGTGACCAGGGACCTGATTTTGAGTCCTGTACCATTAAAGAGCTCTGTGAGATGGCTGGCATTAGCAAGGTGCGTACCACTCCCTACCATCCTCGTGGTAATCCTGTGGAGCGCTTTAACCGCACTCTTTTGAACATGCTGGGTACACTCGATGAAAACAAGACACACTGGAGAGATTTCGTGAAACCATTGGTACATGCGTACAATTGTACCCGGAGTGACGTCATTGGCTTCTCCCCATATCAACTTATGTTTGGACGCCAGCCACGCCTGCCTATTGATCTTGCATTTGGCCTGCCGTTGGGTGAGAAGACACAAGACTCACACTCCCAGTACGTCGACAAGCTCAAAGCTCACCTAGAAGAGAGCTACAAAATTGCAGCAGAAAACTCAAAGAAGGTGATGCAGAGGAACAAAGCAAGATTTGACCAGAACATCACACCTTCAGATCTGTCGGTGGGAGATCGTGTACTGGTGAGAAATGTGCAGATAAGAGCAAAGCACAAACTTGCAGATCGATGGGAATCAGGAGTGTATGTTGTGACAAAGAGAGCTGGCGATCTGCCAGTCTACACAGTAAAGCCAGAGACAAAAGAGCAACCCATCCGTACACTGCACAGAGACCTTCTTCTACCCTGTGGCTTTCTCCCTGCTCCCGTCAAGCCAGTCAAGCAGAAAGCGACGCACTCATCCACTCCAGTGATTCCAGATATACTTGAACTACCTGACAACAATCATGATGATTTTCTGTCAGAAGAAGACTTGATCTCTTCTGTTTTGTCTCGCCCCATCTCAGAGCCCATCAAATATACTTCTGTGATCGACCTACCTGTTTCAAGACTTCCTGTTCCTCCAGCTTCTCAGCCTGTGATCCAGCCTGGCCAGCAATCACAGTCAGATGCGGAAGGGACTGAAGTAGAACAGGTACAGCATGAGATGGAGGCAGTCTTGGAACCTGAGGAAAGCATTTCTCTTGAACCCAACTCTCCAGATCCTGTAAGCATTGTTCCTGAATCTCACTTCCTTTCAGAGGATGAACCTGAGATGTCTAGTCCAGAATCTGAACCACCTACCAGCCGCCGCCCAACAAGAACACGCTATCCTCCAGACCTCCGCAAAAAGCAGAGATGAAATCCTGTGGTCCCCAAACCTGACACCCTCCGGCCCCTGGCTGCACCTAGAAATTCTGTCCATAAAAATTATGAACAGAACCGGTGACAAAGGGCAGCCCTGCCGGAGTCCAACATGCACTGGAAACAGGTCCGACTTACAACCGGCAATGCAAACCAAACTCCTGCTCCGGTCATACAGGGACCGGACAGCACTTAGCAAAGGGCCTCGGACCCCCAACTCCCAGAGCACCCCCCAAAGGACGCTACGAGGGACACGGTCGAACGCCTTCTCCAGGTCCACAAAGCGCATTTGGACTGGTTGGTCGAACTCCCATGAACCCTCGAGCACCTGATAGAGGGTGTAGAGCTGGTCCACTGTTCCACGACCGGGACGAAAACCGCATTGTTCCTCCTGAATCCGAGGTTCAACTATCGGCCGAATTCTCCTCTCCAGTACCCTGGAATAGACTTTCCCGGGGAGGCTGAGAAGTGTGATCCCCCTGTAGTTGGAACACACTCTCCGGTCCCCCTTCTTGAAAAGAGGGACCACCACCCCGGCCTGCCAGTCCAGAGGCACTGTCCCCGACCGCCACGCGATGTTGCAGAGACGTGTCAGCCATGACAGCCCCACAACATCCAGAGACTTGAGGTACTAAGGGCGAATCTCATCCACACCCGGTGCCTTGCCACCGAGGAGCTTTTTAACCACCTCGGTGACTTCAGCTTGGGTGATGGATGAATCTTCCTCCGAGTCCCCAACCTCTGCTTCCTCAACGGAAGACGTGTCGGTGGGATTGAGGAGATCCTCAAAGTATTCCTTCCACCACCCGACAACATCCCCAGTCATGGTCAACAGCTCCCCACCCTCACTGTAAAGAGTGTTGGTGAAGAACTGCTTCCCCCTCCTGAGGCGGCGGACAGTTTGCTAGAATCTCTTTGAGGCCGACCGATAGTCCTCCTCCATGGCCTCCCCGAACTCCTCCCAGACCCGAGTTTTTGCCTCCACAACCACCCGGGCTGCAGCACGCTTGGCCTGCCGGTACCCGTCGGCTGCCTCGGGAGTCCCACAAGCCAGCCAGGCTCGATAGGACTCCTTCAGCCTGACGGCATCCCTTACTTCCGGTTTCCACCACCGGGTTCGGGGGTTGCCGCCACGGCAGGCACCAGAGACCTTACGGCCACAGCTCCTGACGGCTGCATTGACAATAGAGGTGGTCCACTCAACAACATGGTCCACTCGGACTCAATGTCTCCAAACTCCCCCGAGATCTGGTTGAAGCTCTCCCGAAGGTGGGAGTTGAAGACCCCTCTGACAGGAGGTTCACCCAGACGTTCCCAACAGACCCTCACAACACGTTTGGGTCTGCCGATTCTGTCCGGCCTCCTCCTCCGCCAGCGGCTCCAACTCACCACCAGGTGGTGATCAGTTGACAGCTCAGCCCCTCTCTTCACCCAAGTGTCCAAGACACATGGCCGAAGGTCAGATGACACGACTACAAAGTTGATCATCGACCTCCGGCCTAGGGTGTCCTGGTGCCACGTGCACTGATGGACACCCTTGTGCTTGAACATGGTGTTCGTTATGGACAATCCGTGACTAGCACAGAAGTCCAATAACAAAACACCACTCGGGTTCAGATCAGGGAGGCCGTTCCTCCCAATCACGCCCCTCCAGGTGTCACTGTCGCTGCCCACGTCAGCGTTGGAGTCTCCCAGCAGAATGATGGAGTCCCCAGTTGGAGCACTTTCCAGCACCCCTCCCAGGGACTCCAAGAAGGCCGAGTACGCTACACTGCTGTTCGGCCCATAGGCCAAAACAACAGTGAGAGACCTGTCCCCAACCCGAAGGCGCAGGGACGCGGCCCTCTCATTCAACGGGGAAAACTCCAACACATGGCGGCTGAGCTGGGGAGCTATGAGCAAGCCCACACCAGCCCACCGCCTCTCACTGCGGGCAACGCCAGAGTAGAAGAGCGTCCAGCCCCTCTCAAGGAGTTGGGTTCCAGAGCCCAAACTGTGCGTGGAGGTGAGCCTGACTATCTCTAGTTGGTAACGCTCAACCTCCCGCACAAGCTCAGGCTCCTTCCCCCCCAGCGAGGTGACATTCCATGTCCCCAGAGCCAGTTTCTGCGTCCAGGGATCGGGACACTGAGGCCCCCGCCTTCGACCACTGCCCGATCCTCCTTGCACTGGCCCCTTACGGTTCCTCCTGCGAGTGGTGGGTCCACGGGAGGATGGCCCCACGTCGTTATTTCGGGCTGGGCCCGGCCGGGTCTTGTGGGGAGAGACCCGGCCACCAGGCGCTCGCAATCAAGCCCCAACCCCAGGCCTGGCTCCAGGGTGGGGCCCCGGCTGCGCCATACCGGGCGACGTAACTGGCCTCGTTTTTTTAGTCATCATAAGGGTTTTGTGAACCGCTCTTGGTCTGGCCCGTCACCTAGGACCTGTTTGCCATGGGAGACCCTACCAGGAGCATTAAGCCCCTGACAACATAGCTCCTAGGATCATTTGGGCACTCAAACCCCTCCACCACGATAAGGTGGCGGTTCAAGGAGGGGTAATTTCAGATAATTTAATGATATTCTGTCTATAATTCCAGTTATTCTGTCTATAATTCCAGATAAATTTTGTAAACATTGAATCCCATTGTTTAAAGGCAGTGGAGGAAATATAAATAGGTAGAGTGGCAAAAAGAAATAAAAATCTTGGCAACACATTCATCTGTATAATTTTGATTCTTTCCCAAAGTGAAAATGGTATGAGTGACCATCTATTAAACTCTTGCTTGATTTCACTTATTAATTCTCCATAATTTTTGATGTATACATTATCCAGGTCTTTTGTTGTATTAATCCCAAGGTATTTTATCACTTTTGTATCCCAATGGAAAGGATATTGTCTAATTTCATCCTTAACTAAATCACCAATTATCATCATTTCTGATTTATTTATATTTAATGTATACCCTGAAAGGATTCCAAATTCCTGGATAATTTTCATCAACGGTACAGTTGAAGACTCAGGATTAAGCAAATAGACAATAATATCAACAGCATATAATGACAGTTTATGATGTTCTCCAGTGAAGTACAATCCAGTGATTGTTTTTTCCTGCCTAATGTGTTCAGCCAGTGATTCTATGCATAAGGCGAAAATTAGTGGAGATAATGGATCCCCTTGTCTTGTTCCTTTTGGATATTTTAAAACTATTGGATATAGCTCCATTCACTCTTACTCTGGCGGTTGGGTTTTTAGCTTTCATCCAATTTATAAATGTATCATGTAGACCAAACTTGATTAAGGCTTCAAACAGATAAAGCCATAAGACCTTATCGAAGGCCTTCTCTGCATCAAGTGTTAATATTCCCATGGATAGGTTCTGTTTTTGTGCTATATGTAGAAGATTTAGGGTACGTCTTACGTTATCGACCAGATATCTTTGACCTATAAAACCAGTTTGACCAGGCTTCACAAGTGATGGTATTATTTTTGACAATCTAGTAGCCAATATTGATGAAAGAAGTTTATGATCAGTAATTAGTAAACTGATTGGCCTAGAAGATGCACAGTCTGATGGATTTTTCCCTTGTTTATGTATCACTGTTATTATGCCTGAATTCCATGTTGTGGACCAAAATTTATTAACCAGTGCCCAGTTATAGGCTCTACATAAAAGTGGAATAATTTCCTTTTTAAATTCCTTATAGAACTCATTTGTGAAGCCATCACACCCGGGAGACTTATTCATTTTCAATTTACCAATATGGGTTTGAATCTCCAAATCAGAAATTTTCTCTACAAGATTCTTATTTTTATCTTCTGTTGCCTTTGGTAAATTTAACTTTTGGAAAAAAAATTAAAGGTTTTCTATTCTTGGGTGTTTATGACCTCCATCATAAGTTGTTTGTCTAAGAGTTGCTAAAGCTTTTTGTACCTCCAAGTTCAAATATTCATTCATTTTTCCTTTTGCCACTTCAAGATTTTTAAACACAGTTGTATCCTTGGAGATCTTATATGCTTTTTCAAGTTCTTCAATATCTTTTTCCAGTATTTTTTTTCTCATTATCCATTTGTTTTTTATGATAAGAAGCATAGGCTATTATTTCTCCTCTGAGGACTACCTTTGCGCCTTTCCATAGAACCACTGGATTTACATAATCAGTGTCATTATGATCTGTATACTCATTGATTACAGTTCTTATTTTTTATCTAAAGTCATCTTTTAAGAGTAAGGAATTATTAAATCTCCAAATACTTGTTTTTTTTCCTCTAACTTATGTTAAGTCTCATTTGTACCGGGGCATTGTCTGATATACTTATTGAGCCAATATTTATGTTTTTTACATTGGCCAAATCCCTTGAGAATGTAAAAATATAGTCCAATCTTGAGTAATTTCCAGTAACTGGAGAAAAAAATGTGAAATCTCTCTCAGTTAAATTAAAAGTTCACCATACATCTGATAGCCCAAACTCCTTTGAAAACCTTTTCATCAAAGAGGCATCATTCTGAGTTTTATGCTTTAATTTACTCTGGGAATCCATTTTCTCATTCATCAACAAGTTGAAGTCACCTCCCAGAACAAGCATCCCTTTAGTGTATTCGACCGTTAGATCCATAATCTTATTAATAATATTTGTACTTTCCTCAAGAGGATTATATATATTAAATAATGTGGACATTCACCCTCATGATTGATGCAAGATGGCGCCTGTGTGTGGTCTCGCCATTGCTCGACTGCTACTATGCGGACTTTTTATGTTTTTTATCATAAGTTATGTGACCATGTCAGCCCTAGTGCTCAGTGATTATGCCTATGCTGTTCGAATCTATGACCGTGGCTCACTCTTTAAAATCAAAGAGTCAATGGAGTGCAACTTCGATGACTGGGACCGCTACAAACGAGCATTTCCACCACCATTTGTATGCGCGCCCACTGCCCCAGAATACAGTACGAGCCCCAGGCAATCCAAAGAACAGGGCAAGGAAAAGTCCATCCTGGACTTCCGTGTTTACACCGCTGGACACGCTGATCAGCCACTGGCACGGCCGCCGATACAGCTGGGAGTCACGTGACCATGGGAAATGGCTGAGGCCAATCCCACTGCGCTCAGCTGACATGAACGCAGTGATGTCATCGCCGTTGGGTCATTTTGGACTTTTGAATGCTCGCTCCATAGCAAATAAATCATTTTCTCTAAACGAGCTTTTTACTAGAGAAAGGTTGGACATAATGTTTCTCACGGAGACATGGCAAAGAGATGGGGAATGTATCCACGTGAATGAGCTGTGCCCCACAGGATGCTCTGTTCTTACTTTGCCCCGCCCCTGTCGCCGCGGGGGTGGTCTTGCTGCTGTGTACCGGGACAGTTACACATGCAGAAAGATAAACACAGAAACTTTCCCCTCTTTTGAATCCCAAATGATTAAAATTGGCTCCTCTGACACATTTTATTGCTGTTTGATCTATCGTCCCCCTGGCCCTGCTGGTGTCTTCTTAAAAGATTTTAATGACTTTTTATCATCTATAATAAAATTTAATAAGGTTTTAATTCTTGGGGATTTCAATCTGCACGTTGATAATGCCTCAGCCAGCCCAGCAGCCGACTTCTTATTTATGACTAAATCTTTTAATTTTAAACAACATGTAACAGGCCCCACCCACAGTAAGGGTCACACATTGGATTTAGTGTTTTCACTTGGCCTCCATGTTGAAAACGTCCGTGTAGAGGATGTTCACCTGAGCGACCATAGCTGTGTGTTTTTTAACCTAAATGTTCCTCCTGAGCCAAGGCCTGCTCCTACGAGGGTAGAGAGGAGGATCATTACAGAAACCACAGCTGAGACATTCTGTGCTATGTTTGATCCCAGTCCTTTAAACCAATGTGCTGGCGTTGATGATATGATGTTCTATTTTGACTCACACTCTGGTTCTATTATTGACCAAGTGGCACCTTTAAAATGTAATATGGTCTCCCCAAAGCTGTCCTGTCCCTGGATTAACGAAAATATTCGAACTCTGAGAAGATCATGCCATAAAATTGAACGTCTCTGGAAATCCACAAAGCTTGAGGTTCATAGACTACACCTTAGGGATCTAATTTCTTCTTTAAATAAAACAATCAAGGATTCAAGTGATTGCATCCAACAAAAGAAGCCCTAAAGTACTGTTTGACACTATTAACTCGATTCTGTCACCCCCCAACTTGGTTGTCCCTGTGTTCTGTAAGGCAGATAGCAATAGCTTTTTGGATTTCTTTATCAATAAAGTTAAGGACTTAAAAAATAAGATCCCACCACTTTCCTTGTGTAGTCCAGCTCCCTCCCACACTTGGTCCTTTTTTAGTCCTGTGACTTTTGAAGACATCTCAGCAATAGTGGCAAAAATGAAACCCTCCTCCAGCTCTGCGGATGTATTGCCATTTAAGCTGCTTGTGAGTGCTTTTGACACTATTGGTCCATGGGTGACCAAAGTGTTCAATCTTTCTCTTTCCTCTGGTGTGTTTCCTAGCTCTTTCAAGCAGGCCATAGTAGAACCAAAACTAAAGAAAGTAAACCTGGATCAAGCAGACCTTAAGAACTTTAGGCCAATTTCTAAACTCCCCCTTCTATCCAAAATGCTGGAAAAATCGGTTTCTTCACAACTAACATCATTCCTGGAGTCACATAATATCTAAAAGTGTCAGGGTTTCGGAAACACCACTCTACGGAGACTGCACTACTGAAAGTGTCAAGTGACATCATGATGTCTGCCGACTCAGGGAAATGTACAGTGTTGGTTCTGCTGGACCTCTCTTCGGCCTTTGACATGGTCGACCATCAGATTCTGATAAACCGGCTGCGTGATCAGATTGGGATGTCGGGCCTTGTGCTACAGTGGTTCGCTTCATATCTGAGTGGGAGCAGTTTCAGTGTGTCTGCCAACCACATAATATCTGACCCTGGTGATCTGCTGTGTGGTGTGCCCCAGGGGTCTGTTCTGGGCCCCCTTCTCTTTTTGCTATATGTTCTTCCTCCTGGTCGGATAATCCAACAGTTCAGTGATGTTTCCTATCATTTATTTGCTGACGACCTCCAGATGTACTGCTCATTTAAAACCTCGGAGGTCCACAAACTGAGCTCCTTAATAAACTGCCTGACACAAGTGAAACAGTGGCTCAGTGACAACAGCCTACAACTGAACTCTGGGAAAACGGAAACCCTTATCATCGCTCCAGATAGAGCCACCCCCACTATCAAACAACACTTAGGCAACTTGAGCCCCTCAGCTAGAACGAAACTGAGGAACCTTGGGGTGGTCTTTGATGAGGATATGTCACTTGAACATCACTCTAGACAGCTGGTGAAAAAATGCTTTTTTCAGCTGCGAAACATTGCAAAACTGAGATCCTTTCTGTCTAAAGACGAGCTTGAAATGATTGTTCATGCTTTTGTGTCCTCGCGGCTGGATTACTGTAACAGTCTTTTTACGTGTTTAAATAAGAAGGAATTGGCTCGTCTGCAATCAGTCCAAAACTCAGCGGCAAGACTTTTAACCAGGATCAACAGGAGGGCCCACATTACACCTGTGTTGAAATCTCTGCACTGGCTCCCTGTTGTGTACCGTGTTCAATTTAAACTGCTGGTTCTAACTTTTCGAGCCCTTCATGGCCAGGCTCCTACCTACATCACTGACCTCCTGAAGCCTTACACCTCGGCCCGGAGCCTGAGGTCATCTGGACAGCATTTGCTGATGGTTCCACGTACTTGCTTTAAAACTCGTGGAGACCGATCTTTCAAAGCTGTAGCGCCTCGTCTTTGGAATGAACTTCCCCTAGATCTACGCTCTATGGACTCAGTAGATGTCTTCAAAACACACTTAAAAACGTATTTGTTTAGGAAAGCATTCTAGTCCTACTGACTCAGCATCTGCTGATGATTTTTGCAATGTTTAAGATTTTGCTGTTTTTATATGTTTTTTAAGACTGTGAAGCACTTTGTGACTTTGTGTCTGTGAAAAGCGCTATACAAATAAAATTTACTTACTTACTTAGATATTTTCCCTCAATATGACCGATAACTAAAACAAATACCTTCATTATCTGTAATCGTTTTCTTGACCTTAAATGGTACTTGATTCCTAATCATTATTGACTCCTCTTCTTGATGAATGAAAAGATGAATAAAATACCTGAGCTTTAAAAATTTTTCCAAAGTTTTCAAGTTCTAATGGTGATAATCGTGTTTCTTGAAGAAATATAATATCTCCTACTAGATGTTTCATTTGCGTCAATACTTTATTTATTTTAATTGATTTAATTAATTCGTTAACATTAATGTATTTATGTTCACATTCATATTTGACTTATTAATTCTCTCAATTTATCTACTTCCATTTATATTAGACCTATTATAATTTTTAAATCGTACTTTTCCCCAGGAGGATTTTTACATAAATCCAAACATTTTCCATGTTGCAAAAACAAGTACAAAAATAAAGTAAAATAAAATAAAATAAATAAAAAGAAAACAAATAATGTGCCAAATCGATATGCATTTCTTTTTGTTTCAAACAAACATGTGATTTTGTCTTCCAATAGTGACAAACTTTATCTGTTTGCCAGTGGAGTGATTTTTAAAAAAATGCCCAAAAGGGGGTGGTAGACAGCATATTTAGGTATTTCTCATTTTAACCCCTTCCATTTTAACCATTATATGTTATTATTATAGCAAATCAGAGAGTAGTCAGAAGAAGTCTCTCTTGTTGTACCTTTGTTGAATAATCTCTGTCAAAATAAATCAGATTTTCAACAAATCTGATGTCTCTCCGTGCCCAGGCCCAGGCAGCTGTTTTTTCTTTTTTTGTATTCAAATGATGTGTAGTTCCACCGGAGTGCAAATTCATTTTTTTTAAATATTTGTATCTCAAGTCCTCTTTTTTTTTTTTTTTATTCAACTTTTTGCGCTAGTACTCATGCTACTCAGTCCACATGCTGTCAACCGGAACCAGAAGCACATGTTATTCAGTCCTTTCAGCTCTGTTTATCTACTGTAATCAAGTTAAGCATCAACAAATGCACACAATGGAAGCCTTCACTGATAAAAATTAAATAACATTAACTGCATCTACCTCTGTCACAGACTGAGCTGTAGTAAATTAAGACTTTCATTATAAAAACAAAGTGAAGCTGAAAAACCCATCAGTAATGCTATGAGCCCGGTGACCAGAGACCAGCACTCTCTCTCTCTTTGTCTAACCCGAGTTCAGCGTCTGGCGCTGGGTACAAATACCACTGAGACCCTGTTCAGCATCACGGCCTCACAGCCCACCTCAAACCAACGCCTACTGCACACAGGGAGATGTTTAGTTAGCCCTACACAGCCTTACAGATGACAACACAACAGAGGCTATTTAAACAGCAGACACTGGACCAACTTAAAACTCATGCATGCTGTGTCTAATTCCATCAAATACAGTCAAGATCCATGTGAACAGCACAAGCACAGCATGTACACCTATAACCAGAGTTGGTGCTATGACAATTGCATATTCCAGACTCATGCGCTACGACCTTTTAGATAGTTTGCAGCAGCAAGTGTTATACTGTGACACAGATTCAGTTGTTTTTACATCCAGATCTGGATCACCCAGACCCTATCTGGGTGATCTAACAGATGAACTAAATGATGGGAGCGCTCAGGTGGAGGATTACATCACAGAGTTTGTTGCAGGAGGTCCAGAATATTGTGCCTATTGCACTAACAATGGTAACACTGTAGTTAATTGTAAAGGAGTGACACTTAATAGGGCCACACAGACACATCTGACGGCTGTATCTGACACCATCAAGCGCAATAAGAAAAAGCTTCACTTAAAAAATGAAACAGTTGTGAAAAAGGTACAAGTTGTGTATAACAAGTGCAGATTATTGCCTGATTATACTACGCTTCCTTATAGATATTAAAATGGCTAAAGCATTTGATGGGAGGCTACAACCCTCATTTAGCCTTGTGGTTAGTGGACCTTCTAATTGCGGTAAAACATTTTTGTCAAGGATGTCACTGAAAATGCAGCAAGCATTATTTCGCATAACATTGATAATATTGTTTTCATTTATTCATGCTGGCAACCTCTGTATGACCAACTCCTACATGTAAGAGGTATCATCTTTGGAAATGGGGTCTCTGTGTGATGACACACTGCTTTCCACAGATAACAGTAATTTACTCATTATAGATGATTTAATGAACGATGCTAGTAATAATATAGAAGTGCAAAATGTGTTTACCAAATAAGTACACCACAGAAATTTAAGTTGTATCTACCTTGTTCAAAATTTATTTATTCAGGGTAAATCAAGTTGTATAACAATACAAATTAGTTGGTTTTATTTAACAACCCTCAGGATAAATATCAAATGTCACTATTAGGCAGACAAATGTTTCCAGGAAACAACAAATATTTTTTGGAGGCATTTAATAATGCGACTAGTCTTCTATTTGGGTACCTCCTCATTGACTATAAAGCCAAATGCTCTCCAAGCCAAAGAATACCCAGTATCGTTTTCAGAGCCATCGGGCAACGTTTGTCCCAAAAGTCCTTTTCGGACCAAATCTTGGCTGCAGGTGCGTCCTGCTCGGAGAGGAGAACCCCCCCCCTGCGAAAACTGAGAGGATCAGAGAAGGTTTGGCACAAACAAAGAGCTAGAGCCTTGGCCCTGTAATATGTTGCTTGGGGGCAGGCCCAAAGGATGTGGCAGAAATTTGAGGCCTCAAGGTCAAACTGCTGAGAAAATAGCTAACCCTATAGCTAGAGGCCCGGCTCTGAAATATGTCGTTAGGGGACACGTGCAGATGAAGTGACCCAAATTTGGTGTTTCTAGGTCATTTCTGTCACCCAGGATGACTGCTTGACCTTAACCCTGATCCTGGTCATGTTGTTAGAAAGTTTCCCAAATTATGTGCAGGTCTCTTTTTTTATGTCAAATTTTCTCTGTAAGTAATTAAGTCTCATGAAAATTACCTGTGGTTCAGGGACGTGTGTACATTCTGTGGTATTTTTTTCATAGCTCTTGGACACTCCTTTGACCCAAAAAGGGGGGAAAAGTTTTCAAAATTTAGGTTAGGCTGAGAAGGCCTTACAAATGGGAAACTTTTTGACAATTGGGGTATTTTTTGAAGGCCCTTCACGGGGCCCAGAAAGGGGCCAGGGGTACCAAAGTCGGGGCACAGAGCCCCACGGGCACCACCTAGGCACATGCTTGAGGGCAGCTCGTTTCGAGCGCACACAAAAAAGTTGGCTTGATTTGAACTTAGAGTTCAACATAGTCTCAGAGTCTATGGGTCTGACAGCCTCCTGATAGAGTTGGTCTTATCGGGCTAAATTTTTTCCGGGTGGTCCGGGGTCCCTGGGACTTACGGTGGCCCCGTGCTTGGGATACATCTGGCATACTTTTGAATGGCAAAATTTGATAGGGAAAATGAATGGGAATTGATACCCAATTGTCACGTGATTTAACGGTCATATCTCTGCCAATATGTAAATATACACTGAACAAAAATATAAACGCAACACTTTTGCTTTTGCTCCCATTTTTCATGAGATGAACTCAAAGATCTGAAACTTTTTCTACATACACAAAATAACCATATCTCTCAAATATTGTTCACAAATCTGTCAAATCTGTGATAGTGAGCACTTCTCCTTTGCCAAGATAATCCATCCCTCCTCACAGGTGTGCCATATCCAGATGCTTATGAGACAGCATGATTATTGCACAGGTGTGCCTCAGACTGGCCACAATAAAAGGCCACTCTGAAATGTGCAGTTTAATCACACAGCACAATGCCACAGATGTCGCAAGTTTTGAGGGCATCTGCATGCTCGTCGTCCTTATCGGGGTCTCGATAAGACTCCAGGTCGTCGTCATAACTGACTTGAGTGGGCAAATGCTCACATGCGATGGCGCCTGGCACGTTGGAGAGGTGTCCTCTTCACGGATGAATCCCGGTTTACACTTTTCAGGGCAGATGGCAGACAGCGTGTGTGGCGTCGTGTGGGTGAGCGGTTTTCTGATGTCACTGTTGTGGATCGAGTGGCCCATGGTGGCGGCGGGGTTATGGTATGGGCAGGCGTATGTTATGGACGAAGAACACAGGTGCATTTTATTGATGGCATTTTGAATGCACAGAGATATCGTGACGAGATCCTGAGGCCCATTGTTGTGCCATACATCCAACAACATCACCTCATGTTGCAGCATGATAATGCATGACCCCATGTTGCAAGGATCTGTACACAATTCTTGGAAGCTGAAAACATCCCAGTTCTTGCATGGCCAGCATACTCACCAGACATGTCACCCATTGAGCATGTTTGGGATGCTCTGGATCGGCGTATACGACAGCGTGTTCCAGGTCCTACCAATATTCAGCAACTTCGCACAGCCATTGAAGAGGAGTGGACCAACATTCCACAGGCCACAATCGACAACCTGATCAACTCTATGCGAAGGAGATGTGTTGCACTGCATGAGGCCAATGGTGGTCACACCAAATACTGACTGGAGTCCCCAGACCTCCCAGTAAACCCCCCCAGTAAAACAAAACTGTATGTTTCATAGCCTTTTATTGTGGCCAGTCTGAGGCACACCTGTGCAATAATCATGCTGTCTCATCAGCATCTGGATATGGCACACCTGTGAGGAGGGATGGATTATCTCGGCAAAGGAGAAGTGCTCACTATCACAGATTTGACAGATTTTTGAACAATATTTGAGAGATATGGTTATTTTGTGTATGTAGAAAAAGTTTCAGATCTTTGAGTTCATCTCATGAAAAATGGGAGCAAAAGCAAAAGTGTTGCGTTTATATTTTTGTTCAGTCTGTGAAGACTCTCACTCGTCCAGGGTAAATGCATCGCAACAAAAGTTAAAAAAAGCAGTCATCTGGATTAGATTTTTCAAGTTGAAGACATTTCACCTATATCCAAGAGGCTTTCTCAATTCTGAAATGAACTGGTAAGAGAGCTGGTTTATATTCTTCTAGGAAGGAGTTTAGACCTGAAACTAAATTCTATTGGTCAATGTGACCATGAATAGCCTGAGTGGTTTCGGGTCATTAGGAGTCCTTTGTCCTCAGCTGGAGTGAGAGTCGTTAACCCTCCCCAGCCTGGGCAGCTCCTTCAGATGTAAATGACCTGAGTGAAACTGGTTTGTTTTGTTTGGGTTTCAGGAGACTGTTGTAGACAGAAGGAAGGTTGTATCTGAGACCACCATTTCTGTTTAAAGAAGGTTTATCTTTTTTGACAAAGATTGCTTCTTTCACTCCTCGCTCAAACCATCCTTTCTCTCTGGCTAAGATTCGGACCTCACTGTCCTCAAAGGAGTGGTTTGTGGCCTTCAGGTGGAGGTGTACTGCAGATTCTGGTCCACTGGAGTTGGCCCTGCGATGTTGGTATAACCTCTCTGGAAAACTTCATCTGTAACTGATGTTGATATCTTGTCCTGCAAGTATTCCAATTTACTCTTCAAGTTGTTTTCTGTGAAATAAGTCTGTCTGATCCTTTCACTTAGAAGCTGAGTTCGAGCTCTCTGCAGGATGTTCTCTGCTCGGTGTCCTCTCACACTTGTGCTAGTGCTAGTGCTAGTGTTGGTTATACCAACATCGCAGGGCCAACTCCAGTGGACCAGAATCTGCAGTACACCTCCACCTGAAGGCCACAAACCACTCCTTTGAGGACAGTGAGGTCCGAATCTTAGCCAGAGAGAAAGGATGGTTTGAGCGAGGAGTGAAAGAAGCAATCTTTGTCAAAAAAGATAAACCTTCTTTAAACAGAAATGGTGGTCTCAGATACAACCTTCCTTCTGTCTACAGCAGTCTCCTGAAACCCAAACAAAACAAACCAGTTTCACTCAGGTCATTTACATCTGAAGGAGCTGCCCAGGCTGGGGAGGGTTAACGACTCTCACTCCAGCTGAGGACAAAGGACTCCTAATGACCCGAAACCACTCAGGCTATTCATGGTCACATTGACCAATAGAATTTAGTTTCAGGTCTAAACTCCTTCCTAGAAGAATATAAACCAGCTCTCTTACCAGTTCATTTCAGAATTGAGAAAGCCTCTTGGATAAGAGGTGAAACGTCTTCAACTTGAAAAATCTAATCCAGATGACTGCTTTTTTTAACTTTTGTTGCGATTTTTGTTCAGTGTATATATACATATTGGCAGAGATATGACCCTTAAATCACGTGACAATTGGGTATCAATTCCCATTCATTTTCCCTATCAAATTTTGCCATTCAAAAGTATGCCAGATGTATCCCAAGCGCGGGGCCACCGTAAGTCCCAGGGACCCCGGACCACCCGGAAAAAATTTAGCCCGGTAAGACCAACTCTGTCAGGAGGCTGTCAGACCCATAGACTCTGAGACTATGTTGAACTCTAAGTTCAAATCAAGCCAACTTTTTTGTGTGCGCTCGAAACGAGCTGCCCTCAAGCATGTGCCTAGGTGGTGCCCGTGGGGCTCTGTGCCCCGACTTTGGTACCCCTGGCCCCTTTCTGGGCCCCGTGAAGGGCCTTCAAAAAATACCCCAATTGTCAAAAAGTTTCCCATTTGTAAGGCCTTCTCAGCCTAACCTAAATTTTGAAAACTTTTCCCCCCTTTTTGGGTCAAAGGAGTGTCCAAGAGCTATGAAAAAAATACCACAGAATGTACACACGTCCCTGAACCACAGGTAATTTTCATGAGACTTAATTACTTACAGAGAAAATTTGACATAAAAAAAGAGACCTGCACATAATCTGGGAAACTGGGTCAAGCAGTCATCCTGGGTGACAGAAATGACCTAGAAACACCAAATTTGGGTCACTTCATCTGCACGTGTCCCCTAATGACATATTTCAGAGCCGGGCCTCTAGCTATAGGGTTAGCTATTTTCTCAGCAGTTTGACCTTGAGGCCTCAAATTTCTGCCACATCCTTTGGGCCTGCCCCCAAGCAACATATTACAGGGCCAAGGCTCTAGCTCTTTGTTTCTGCCAAACCTTCTCTGATCCTCTCAGTTTTCGCAGTGGGGGTTCTCCTCTCCGAGCAGGACGCACCTGCAGCCAAGATTTGGTCCGAAAAGGACTTTTGGGACAAACGTTGCCCGATGGCTCTGAAAACGATACTGGGTATTCTTTGGCTTGGAGAGCATTTGGCTTTATAGTCAATGAGGAGGTACCCAAATAGAAGACTAGTCGCATTATTAAATGCCTCCAAAAAATATTTGTTGTTTCCTGGAAACATTTGTCTGCCTAATAGTGACATTTGATATTTATCCTGAGGGTTGTTAAATAAAACCAACTAATTTGTATTGTTATACAACTTGATTTACCCTGAATAAATAAATTTTGAACAAGGTAGATACAACTTAAATTTCTGTGGTGTACTTATTTGATAAACACATTTTGCACTTCTATATTATTACTAGCATCGTTCATTAAATCATCTATAATGAGTAAATTACTGTTATCTGTGGAAAGCAGTGTGTCATCACACAGAGACCCCATTTCCAAAGATGATACCTCTTACATGTAGGAGTTGGTCATACAGAGGTTGCCAGCATGAATAAATGAAAACAATATTATCAATGTTATGCGAAATAATGCTTGCTGCATTTTCAGTGACATCCTTGACAAAAATGTTTTACCGCAATTAGAAGGTCCACTAACCATAAGGCTAAATGTGGGTTGTAGCCTCCCATCAAATGCTTTAGCCATTTTAATATCTATAAGGAAGCGTAGTATAATCAGGCAATAATCTGCACTTGTTATACACAACTTGTACCTTTTTCACAACTGTTTCATTTTTTAAGTGAAGCTTTTTCTTATTGCGCTTGATGGTGTCAGATACAGCCATCAGATGTGTCTGTGTGGCCCTATTAAGTGTCACTCCTTTACAATTAACTACAGTGTTACCATTGTTTTATATTATATATATATAACAATATATATATATTATATATATATAACAATATATATAAATTATATATATTATATATATATATATATATATATATATATATATATATATATATATATATATATATATATATATATATTCTGGACCTCCTGCTTGTTGGATTCCAAGGTACTTGTAGCTGTCCTCAATGTCTGCTATTCTGCCGTCTGGGAGTGGGACCCCTACTGTATGGACGACCTTCCCTCTCTTTGTCACCATCCGCCCACACTTCTCAAGTCCGAATGACATTCCGATGTCATTGCTGTAGATCCTGGTTGTGTGGATCAGTGGATCATCCATGTAGAGGAGGTGACTGATGGTGGCCCTGTTCCTGAGTCGGTACCCATAGCCAGTCTTGGTGATTATCTGGCTGAGGGGGTTCAGACCTATGCAGAACAGCAGCGGGGACAGAGCATCTCCTTGGTATATCCCACATTTGATGGACACTTGTGCAATTGGCTTGCAGTTGGCCTCAAGGGTGGTCTTCCACTGCCTCATCGAGTTTGCAATGAAGGCTCTTAGAGTCCTGTTGATGTTATACATCTCCAAGCATTCCATGATCCATGTGTGTGGCATTGAGTCATATGCTTTCTTGTAATCAATCCAGGCAGTGCACAGATTAGTGTGTCTGGCTTTGCAATCCTGAGCAACTGTTCTATCTACCAGCAGCTGGTGTTTAGCTCCTCTGGTGTTTTTACCAATGCCCTTCTGTGCTGTGCTCATGTATTGATCCATGTGCCCACTTATCTTAGCCGCTATGATGCCTGACATGAGCTTCCATGTGGTGGGGAGACAGGTTATAAGGTACAAGTACCTTGGAATCCAACAAGCAAATGGCAACCTGGACCAGGCCACAAGAAAAGCAGCCACAGCCAAATACTTCCAACGAGTAAGGCAAGTCCTAAGGAGTCAGCTCAATGGCAAGAACAAAGTCAGGGCAATCAACAGCTATGCCCTGCCGGTCATCAGATGCCCTGCGGGAATAATAAGCTGGCCAAAGGAAGAGATTCAGACCACAGATGTGAAAACACGAAAGCTCCTAACCATGCATGGAGGGTTCCACCCCAAATCCAGCACCCTGAGACTGTACACTAAGCGCAAGGAAGGAGGCAGAGGACTAGTGAGTGTCAGAACCACTGTCCAGGATGAAACATCCAAGATCCTTGACTACATCAGGAAGATGGCCTCAACAGATGAAGTTCTCAGTGAATGTCTCAGGCAGTGGAAAACAGAGGACGAGGTGCTGGAGGAACCATCATGGGAGGAAAAGCCCCTACATGGGATGTACCATCGACAGATAACTGAAGTGGCTGACATCGAGAAATCCTACCAATGGCTAGAAAGGGCTGGACTGAAGGACAGCACAGAGGCACTGATCATGGCTGCACAGGAGCAGGCCTTGAGCACCAGAGCAATAGAGGCCAAGATCTACCATACAAGACAAGACCCCAGGTGCAGACTGTGCAAAGAGGCCCCTGAGACAATCCAACACGTAACTGCAGGTTGTAAGATGCTGGCAGGGAAAGCATACATGGAGCGTCATAACCAAGTGGCTGGTATAGTGTACAGGAACATCTGTGCAGAGTACAGTCTGGAAGTCCCGAGGTCAAGATGGGAAACACCTCCAAAGGTGATAGAGAATGACCGAGCTAAGATCCTGTGGGACTTCCAGATCCAGACAGACAAAATGGTAGTGGCAAACCAACCGGACATTGTGGTGATGGAAAAACAGCAGAGGAAAGCCGTTGTGGTTGACATCGCATTACCAAGCGATTGTAACATCAGGAAAAAGGAACACGAGAAACTGGAGAAGTACCAAGGCCTCAAAGAAGAACTTGAGAAGGCCTGGAAAGTGAAGGCAACAGTGGTGCCCGTGGTCATCGGAGCACTCGGGGCAGTAACCCCCAAACTGGAAGAGTGGCTACAGCAGATCCCAGGAAAAACATCAGACATCTCAGTCCAGAAGAGCGCAGTCCTAGGAACAGCAAAGATACTGCGCAGGACCCTCAAGCTCCCAGGCCTCTGGTAGAGGACCCGAGCTTGGATGGATGAAACCGCCCGCGGAGGGCGAGAGGACAATTTTTTTTTTTTTTTCTGGACCTCCTGCAACAAACTCTGTGATGTAATCCTCCACCTGAGCGCTCCCATCATTTAGTTCATCCATTAGATCACCCAGATAGGGTCTGGGTGATCCAGATCTGGATGTAAAAACAACTGAATCTGTGTCACAGTATAACACTTGCTGCTGCAAACTATCTAAAAGGTCGTAGCACATGAGTCTGGAATATGCAATTGTCATAGCACCAACTCTGGTTATAGGTGTACATGCTGTGCTTGTGCTGTTCACATGGATCTTGACTGTATTTGATGGAATTAGACACAGCATGCATGAGTTTTAAGTTGGTCCAGTGTCTGCTGTTTAAATATCCTCTGTTGTGTTGTCATCTGTAAGGCTGTGTAGGGCTAACTAAACATCTCCCTGTGTGCAGTAGGTGTTAGTTGGTTTGAGGTGGGCTGTGAGGCCGTGATGCTGAACAGGGTCTCAGTGGTATTTGTACCCAGCGCCAGACGCTGAACTCGGGTTAGACAAAGAGAGAGAGAGCGCTGGTCTCTGGTCACCGGGCTCATAGCATTACTGATGGGTTTTTCAGCTTCACTTTGTTTTTATAATGAAAGTCTTAGTTTACTACGGCTCAGTCTATGACGGAGGTAGATGCAGTTAATGTTATTTAATTTTTATCAGTGAAGGCTTCCATTGTGTGCATTTGTTGATGCTTAACTTGATTACAGTAGATAAACAGAGCTGAAAGGACTGAATAACATGTGCTTCTGGTTCCGGTTGACAGCATGTGGACTGAGTAGCATGAGTACTAGCGCAAAAAAGAGGACTTGAGATACAAATATTTAAAAAAAAATGAATTTGCACTCCGGTGGAACTACACATCATTTGAATACAAAAAAAGAAAAAAACAGCTGCCTGGGCCTGGGCACGGAGAGACATCAGATTTGTTGAAAATCTGATTTATTTTGACAGAGATTATTCAACAAAGGTACAACAAGAGAGACTTCTTCTGACTACTCTCTGATTTGCTATAATAATAACATATAATGGTTAAAATGGAAGGGGTTAAAATGAGAAATACCTAAATATGCTGTCTACCACCCCCTTTTGTGCATTTTAAAAAAAAAATAGCCCCAGATTTCATATCTCTAATATGAAATCACTCCACTGGCAAACAGATAAAGTTTCCCACTATTGGAAGACAAAATCACATGTTTGTTTGAAACAAAAAGAAATGCATATCGATTTGGCACATTATTTGTTTTCTTTTTATTTATTTTATTTTATTTTACTTTATTTTTGTACTTGTTTTTGCAACATGGAAAATGTTTGGATTTATGTAAAAATCCTCCTGGGGAAAAGTACTATTTAAAAATTATAATAGGTCTAATATAAATGGAAGTAGATAAACTGAGAGAATTAATAAGTCAAATATGAATGTGAACATAATTACATTAATGTTAACGGATTAATTAAATCAATTAAAATAAATAAAGTATTGACGCAAATGAAACATCTAGTAGGAGATATTATATTTCTTCAAGAAACACGGTTATCACCATTAGAACTTGAAAACTTTGGAAAAAAATTTAAAGCTCAGGTATTTTATTCATCTTTTCATTCATCAAGAAGAGGAGTCAATAATGATTAGGAATCAAGTACCATTTAAGGTCAAGAAAACGATTACAGATAATGAAGGTATTTGTTTTAGTTATCGGTCATATTGAGGGAAAATATCTAAGTAAGTAAGTAAATTTTATTTGTATAGTGCTTTTCACAGACACAAAGTCACAAAGTGCTTCACAGTCTTAAAAAACATATAAAAACAGCAAAATCTTAAACATTGCAAAATCATCAGCAGATGCTGAGTCAGTAGGACTAGAATGCTTTCCTAAACAAATACGTTTTTAAGTGTGTTTTGAAGACATCTACTGAGTCCATAGAGCGTAGATCTAGGGGAAGTTCATTCCAAAGACGAGGCGCTACAGCTTTGAAAGATCGGTCTCCACGAGTTTTAAAGGGTTAGCAGTTTAAATTGAACACGGTACACAACAGGGAGCCAGTGCAGAGATTTCAACACAGGTGTAATGTGGGCCCTCCTGTTGATCCTGGTTAAAAGTCTTGCCGCTGAGTTTTGGACTGATTGCAGACGAGCCAATTCCTTCTTATTTAAACACGTAAAAAGACTGTTACAGTAATCCAGCCGCGAGGACACAAAAGCATGAACAATCATTTCAAGCTCGTCTTTAGACAGAAAGGATCTCAGTTTTGCAATGTTTCGCAGCTGAAAAAAGCATTTTTTCACCAGCTGTCTAGAGTGATGTTCAAGTGACATATCCTCATCAAAGACCACCCCAAGGTTCCTCAGTTTCATTCTAGCTGAGGGGCTCAAGTCGCCTAAGTGTTGTTTGATAGTGGGGGTGGCTCTATCTGGAGCGATGATAAGGGTTTCCGTTTTCCCAGAGTTCAGTTGTAGGCTGTTGTCACTGAGCCACTGTTTCACTTGTGTCAGGCAGTTTATTAAGGAGCTCAGTTTGTGGACCTCCGAGGTTTTAAATGAGCAGTACATCTGGAGGTCGTCAGCAAATAAATGATAGGAAACATAACTGAACTGTTGGATTATCCGACCAGGAGGAAGAACATATAGCAAAAAGAGAAGGGGGCCCAGAACAGACCCCTGGGGCACACCACAAAGCAGATCACCAGGGTCAGATATTATGTGGTTGGCAGACACACTGAAACTCCTCCCACTCAGATATGAAGCGAACCACTGTAGCACTAGGCCCGACATCCCAATCTGATCACGCAGCCGGTTTATCAGAATCTGATGGTCGACCATGTCAAAGGCCGAAGAGAGGTCCAGCAGAACCAACACTGTACATTTCCCTGAGTCGGCAGACATCATAATGTCACTTGACACTTTCAGTAGTGCAGTCTCTGTAGAGTGGTGTTTCCGAAACCCTGACTGAAAAGTGTCATAGATATTATGTGACTCCAGGAATGATGTTAGTTGTGAAGAAACCACTTTTTCCAGCATTTTGGATCGAAGGGGGAGTTTAGAAATTGGCCTAAAGTTCTTAAGGTCTGCTTGATCCAGGTTTACTTTCTTTAGTTTTGGTTCTACTATGGCCTGCTTGAAAGAGCTAGGAAACACACCAGAGGAAAGAGAAAGGTTGAACACTTTGGTCACCCATGGACCAATAGTGTCAAAAGCACTCACAAGCAGCTTAAATGGCAATACATCCGCAGAGCTGGAGGAGGGTTTCATTTTTGCCACTATTGCTGAGATGTCTTCAAAAGTCACAGGACTAAAAAAGGACCAAGTGTGGGAGGGAGGTTCAACATGAGCTGGACTACACAAGGAAGGTGGTGGGATCTTATTTTTTAAGTCCTTAACTTTATTGATAAAGAAATCCAAAAAGCTATTGCTATCTGCCTTACAGAACACAGGGACAACCAAGTTGGGGGGGTGACACAATCGAGTTAATAGTGTCAAACAGTACATTAGGGCTTCTTTTGTTGGATGCAATCAGTTGCGAAAAGTATTTAGATCTTGCATCCTTGATTGTTTTATTTAAAGAAGAAATTAGATCCCTAAGGTGTAGTCTATAAACCTCAAGCTTTGTGGATTTCCAGAGACGTTCAATTTTACGGCATGATCTTCTCAGAGTTCGAATATTTTCGTTAATCCAGGGACAGGACAGCTTTGGGGAGACCATATTACATTTTAAAGGTGCCACTTGGTCAATAATAGAACCAGAGTGTGAGTCAAAATAGAACATCATATCATCAACGCCAGCACATTGGTTTAAAGGACTGGGATCAAACATAGCACAGAATCTCTCAGCTGTGGTTTCTGTAATGATCCTCCTCTCTACCCTCGTAGGAGCAGGCCTTGGCTCAGGTAGAGGTAAGATCTTAAGCCCGAGCCCGAGTCAGAACCCGACCCGGCCCAAAATTCGGGTCGGGTTGGGACTAAAATGACAATCATTACGTTCGGGTCGGGTCGGGCCGGGCTTCTCTCTCGCTGACTTTTTTAATAAATATATGTTTATAAAAATGTATACTAAAACGATGTGTGGATACTAAACTAAGGAATACTTGTTATAAATAAATAATTTGGTGAAAACAGAGAAGGCGCTCTAAGGTAATTGCTATATAACTACTACTAAACAGGAAGCGCAGAGCCAGGGCACGCTTTGTGCACGTGTCGTGAATGTAATCTTCCCTCCACAAGTCCGCATCTATTTTGTTTAGGTATCCCTGATATGGAGCAGCAAGAAGTCAAGGATAAGACAGGGGAACTGAAAAGGCAAACACGCACCGCCGGTAAGAGTGAAGTGTGGAAAAGCTTCAAATTGATAGTGGAAAATGATACAGAAACTTGTGTTGGCTTCGCCCAAATTGAAGATAGAGAAAATAAAGCTTTTATTTTAAATTTTGTTTAAACAAAACTATAGAAAATAACAATTTCATATGTATCTTTTCCCATTTATTTGATTTGCATTATTCTATTTAAAGCCTAGTGGGCTGCAGTATTTCTCCGCGTAATTAAGCGAGTGCGCATCAAGATCTCTCTTTCACTCTCTTTGTCTGGCCTCTTATTCTGTGTTCCAGCGTTATTTCGTTGTGCAAATTCATTTATCATGATCATAAAAATATGTAGATTATTTTAACCTTGATAAATCTTGCGTTTTTTTCTGCCAAAAATACTATGGGATAAATTGAAATTTCGGGTTTGCTTCGAGCTCGGGCCTGCAAATCAAGTTAATTGGTCGGGCTCGGGCTGGGTTGGGCTTTAATGCCCGCGGGCCTGGGTCGGGTCGGGCTGGATTTTTTAGGCCCGATCTTACCTCTAGGCTCAGGAGGAA
Organism: Bostrychus sinensis; assembly: GCA_020698575.1. Taxonomy (NCBI): domain Eukaryota; kingdom Metazoa; phylum Chordata; class Actinopteri; order Gobiiformes; family Eleotridae; genus Bostrychus; species Bostrychus sinensis. The sequence continues at coordinate 5,401,935 of CM036240.1, read as the reverse complement.
CATTTAGGTTAAAAAACACAGCTATGGTCGCTCAGGTGGACATCCTCTACACGGACGTTTTCAACATGGAGGCCAAGTGAAAACACTAAATCCAATGTGTGACCCTTACTGTGGGTGGGACCTGTTACATGTTGTTTAAAATTAAAAGATTTAGTCATAAATAGGAATTCGGCTGCTGGGCTGGCTGAGGCATTATCAACGTGCAGATTGAAATCCCCAAGAATTAAAACCTTATTAAATTTTATTATAGATGATAAAAAGTCATTAAAATCTTTTAAGAAGACACCAGCAGGGCCAGGGGGACGATAGATCAAACAGCAATAAAATGTGTCAGAGGAGCCAATTTTAATCATTTGGGATTCAAAAGAGGGGAAAGTTTCTGTGTTTATCTTTCTGCATGTGTAACTGTCCCGGTACACAGCAGCAAGACCACCCCCGCGGCGACAGGGGCGGGGCAAAGTAAGAACAGAGCATCCTGTGGGGCACAGCTCATTCACGTGGATACATTCCCCATCTCTTTGCCATGTCTCCGTGAGAAACATTATGTCCAACTTTTCTCTAGTAAAAAGCTTGTTTAGAGAAAATGATTTATTTGCTATGGAGCGAGCATTCAAAAGTCCAAAATGACCCAACAGCGATGACGTCACTGCATTCATGTCAGCTGAGCGCAGTGGGATTGGCCTCAGCCATTTCCCACGGTCACGTGACTCCCAGCTGTATCGGCGGCCGTGCCAGTGGCTGATCAGCGTGTCCAGCGGTGTAAACACGGAAGTCCAGGATGGACTTTTCCTTGCCCTGTTCTTTGGATTGCCTGGGGCTCGTACTGTATTCTGGGGCAGTGGGCGCGCATACAAATGGTGGTGGAAATGCTCGTTTGTAGCTGTCCCAGTGATCGAAGTTGCACTCCATTGACTCTTTGATTTTAAAGAGTGAGCCACGGTCATAGATTCGAACAGCATAGGCATAATCACTGAGCACTAGGGCTGACATGGTCACATAACTTATGATAAAAAACATAAAAAGTCTGCATAGTAGCAGTCGAGCAATGGCGAGACCACACACAGGCGCCATCTTGCATCAATCATGAGGGTGAATGTCCACATTATTTAATATATATAATCCTCTTGAGGAAAGTACAAATATTATTAATAAGATTATGGATCTAACGGTCGAATACACTAAAGGGATGCTTGTTCTGGGAGGTGACTTCAACTTGTTGATGAATGAGAAAATGGATTCCCAGAGTAAATTAAAGCATAAAACTCAGAATGATGCCTCTTTGATGAAAAGGTTTTCAAAGGAGTTTGGGCTATCAGATGTATGGTGAACTTTTAATTTAACTGAGAGAGATTTCACATTTTTTTCTCCAGTTACTGGAAATTACTCAAGATTGGACTATATTTTTACATTCTCAAGGGATTTGGCCAATGTAAAAAACATAAATATTGGCTCAATAAGTATATCAGACAATGCCCCGGTACAAATGAGACTTAACATAAGTTAGAGGAAAAAAAACAAGTATTTGGAGATTTAATAATTCCTTACTCTTAAAAGATGACTTTAGATAAAAAATAAGAACTGTAATCAATGAGTATACAGATCATAATGACACTGATTATGTAAATCCAGTGGTTCTATGGAAAGGCGCAAAGGTAGTCCTCAGAGGAGAAATAATAGCCTATGCTTCTTATCATAAAAAACAAATGGATAATGAAAAAAAAAATACTGGAAAAAGATATTGAAGAACTTGAAAAAGCATATAAGATCTCCAAGGATACAACTGTGTTTAAAAATCTTGAAGTGGCAAAAGGAAAAATGAATGAATATTTGAACTTGGAGGTACAAAAAGCTTTAGCAACTCTTAGACAAACAACTTATGATGGAGGTCATAAACACCCAAGAATAGAAAACCTTTAATTTTTTTTCCAAAAGTTAAATTTACCAAAGGCAACAGAAGATCAAAATAAGAATCTTGTAGAGAAAATTTCTGATTTGGAGATTCAAACCCATATTGGTAAATTGAAAATGAATAAGTCTCCCAGGTGTGATGGCTTCACAAATGAGTTCTATAAGGAATTTAAAAAGGAAATTATTCCACTTTTATGTAGAGCCTATAACTGGGCACTGGTTAATAAATTTTGGTCCACAACATGGAATTCAGGCATAATAACAGTGATACATAAACAAGGGAAAAATCCATCAGACTGTGCATCTTCTAGGCCAATCAGTTTACTAAATACTGATCATAAACTTCTTTCATCAATATTGGCTACTAGATTGTCAAAAATAATACCATCACTTGTGAAGCCTGGCCAAACTGGCTTTATAGGTCAAAGATATCTGGTAGATAACGTAAGACGTACCCTAAATCTTCTACATATAGCACAAAAACAGAACCTATCCATGGGAATATTAACACTTGATGCAGAGAAGGCCTTCGATAAGGTCTTATGGCTTTATCTGTTTGAAGCCTTAATCAAGTTTGGTCTACATGATACATTTATAAATTGGATGAAAGCTAAAAACCCAACCGCCAGAGTAAGAGTGAATGGAGCTATATCCAATAGTTTTAAAATATCCAAAAGGAACAAGACAAGGGGATCCATTATCTCCACTAATTTTCGCCTTATGCATAGAATCACTGGCTGAACACATTAGGCAGGAAAGAACAATCACTGGATTGTACTTCACTGGAAAACATCATAAACTGTCATTATATGCTGTTGATATTATTGTCTATTTGCTTAATCCTGAGTCTTCAACTGTACCGTTGATGAAAATTATCCAGGAATTTGGAATCCTTTCAGGGTATACATTAAATATAAATAAATCAGAAATGATGATAATTGGTGATTTAGTTAAGGATGAAATTAGACAACAATATCCTTTCCATTGGGATACAGAAGTGATAAAATACCTTGTATAAATTATCCAGGTCTTTTGTTATATTAATCCCATCAAAAATTATGGAGAATTAATAAGTGAAATCAAGCAAGAGTTTAATAGATGGTCACTCATACCATTTTCACTTTGGGAAAAAATCAAAATTATACAGATGAATGTTGCCAAGATTTTTATTTCTTTTTGCCACTCTACCTATTTATATTTCCTCCACTGCCTTTAAACAATGGGATTCAATGTTTACAAAATTTATCTGGAATTATAGACAGAATAACTGGAATTATAGACAGAATATCATTAAATTATCTGAAATTACCCCTCCTTGAACCGCCACCTTATCGTGGTGGAGGGGTTTGAGTGCCCAAATGATCCTAGGAGCTATGTTGTCAGGGGCTTAATGCTCCTGGTAGGGTCTCCCATGGCAAACAGGTCCTAGGTGACGGGCCAGACCAAGAGCAGTTCACAAAACCCTTATGACGACTAAAAAAATGAGGCCAGTTACGTCGCCCAGTATGGCGCAGCCGGGGCCCCACCCTGGAGCCAGGCCTGGGGTTGGGGCTTGATAGCGAGCGCCTGGTGGCCAGGTCTCTCCCCACAGGACCCGGCCGGGCCCAGCCCGAAATGACGATGTGGGGCCATCCTCCCGTGGACCCACCACCCACAGGAGGAACTGTAAGGGGCCGGTGCAAGGAGGATCGGGCAGTGGTCGAAGGCGGGGGCCTCAGTGTCCCGATCCCTGGACGCAGAAACTGGCTCTGGGGACATGGAATGTCACCTCGCTGGGGGGGAAGGAGCCTGAGCTTGTGCGGGAGGTTGAGCGTTACCGACCAGAGATAGTCAAGCTCGCCTCCACGCACAGTTTGGGCTCTGGAACCCAACTCCTTGAGAGGGGCTGGACTCTCTTCTACTCTGGCGTTGCCTGCAGTGAGAGGCGGCAGGCTGGTGTGGGCTTGCTCATAGCTCCCCAGCTCAGCCGCCATGTGTTGGAGTTTTCCCCGTTGAATAAGAGGGTCGCGTCCCTGCGCCTTCGGGTTGGGGACAGGTCTCTCACTGTTGTTTTGGCCTATGGGCCGAACAGCAGTGTAGAGTACTCGGCCTTCTTGGAGTCCCTGGGAGGGGTGCTGGAAAGTGCTCCAACTGGGGACTCCATCATTCTGCTGGGAGACTCCAACGCTGACGTGGGCAGGGACAGTGACACCTGGAGGGGCGTGATTGGGAGGAACGGCCTCCCTGATCTGAACCCAAGTGGTGTTTTGTTATTGGACTTCTGTGCTAGTCACGGATTGTCCATAACGAACACCATGTTCAAGCACAAGGGTGTCCATCAGTGCACGTGGCACCAGGACACCCTAGGCCGGAGGTCGATGATCGACTTTGTAGTCGTGTCATCTGACCTTCGGCCATGTGTCTTGGACACTTGGGTGAAGAGAGGGGCTGAGCTGTCAACTGATCACCACCTGGTGGTGAGTTGGATCCGCTGGCGGAGGAGGAGGCCGGACAGAATCGGCAGACCCAAACGTGTTGTGAGGGTCTGTTGGGAACGTCTGGGTGAACCTCCTGTCAGAGGGGTCTTCAACTCCCACCTCCGGGAGAGCTTCAACCAGATCTCGGGGGAGTTTGGAGACATTGAGTCCGAGTGGACCATGTTCTCCACCTCTATTGTCAATGCAGCCGTCAGGAGCTGTGGCCATAAGGTCTCTGGTGCCTGTCGTGGCGGCAACCCCCGAACCCAGTGATGGACACCGGAAGTAAGGGGTGCCGTCAGGCTGAAGGAGTCCTGTCAAGCCTGGCTAGCTTGTGGGACTCCCGAGGCAGCCGACGGGTACCGGCAGGCCAAGCGTGCTGCAGCCCGGGCGGTTGTGGAGGCAAAAACTCGGGGCTGGGAGGAGTTCGGGGAGGCCATGGAGGAGGACTATCGGTCGGCCTCAAAGAGATTCTGGCAAACTGTCCGCCGCCTCAGGAGGGGGAAGCAGTTCTTCACCAACACTGTTTACAGTGAGGGTGGGGAGCTGTTGACCACGACTGGGGATGTTGTCGGGCGGTGGAAGGAATACTTTGAGGATCTCCTCAATCCCACCGACACGCCTTCCATTGAGGAAGCAGAGGTTGGGGACTCGGAGGAAGATTCATCCATCACCCAAGCTGAAGTCACCGAGGTGGTTAAAAAGCTCCTCGGTGGCAAGGCACCGGGTGTGGATGAGATTCGCCCTTAGTACCTCAAGTCTCTGGATGTTGTGGGGCTGTCGTGGCTGACACGTCTCTGCAACATCGCGTGGCGGTCGGGGACAGTGCCTCTGGACTGGCAGACCGGGGTGGTGGTCCCTCTTTTCAAAAAGGGGGACCGGAGAGTGTGTTCCAACTACAGGGGGATCACACTTCTCAGCCTCCCAGGGAAAGTCTATTCCAGGGTACTGGAGAGGAGAATTCGACCGATAGTCGAACCTCGGATTCAGGAGGAACAATGCGGTTTTCGTCCCGGTCGTGGAACAGTGGACCAGCTCTACACCCTCTATCGGGTGCTCGAGGGTTCATGGGAGTTCGCCCAACCAGTCCACATGCGCTTTGTGGACCTGGAGAAGGCGTTCGACCGTGTCCCTCGTAGCGTCCTTTGGGGGGTGCTCTGGGAGTTGGGGGTCCGAGGCCCTTTGCTAAGGGCTGTCCGGTCCCTGTATGACCGGAGCAGGAGTTTGGTTTGCATTGCTGGTTGTAAGTCGGACTTGTTTCCAGTGCATGTTGGACTCCGGCAGGGCTGCCCTTTGTCACCGGTTCTGTTCATAATTTTTATGGACAGAATTTCTAGGTGCAGCCAGGGGCCGGAGGGTGTCAGGTTTGGGGACCACAGGATTTCATCTCTGCTTTTTGCGGAGGTCTGGAGGATGGCGTGTTCTTGTTGGGCGGCGGCTGGTAGGTGGTTCAGATTCTGGACTAGACATCTCAGGTTCATCCTCTGAAAGGAAGTGAGATTCAGGAACAATGCTTACAGGCTCTGGAGAGTTGGGTTCAAGAGAAATGCTTTCCTCAGGTTCCAAGACTGCCTCCATCTCATGCTGTACCTGTTCTACTTCAGTCCCTTCCGCATCTGACTGTGATTGCTGGCCAGGCTGGATCACAGGCTGAGAAGCTGGAGGAACAGGAAGTCTTGAAACAGGTAGGTCGACCACAGAAGTATATTTGACGGGCTCTGAGATGGGGCGAGACAAAACAGAAGAGATCAAGTCTTCTTCTGACAGAATATCATCATGATTGTTGTCAGGTAGTTCAAGTATATCTGGAATCACTGGAGTGGATGAGTGCGTCGCTTTCTGCTTGACTGGCTTGACGGGAGCAGGGAGAAAGCCACAGGGTAGAAGAAGGTCTCTGTGCAGTGTACGGATGGGTCGCTCTTTTGTCTCTGGCTTTACTGTGTAGACTGGCAGATCGCCAGCTCTCTTTGTCACAACATACACTCCTGATTCCCATCGATCTGCAAGTTTGTGCTTTGCTCTTATCTGCACATTTCTCACTAGTACACGATCTCCCACCGACAGCTCTGAAGGTGTGATGTTCTGGTTAAATCTTGCTTTGTTCCTCTGCATCACCTTCTTTGAGTTTTCTGCTGCAATTTTGTAGCTCTCTTCTAGGTGAGCTTTGAGCTTGTCGACGTACTGGGAGTGTGAGTCTTGTGTCTTCTCACCCAACGGCAGGCCAAATGCAAGATCAATAGGCAGGCGTGGCTGGCGTCCAAACATAAGTTGATATGGGGAGAAGTCAGTGACGTCACTCCGGGTACAATTGTACGCATGTACCAATGGTTTCACGAAATCTCTCCAGTGTGTCTTGTTTTCATCATTGAGTGTACCCAGCATGTTCAAAAGAGTGCGGTTAAAGCGCTCCACAGGATTACCACGAGGATGGTAGGGAGTGGTACGCACCTTGCTAATGCCAGCCATCTCACAGAGCTCTTTAATGGTACAGGACTCAAAATCAGGTCTCTGGTCACTATGGAGTTTCTCGGGAAACACATAGTGCACCAGAAAATTGTCCCACAAACACTTAGCTACAGTCTTAGCTTTCTGATTCGGCGTAGGGACAGCGACTACGTATTTGGTGAAGTGGTCCATTATTATAAGTATATCTTTGGTCTTGCTCCGATCTGGCTCCAATGACAGAAAGTCCATGCATACCAGTTCCAAGGGCCGTGTTGTCTTGATGTTGACTAGTGGGGCTGCCTTTTCAGGTGGTGCTTTCCTCTTGACACACCTCTCACAGGTCCTGATTTTGTTCTGGACATCTGCAGACATACGAGGCCAGTAAAACCGAGATCTAGCAAGGTCAAGTGTCCTCTCAATACCTAAATGACCCATCTGATCATGAAGTTGGTAAAGCACCTCGGATCGACATTCCTCAGGCAACACAAGCTGGTAGGTGATCTCACTCCCGATTTGTCTCCTCACAAGAACGTTGTCCCGCAGCTCCATTTTTGTTAGTTCTCGCAGGAGTAGCGGTAAATCTGGAAGTTCTTCTCTTAGGTAGGTGGGGTTTCACCTCTTTCCAGCTGTGCGATAACATGCTGTATGACAGGGTCGATTCGTTGTTTGGCTGCAAGTTCGGCAGAAGTGAACAGAGGAAACACTGGCGAGGCAAATTGTGAGTCATCAACAAAACTGTCTGGCAGACTATCTGGATCTGCAGAAAGGGTCTGGACAAGAGCAACAACATGGTCATTATCAGTAGAGCTGTATACAAGCTGCCTGTCACAAATTGCACGGACAATACGCTGGTCGATGGAGACAGAAGTGGAGTCCTCAAGGTGCTGTTGAGTGAACTGTATGATCTGCTCACGCTCCTTTTGTGTTAAGTAGTCATCTGGCAACTCGGTGTGTGGCCGACGAGAAAGACCATCTGCGTCCGCATTGTGTTTTCCTGCCCTGTATATGATTTTGAAATTGTAAGTGGACAGGGCGGAGAGCCACCGGTAACTCGTCGCATCTAACTTTGCAGAGGTTAACAGGTAGGTCAAGGGATTACTGTCCGTGACCACGGTGAACTGAGTGCCATACAGATAATCATTAAACTTTTCAGTCACGGCCCACTTAAGTGCCCGGAATTCTAGCTTGTGCGCAGAGTATCTTGATTCGCTGCAGGACAGGCCTCTGCTGGCATAAGCGATCACTCTGTTCTTGCCTTCATATTCTTGATATAAAACAGCACCAAGTCCTGCACAGCTGGCATCCGTGTGGAGGATATATGGCTTGCTGGGATCGGCAAAAGCAAGGACAGGAGCTGAAGTGAGTTTCTGGATTATGGTTTCGAAGGCGGTTTGACATGCAACGCTCCAGCGGCCACCAAAAGGCTCCTTCAGATTCAGATAGTTCTGAGGTTTTGCCGACTGCTTCTGCTTCTTCTGACCTGGTGGATATCCTGAAGTCAACTGGTTCAGAGGTTTGATGATAGAGGAGTAGTCCTTGACAAAGCGTCGGTAATAACCAGCAAATCCGAGGAATGAGCACAGCTCTTTGAGGTTCTGGGGTACCGGCCAAGATGTTAGGGTGGCTATTTTGTCAGGGTCCGTCAACTCCATCCTGTGACACCACATGCCCAAGATATCGCAGAGACGTTTGGAAAAACACACTTTTTTCCACAGACAACTTGAGGCCAAACTCCTTCAGTCACCGTAGCACCGTCATCAGCCTCTCTTCATGCTCTTCCAGCATAGGAGCAAACACGATTAAATCATCGATGAAGACAAGTGCCTCTTTTAAATTCAGATCGCCCATGCACTTCTCCATCAAGCGCTGAAAGGTACTTGGCGCATTGGTGACCCCTTGTGGCATGCGGTTAAATTCCCAGAATCCCAGCGGGCACACAAAGGCAGTTTTGCCTTTGTCTGACTCCTCCATCTCTATTTGATAGCAGCCAGATTTCAAATCTAAGACAGAAAACCACTGGGACCCGGATAGTGCAGTAAAGGTGTCTTCCAGCTTAGGCAGAGCGTATGCGTCTTGTCTGAGCATTCAGTTTCTGGTAGTCTATACAGAGTCTCACGCTACCGTTCTTTTTTCGCACCACCACAATGGGGGAGGCGAATGGTGAATCTGATTCCTGTATTACACCTGATTCCAGAAGCTCTTGCAGATGTTGCCTAACAGCATCCAGATCTTGCGGATGGATGGGCCTGGGTCTTTGCTTGAAAGGCGTTGGGTCTGAGAGCTTGATTTGGTGCTTGACTTTGTCGGTACAGCCAAAATCAAAATCATGCTTGGCAAAGACTTCAGGAATACTGTCCAGCTTGGCAATAACATGTTGCTTCCACTCCGGTGAGATGGGCGAATCGGCAAAATTATAGTTTAGCTTTGATTCTGATGACTCCTGAGAATGTAGTGATGGCTCAAGTTGGCTGACGCTCTGTTGTTTGTGGAGGATAGCCCGGAACGCCCTCAACTCTGCGATAGCTGCTCTGGCGGGAATGATGACATCATGGTCAGACTCGTTTGTCACAACTACTGGCAGATGACAGGAATGGGCTGGAGGAAGATCAACCAGACATGACTTCACCAGTATTCCACCAGGCAGGGAGAAAGAAGTTGGGTGAGATGGTTTGTGGACAGTTAGTTTGCAGCTTTAGGACTCCATGGTGGTCGTCACTCGATAGCCTGTGTCTGAGCTCCAGGATCTTTAGCACTGCTCTGTAACCATAAGGTGCTGGATGGAATGCAGAGAGCTGTGTCTGGGAGTGCTTGTCATATACCACGTCTAAAGCGTTGGTTCCAATGAGGACAGAAGTCTGTGACGACTTGAGGTCAGGCACCACCAATGCCAGAGTGTCCACATCCACTGTCTCTCCCAGAAACTCAGCAGGAAACGTAATATTCATCGCCACATATCCCAAGTAAGGTACGGCTTGTCCGTTGGCACCTTCTACATCCGGCAATGCACTGAGTGGCTTGATTTCATGATCAGAGAGATGTGTGTTGTAGAAGGAGTGGGTGACAGTAGTGACTTGAGATCCAGTATCAAATAGGCAGTGAAAATCTGAGTCTTTGATCTGGACTTGACCAGTACACTTTGTCCCGATTAAACCTTTGGGCAGTGAATGGTGTGGCATGAAATATTGATTCTGGGGACAATGATTCATAGCAGCTTCCGCCTGTCCCTCTGAAGAAGCTGCATCTAGTTTAACAACTTTTGATTCTTGGCCTCCCACGACTGCTGCTTTTGTCTTAGTTGTCGGCGTTTATTGTCAACAAGGCTGGGGTTGGCTGTATTTGAACATACATGAACAATATGTCCATCTTCGCCACACTTAAAACAGAACCAGGGCTTGGGCTTAGTGGAACCAGTTGCTTTTGGCTTTTGTTTGCTTTGCCGGTGATCGGTGGTGGAGACATGCTCTTTCCTAGCCAATAGAGCAGACATCTGGCTTTGCAGTTTTAGCATTTGTTTTTTAAGATCTTCGATGGCACTTGTGTCAGGATGGCCACAGGAACAGGAACATGCATTTTGAGACTCCAGGTTGGCACGGTGTTTTGTGGCTGAAATATGCTTCTTCATCAGAGATTCTTTTGCCAACTGCCTGTCCTCTTCTGTCCGGAGCAAGAATAAAAGCTCAGCGAAAGTAGGTGGATTGTCAAGTTTCTGTTCCAACTGTAGCTTGGTGATAACAGCATTATCCCAACACCCTCTACAAAACTGCTTCAAAAGATGTTTGTCAGTGTCTGCTGCTGGGATTCCGCCACGCTTCACAACTGTGCCCAGTGTTAGCTGCAACCTTTGCAAGTAGGAGGATGGTCGCTCTCCATGGTTTTGAAGAGTACTGAGAAACTGGGCAAAGAGTTCTTCTCCATCTTGAACTGTGGCAAAAGCTGAATCAAGCACTTGAATAAACATAGTGGGGAGTGAGTTGGGTCCCAAGCCTTTTACAAGATTGGCTGCTGGAGGAAGCAGGCTTTCCAGAATGCATCTTGTGATATGCAGCTGTGATAAGCTGGGATCAGCACACAGGAGTTCAATATGGGAGCGCCATGCCTCGTAATCTGCCTCATTACTGGGTTTAGGCAATTTCCCAGAAAATGTACGGAGCCGAAGTGGGGGCAAAGATTGAACATTGAGATCGTCTTTTCTTACAATGTGTTCCACAACCACTCGCTGTATTTCAGGGGGGTTCAGGTCACGTCCAGAGAGTGACACCCTTGGTCCCAGTGTGACTGAGGCATTTGGACATTGTGAATGTAATGGCCCTTGGTGGCCAGCAGAGGAAGGACCAGGTAACTGAGAGGTTAACGGCTGAAATGTTTTTGCCTTTGAGAATATTCCAGTTTTGGTTTCCTCTTGTCCATCCACTCCATCCTCATCTTCTTCATCCTCATTGTCATTGTCATCATCATACTCACTTTCATCATCTTCCTTTCCTCCTCCAGTTGTTGCCAAATGTTCACTTATTTGGTCCATTGCTCCTTTCAAAATTTCTTCAAAAGGTTTTCCAGTTTTCTGGGCAATACGTTTTAGCTCCTGGAGGTAATCAGTGGAAGGGGTGCTCCTCTCTGTGACTGTGGCTGCGGACTCATCAGCAAGGGATTTTATTTAACATTCATAGTCCGCCACATTCGATGATTTGAATGTATGCGGCAAAATCGGCTGTAATTTAGTAAAAACTGCCGCAGTTTGGAATTCAACAATCAGGTTTTTATAATAGGGACTGCCACTATCAACAACTGTGAACGCCATTTTTATGTCACCATATGAACGCAAATCAATGACTTCATCATCTGCTTGAGTGTTAGTTACACCCACAACAAAAACAGAGTTAGCAACATTAACCCCTGATTTTGTAATGAAATCCATCTTTCAAACCTTTTTACATAAATCAATAAACCAATTGTAAATTAACCCAATGAATATTCACACAGTCGGGCTCCTGGTTAGCTCGCCACGCTGTAACAATTTTGTAGGCTAGGGTAGACTATGGAGAAGGCAGGTTCGTAAAGGAGCCCGAGGTGTGAATAAACGAGAAGAGTCAGGAAGTTCAGTTTTAAATTAAATTAAATGTATTGATTAAATTATAAACAAAGACAATAATACAAAACAATGATAATGTCATTTGAACTTGAGTGAGAGTAGTTTTGCGGTGTTGCTGGGTTGTAACAGTCCATTTCCAGTTCTGGTTGAAGTGTTCAAAGTTCAGTTAATATGTGTATTTCCTTGTTATAGTAATGTTCTTGTAATGTTTGTCCGATAATCCAAAAAACGGAAGGCTCGAGTGTTGGTTGTTTCCTACCGCAATGGTAGATCATGGGTAGCTCGCCATCTGAAGGTGGTTTGAAGAATTGCAGTTCGTTTGCATGTATTTTTGAATCCCAGGAAAAAAACCTGACCTACAAAAGGTCAAAGACAAACAACCATTTACTTTGTGATTAAATATCTGCATGTGTGCAATATGTATAGAATACATATTTACATATGCAGACAGAATACGAAACATTTTATCCAATATGAATATGAACTGAATTAATCATATCATGTGACTAGTAAACACCCAGTTACAAAAGTCTAAATTCATTTAACAAAGCAAGTGCACTTTTCTTTTGTTTCATAAATTGAAAAACACTTAAATAATAAAAAAGTATTTAAATCAACAGATGAAACCATTCAATAGTAATCATAAATACTCAAGCAGATGCTTGGATTAATAATTCAAAGTTGCGCAACAAATCAAAAATTATCGTAGCTACGTCGGTTCATTCATAAAGACTAAAGGAAAAACAGAAGCTTATAGCTGTTTTAGTTGAGGTACAAAAAGTTATTAAAGTACAGCGAATCAATACAAATTGACTAAATAGACATCATATTTCAATAATCTAATTAATCATCTACAATTCGGCTTTATCGGAATCATAACTGTGTTTTAAATTTAAGCAATAAATGCCGTGTTGTAAGTTTTACCAGTGGCCCCGGAGACCGCTAATTTTAGCTTGGGTGCTATGCAGTTTTGAATGGGAAAGTCAGCGCCGCAAGAAAACAAAGACACGCGTCCTTAATTAACAACTAAACCATTATTTCTAATCATAAAACTAAGACGCCGAAGGACGCTCAACAACTCACCGTTGATGAGTGGACAAGGATTTTTAGTTTTAGCCCACAAATCTGCTGGTTTGTCCGAAGACGCCGACCTGAGCACGCCACAGCCACATGAGGAGCAGAGGAGGGGAGTGACCTCTGGTGACCCCGGTTTTTAAAGGAAGTCAGGGCCGCACTCGAAAGGAAGGTGTCCATCAAAATAAAAGGGATTCAGGAAGTGCGGGCTACAATGTTGTCCTGTTGGCTTCATCAGGCCAGGACCTTCAGTGTGCACTGGGGCGGTTTGCAGCCGAATGTGAAGCGGCTGGGATGAGAATCAGCACCTCCAAGTCCGAGGCCATGGTTCTCGACCGGAAAAGGGTGGCTTGCCCTCTCCAGGTTGGAGGGGAGTTCCTGCCTCAAGTGGAGGAGTTCAAGTATCTTGGGGTCTTGTTCACGAGTGAGGGAAGGATGGAGCGTGAGATTGACAGACGGATCGGTGCAGCGTCTGCAGTAATGCGGTTGTTGTATCGGTCTGTTGTGGTGAAGAAAGAGCTGAGTCGAAAGGCGAAGCTCTCGATTTACCGGTCGATCTACGTTCCTACTCTCACCTATGGTCATGAGCTTTGGGTCATGACCGAAAGGACAAGATCCCGGATACAAGCGGCCGAAATGAGTTTCCTCCGCAGGGTGGCTGGGCGCTCCCTTAGAGATAGGGTGAGGAGCTCGGTTACCCGGGAGGAGCTCGGAGTAGAGCCGCTGCTCCTCCACATCGAGAGGAGCCAGCTGAGGTGGCTCGGGCATCTGTTCCGGATGCCTCCTGGACGCCTCCCTGGGGAGGTGCTCCGGGCATGTCCCACTGAGAGGAGGCCCCGGGGAAGACCTAGGACACGCTGGAGGGACTGTGTCTCTCGGCTGGCCTGGGAAAGCCTTGGGGTTCCTCCAGCTCCTCTGGAGGAAGTGTCCAGGGAGAGGGATGTCTGGGTGTCCCTGCTTAGACTGCTGCCTCCGCGACCCGGCCCCAGATAAAGCAGAAGAAAATGGATGGATGGATGGATATCTGAAATTACCCAAGGAAATGGGAGGGTCAGCATTTCCAAATTTTAAATCTTATTATCAAGCGGCCCAGATTAGAAATATTTTTGAGTGGATGACAGGACATTTTCAATCAAAATGGAAACAGAAATAGAAGCAAATTGTGAACAAGTCCCACTCAATATATTACTATTTATTAAACAAAAAAAGGTAGAACTGTGGCTAACATTTTCAGGCACATCAAATCAAAAAGCCCTGGGCCAGATGACATCTGTGGGCAATTACTAAGAACATGTGCTGGTCAACTCTGTCACATCTTTCAGTTCATTTTTAATTTGTCCTTGTTACAACAGAGAGTCCCCAGGAGTTGGAAGCATTCTATCATTGTGCCTATAGCCAAGTACAGCACCCCAAAATCCCTGAATGATTTTAGACCTGTAGCCTTGCCCTCTTTGGTGATGATAATTTGGAGACCAGTTAGATCCGCTGCAGTTTGCATACAGGTCTGGCAGGGGCGTGGAGGATGCTGTGATCACACTACTGCACTTTATTTTTAGCCACCTGGATAGAGCGAAAACTCATGCCAGACTTTTATTTGTTGATTTTACTTCTGCTTTTAACACTATTCAGCCCTTCCTCCTTGCTGAGACACTGATTGAAGATTTCAACCTTGATTTTAATCTGGTGGGGTGGTTATTGGACTTTTTAACAGACAGATCTCAGTGTGTACGGGCTAACAGCACCCTGTCTGAGGTTGCTTTCACATCCACTGGTTCCCCCCAAGGCTGCTGTCTCTCTCCCTGTACATCCTGTACACAAACCAGTGTCGCAGTTTGTACCAGCTGAGAGATGCTCTGTCTGACCAGAGAGTCTCCCTGGACGGTGTCAGTGTAGCCTCAAGTTCTACTGTGACAAACTTAGGAGTTTTATTTGACCAAGATTTATCAATTAAGGCTCATATAAATCAAGCCTGTAAAACAGCATTCTGTCACTTATGTAACATAGCAAAAATCAGAAATATTTTATCTAAAAGTGATGCTGAAAAACTTGTCCATGCATTTGTTACATCTAGGTTGGCTTACTGTAACTCTCTGCTGGCAGCATGCCCTAAAAACTCTTTAAAATATCTTCAGCTTGTTCAAAACGCAGCAGCAAGATTATTAACAGGAACTAACAGGAGACAACATATTACTCCTGTGCTAGCTTCACTTCGCTGGCTTCCAGTTGAATTCAGAATTAGGTTTAAAATCCTTCTCCTGACTTAGAAGGCTGTAAATGGTATGGCCCCATCCTACATTAATGATGTTATAGAGCCATACCAACCAAGCAGAGTACTGCGCTCACAAAATGCAGGGCTATTAGTGGTTCCCAGGGTTTCTAAAAGTACAGTTGGAGGTAGAGCCTTTAGTTACCAAGCTCCTGTTTTATGGAACCAGCTTCCAGCTCATGTTAGAGAGGCAGACACAGTCTCTACATTTAAGGTTAGGCTTAAAACATTCCTCTGTGAGAAAGCTTATGGTCAGGCCAGCTAGGAACAGGGTTAACTCCACAGCTGAAGATAGGCTGCTCTAGGAGCTAGAAGCTGGGGGAAGTATGGTGCACTTACCTCTGACCTCTGGTTTCATCTGCTGCTCCTCTCCTATCACTCTTATTAATATTATCTAATATTTTATTTCTCCAATCAGTTTCTTGCTATTCACAAGTTGTCCCTCTCTCCCGCTCCCCTCTGGGGGAGTGGGGACTGTTTCAGATGCCTGGCTGCCGGCAGATGTCCCAGTGATTATCAGATCTTAGCTGACCCCATCTGTGCTCCTGTCCCGACCTGTGGGCCCTCAACCTCACCTCTAAGGATATCCCAGATCTACCTCGCCCCACTCACCTGTCTGGATGAGGCCCACCTGCTGCATCCTATGGACTTCCTCAACCTACCTCACCCCACTCCCTGGATGAATCCTTACAGAGCTGATCTATGATCCTATAGATGAGCTAATGGACTAACAGTCCTAGACGCATTGCCTGTCCATCCTGGGAGAGGATCTCTCCTTCAGTTGGGCTCCATAAGGTTTCTGCTTTTTTCCCACAGCTGTTGTTTTTTTTAGGAGTTTTTCCTTACCGAGAAGGAGGGTCTAAGGACAGGAGTGTCCTGGGTCTGTTTAGTTTAGTTTTTGTCTGATTGTGTGTTTATGTTTGATCAACTGTTGTGAAGCCCTTTGAGGCAACTTTTGTTGTGATACTGGGCTATACAAATAAATCTGAATTGAATTGAATTGAATACCAGGATAGATACATTGTCAAGTTTGCGGATGATTCTGTCATTGTCAGCCTGCTGTCAGGGGATGAGCAAGACCATGGGTCAGTCCTCAGTGACTTTGAGGAATGGTGTGACAGCTCCTTTCTACAGATTAATGTATCTAAAACTAAAGACATGGTCATTGACTTCCGCCGGACACCACCTCCCCCCACTGTAACTGTCATTAAAGGCATGGACATTGAGCTGGTGGAGACATACAAATATTTTGGAATTATTTTAGACAACAAACTGTGTTTTGAACCCTTGGTTGATGCTGTCTCAAAGAAAGTTCAACAAAGACTGTACTTCCTCAGGAAAATTAACACTTTTAACGTTTCTTCAGAAATGATGACTCTGTTTTATCATGCTTTTATTCTCCCTGTCAAATAAAAACAGACTTGGCAGTCTGGTCGAAGTGGCTGCCAGGATCTCCGGGAGAGGTCAGGCTCCACCTGGAGAATTATACAAAAAACAGGTGCAGAGGAAGGCTCGTGTCATAGCTCAGCTACAAGACCATCCCCTCAGAGCACAGTTTGAGCTTTTGCTCTCTGGGCAGCGCTATAGAGTTCCTGGCTGTAGAACTAAGAGGATGCAAATTTCTTTTATTCCAACAGATGTGAAGCACCTTAATGGCACTTAGCACTTATAATAGTTTGCACACATGGCATTTTCCAATGGCTTTTGTCCTGTATTGTATTTTATATATTCATTTATTTATTTATGTAGTTATTTATTTATTATTGTTATTATTATTATTATTTGCACTTTTTTGTGACTGACTTCTGTCTCTATTGGCGATTGTTGTTTGTATGTTTATATATTTTATGTGGAGTGTTGCTGGAGATTCAATTTCCCCTTGTGGGACAATAAAGATACTTTGACTCTAACTTTGACTTGTGTCTGGTTTTGGTTCTGGCTCTGGTTCTGGTTCTGGTTCTGGTCCTGGTTCTGTTTCTGGTTCTGGTCTGTTCCCGGTTTGGTTCTGGTGTTGGTTTGGTCTTGGTCTGGTTTTGGTCTGGTCCTGGTCCTGGTTTCGTCCTGCTGTGGTCCTGGACCTGGCCTGGTCCTGGTCTAGTCCTGGTCACCAGGCCAAAGCCAAGACTAGCTTGGTTTTGGCCTGGTCCTGGAATGAGGTCTCTTCTGCTGGGGAGACTTTCAGCCCTGAATGCTTTTCTGAGTACCAGACCAAAAATAAATTAATAAAATAATAAACAAATCAAATATTAGTTTTACTGATAACAATGGTACAGTTGATTTATTAACAATTAAAAATATATTTTACATAGTGGCCAAGTTGTTTTTGTTTACATTTTGTGTTTTTTTTTTAAACTGCATCACCGTTTGTCCAATCAGACAAGAGACCATTGTTTTGATTTAGACTGCAGTACCGTTGATAACCAGTATGAGTGCATGTGGTTACAGTACCTTAAACTTGTAATGGCAATAGGAATTTCATTTTTTTATTAGACATGAAAATGTCTCTTTTATCTTATTTTTTGCATATGTGAAATAAACAATCCAAAACAATTAGAGACAAAATACATTTTATTTATAATATATTGTATATCACTTACATTCATGGACAGTGGATTGCTATGAATAAGGTTATAGAAATACTCACAAAAGACTTCATACAGAGTTTTATGTTATTAATCAATAAATATAACACTGATAACTTTTGCTCTTTTTCATTAGTATTAATTATATTTTCCACAAAAGAAATTCCATGTGATGATAAAAGTGCTTTTGTGTAGACTAATTGTTCCCATCCACTAAAACTGGGTTTGGTATCTTTGACTCCCACATGGGCGGTGTATACACAGGGGGAGCCTTTTCTATTGGTGAAAAACAGCTTTTCATTTCAGAAGTGTAATGCAATATTTATTACCTCTAGAAAATTTAATTTACATTCATAGCTGAGGGAGAACAACACAAGCAGTGTGTTCAGTGAAAAGCTACAATTACAACCATGCATTTTGTATTAAGTATAGATGTTTCAATTGCTAAATAAACATTTACAGTAGATATACACATAAATCTATTTCGTATACTGAGGGCTGAGAACCAAAGGCTGTAAGTAACATTTACAAGAGAAGAAATAATGGCACAGTACTGACTTTTTGTCAAATTTCAATTCATAAATGCTAAATATTCAAACACACAGATCACAGACCACCACCTCAGGAAATATTTGGCTTTCCAAGTATTATCTTTAATAAAGTAAAGAAGTAATACTACATAAGGACATGACATGGACTAAACCAGGACTAAACCAAATCTAAGCAAGGACTAAATCAGGACTAATCAAGGACTTAAACTGGACTATGCTGGGACTAAACCAGACCTAACAAAAACTTAAACCAGAACTAATCCAGGTCCAAGCCAGGACTAAACAAGTTCTAAGCCAGCACATAACCAGGACTAAATCAGGACAAATCTAGAACTAAACCAGGACTAAACTGGGCCTGAACAAAGACTAAACAGTGGTCTTCACATCAAATTTTTGAGACCAGAATTTATGATGATGATTTTTAAGTCTTGTAAATGTCAGAAAACCCAAAATGTCACTTGCGCCCTTTTGGTTCTCAACCCTATGCCTCAGTGTTTACAGATGTCATATTAAATGTGTAAAGTGCTATTTCAAATTCATTGCACATGGGTTATCAGTAACATGCTTTTTCATATATTAACACTGCACTTGAAGTCATCATAGTACATTTGCATCTCGTGACCCACTTTGCAAAATCCTAAACGTCACTATCTGCTTCACAGATCTCCTAAACCAGGGATACATGAGCGCATAGAGTAAGGGGTTAAAACATGAGTTCAGAGGCATCAGGTTAGACATGAAGGAGAATAAATATATGTTTACATTCCCCTTCAGATAGATCAGCAAGTAGTTCGGTGAGTAGCAGAGGAAAAAGAGAATCACAACAAAGCCCAGATTCCGCGCCGCTTTCAGCTCTGATTTCCTGGAGTTCACCGCCGGCTGCTGTGCGGTGGCTGCAACATGAGAACGCATGGCATGGGCCTGCGACACTGCCACAAAGAAAACTCGCAAGTACAGTATAATTATGAGCACAAAGGGCCCACAGAAGTTCAATGCCACATCAAACCAAAATTCAACACCGGTGAACTTTACGAAGCATTCCCCTTCGCACCTCTTATACTGCCCTGGCATAATGAGATTGTAACGGTAAAACCCTAAACCGTACAGGACAGAGCCGATCCAGCAGGCGATCAGGGCGATGCTAACGGATCTCCTGCACATCACGGTGGGGTAGTGCATGGGGTTGCAAATGGCTACGTAGCGGTCTATTGAGATAAGGATCATGCCTCCGGTTGATATGGAAGTCAGCGTGAAGGTAAAGATATTGTACAGGAGGCACAGGATGTCACCAACTCGCCAGCAAGTGAATCTGAGGGGCCCTTCGACTGGGATCACCACGCAGCACATCAGGAAGTCTGCGACAGCGAGGTTGAGGAGGATGAAGTTAGGAGAGGAGTGCAGCTGCCTGAGAAAAAGAAACAAAATGAGTATATGCATTACAATAAACCTGATGTCAGAGCTTGTGACTTGCCTGAAATGCGAGATAGCGATGATGACCATAAGGTTGAGGATGCCGGTGCTGATGGTGAAGATGTAAAGCACGATAAGATAGATGTAGAAGCTCTGATCTAGGATCTGCCTGGTGCAGGACCGATTGCCCAGTTCTGGGTAGCACTGGTACAGCTGCTCACTGCTCATGTTGGAGGAAGGAGACGGGTGGGGGGAAGAAATGACTTCATCCAGACGCTTTTTCTCTCGTCTCCCTCCACCTCCGCCTGCTCCCAGATGGACACTGGACCTCCCAAGCCACTTGCATCATGAGCCAAAACAACTCCACAACTTAACTTTGGATAGCAGTGATCGAATCAATGACTCAGCACACTTGACTAACTTTGCTGAAGTTTACATTTAATGGCTTAAAAAAAAAAAAGTTTTCTAAACCAAAAAGAGTGCATCCATTTTAAAAACAAATCCATGCCTGATTCTTTGAAGGCCTCAGAAAGCACCTGCTGCTGAATATCTGTAGTACTCTGCATTTTGTGTGGTCAGAGTTTACTCCAGCTCTCATGCCAAACATTACTTATCCAAATACTGAATTACAAAACTTGAATGTGTTTGTTAGTTTCTGAAATTCTATCTTGTTTTACATTAAAGCCTGAGCACTGAGTGAACCACAACAAAGACTGGAATCATATACAATTGATCCATATTTTTTTTACAAAGTCTCAGGTTGGCCTTGTTGCAATAAGAGTTGTGTATGCAATATTGTGATATTTTGAAATCTCTTTTGCTATTTTATTCTGCATATAGTATCCTTGGCCCAAGCACATGCCTTCACCATGCGTCTCCCAGAGGTTTAATGTGCAGAGCTGCATATCACTGCCAGGATCATGGTTGTGTTGATGAGTTCATGAACAGCACATTTAAAGATTATGTAAAATTGACTTTTTTCTGCGCTCATTAATTTATCCAAAAAATGGTTAAAAGCTCTGTTTCCATTGATTCCTCACAGACATTTTTCATTTTGTAGCAAAATGGCATAATACAAAAAGTTTAAGGTAATGAAAATAAAATACGTGTGAGTATGTGAACATGTACATGTTACGAAGCAGCTGCTTATGCTCAGTTGAACAACAGTATAATTACTCTGTTGCTATTTTGTGCAGTTATAAACTAGATTTTTATTATTTGTGTAAATAATGGCAGATGGGCAGGTGTCTATCAGCGCTCATAAAGGTGAGCTGTTACAGAGTGCAGAGAGCTACTGGGGGGGCAGGGGCTCAAGCTTCAAAAAGGACACACAGATAAAAACTTGTTTCCCAACGTATCATGCAGGCAATAATACACAACAATTAGCTCATCTCCAAACTAAATAGTTTGTAAGGCCACCAGGCGAGGGCCTGGTGAATGGGCCCAGCCCGAAAAAGGCTGCAGGAAGGACCGTAAGGGGCTGGTGCTGAGTGATCTGGGTGGTGGTCGAAGGCGGGTGCCTCGGCAATGTAGGCTACTCCAATCTGCTAACCCGGGCGCTGAGGTGAAACTTGTTCCGATCCGCATGCAGTGTGTTTGGGCCGTGGTGCTGCTGTCAGGCTTTCAGCTGATTCACCTCAAGATTCCTCTCAATGTCTTGAGTTCACTGCCTGCAGGATATTAATGTAATCCATAATCAATATAATTAATAAATACTTACTAAAATAAATAAATACTTACTAAAATAAACATATCACTCTGTGTACAAGTCCAGTCCAAGGCTGAGGCGCATGCGCATACAGCGACCAGCAGCAAGAGTTTAGCGTCTCTGATTTTGTTCTTTTGAATGTGTTTTATGTGTCAATGTGTGTCTATTTGTGTGCTCCGCTGTTGTCTTAAGACGGATACTCGCCTTGCTGTTAAACAAAATGGATCCTTGGTACATTGTTGCGCCATGGCTTTTATTTTTAGTATCATCCTGCTTGTGAGTGATGCTAGCGTAGCTGCCAATCCAGCAGAGACACACTACGCATACTCCATAGACGTTTTGATACAGCTGAAAGATGTCAGTCCAGCTGATCTATCACCAGGCTCTATCCTAAAAGATCTCAGCAGAGACCTGGATTTTATTAAAAGAGACTCTATTAAAAAGACAAAGAGGAACCGGGGAAAACAAGGCGGCGTTAAGCTGCATGTGCGGAAAAGGTCGCTCTCCCGGACACCCCTGCCCTCCGTGATTATGGGGAATGTACAGTCACTCCGAAACAAACAGGATGAACTTCAGGGACATGTTTGACTTCAAAAGGATTTCAAAGACTGCTGCGTTATGGCCTTCACAGAGACCTGGCTCACAAAGCATGACCAGGACAGCGATCTGCTCACTGATGGCTTTGGGGGTCCTTTTTAACTGGACCGTGATGTGGACATAACAGGGAAAACACAAGTAGGTGACGTGTGGTTGTATGTGAACAATTGCTATTATAAATCTGTAACTGTCAGGGAGAAGATCTGTACGGCAGATGTTTAACTCCTGACACTTCAGACACTGACCTTGCTAATGCACTTAATGTTTTTTATAATCATTTTAACACCTCTGATTTTAGCAGTGAGATTCAGGAACTTGGCACCAAACTTATTGACACAGAGCATTTCCCCTGAGACAGGAGAATGGTGAAAAAACATCTGTGGTTGTTTGCTCAAATCTTGTGCAAAGGAACTGGTTCCTATCTTCTATTATATTTTTAATCAGTCACTGAAAAAACAGCATGTTCCCAAAATTTGGAAGGATGCTATTGTTGTCCCTGTTCCCAAATCCAGCAGTCCTTCAACACTGAAGGACATAAGGCCTATTGCCCTGACCTCCATCCTCATGAAAATGTTTGAAAAAATGGTACGGTCAGAAATTTTAAAAACCACAGAAGAGGCCCTTGACCCACTGCAGTTCACCTACAGGCCCAACAGAGGAGTGGAAGACGCCACACTCACTCTACTTCATCTGCTTTTTAAGCACCTTGAAGGTTAAGGGTGTCACACTCAGCTTTTATTCATAAACTTTTCATCAGCTTTTAATACAATTTTAACCTAAGCAATAATCGGGTCAAAGGTTTGATGTGCCCAGCTGTAGGACTAAGCGTTACAGAAATAGCTTTGTCTCATCTTCAGTTGTGGTTCTTAACAAATCATGGCTCCTTTGCACATATTTATATTTAACAATGTTTTAAGTGATGTTTTATCTTATTTTAGTTTTTTATCTTTGTGGTCTGATCTTATTTATTTATACATCATCAGTGAGTTATGTTTTTTAAGCATCTTTTGGGCACCTGTCTGTCTGTTATTGCATTCTCTCTGTGGAACAACTGTCTGTTATTGTGATTGTGTGATTGTTTTATTGTGATTGCTTGTGTTTGGATGCTAGCCTCTGGTTTTTGCTGCAAAACAAATCTACCTACGGGTACAAATAAAGTCAACTGAACTGAACTGAACTAGGAGTGTAACGATTCATTTACTATATTGATGTATCCTTTTTTATTCCTATGATGCAACTACATCAATACACATCACCTCATATTGAATTGTATTGTTTTCTAGGAAGTGTATATTGGTGCAAAATTGTTATACATTTAAATGTGGATGTTAAATTACCACTAGAGGCCTTTCTGTCTATGTAATTTTTGTGCTTTTAACAAAAAAATCAAGTTATATTCAAGTTTGCTTCACTTTTTGACTTTTTGACACAACAAACCCCAGGCCACTGCACTAAATTTGAGAGTATACTTTATATTTTTTTTCAAAAAGTTATGGTATTAGTTCCATTGTTAGTTTAAAAAAAAAAAAAAAATTCTGTGACTGCTGACATCACTTCCTGGTGAGGTGAGTACATTCCAGTGTTGTTGGTAGCGTACGCAACTGCTTTTTGTCATTTGACTAAAGCAAATTATTTAAGGCATATCTCTAGCAGTTTAGTTGCTCTGTGAGAAATCTAGTATCATACATAAACACTTCGTGTCCAAGCCACTTTCAGCTCATGACTCAGTAATAGTTTATTAACTTCTGTTTGCCTTTAGCTTATCGTAGCTTAGCTTAGCATTAGCATGTCATCTACATCCTCTGCGTTCCTCCTTTAGTGATGATAGCAGCAGGTGTGTGAAGTGTAGTTTGTTTTTAGTTTTGGAGGCCAGGTTAGAGCAGTTAGAAGTGCGGCTCCGCACAGTGGAGAATGAGGCTAAGCCAGCTAGCCAGGTACAGGGGCCGCGGACCATGCTAGCAGTAGCAGGAGTGCTAGCCAGACTAGCCCCTCAGCGCCTCCCCAGCAGCCGGGGGAAAAGCAGGACAGCTTTGTAACAGTAAGAAGGAAGCATAGCGCTAAACGCAAACACTTAGACCACCCAAAGCTTCCTGTCCCTATTCTGAATTTTTAATTGTGTTCTCTGACTTTCTATCCAGTATAGTGTTAGACTGGGATAAGACTGTAATAATAGGGGATTATAATATTCATGTTGATGACAGCAGCGACTGTCTAGGAAATGCATTTGCAGTCTTATTAGACAGCATATGTTTCACTCAAAATGTAAATGAACCCACTCATAGTCACAGCCTGGACCTTGTTTTAACCTATGGTATAGAGATTAGTGAGCTTACTGTTCTTCCTCATAACCCCATACTCTCAGATCACTTTCTAATTACCTTTCAGTTTATACTCAAAGACTTTACTGTTCCGATAAACAAAACCCAGATTAGAAGAACATTATCAGACCAATCTGTGTCAGAGTTTAAACACATAATAAAGCCAATATTTAGTACAATGTTGAGTGAGTTTGTTGAGAACAGCTCCCATATCTTGAGTCTCAGTAAAAGTGATGGGTTTGTTGACAGCGCCATGCACTCATTAAAAACAGCTCTAGATAATGTAGCTCCATTAAAACAAAAGGTTGTTAGGCTGAATTGAGTAGCACCATGGTTTAATGCTGAAACACGTTCCCTTAAACAAGTAACCCGTAAATTAGAAAGGCTATGGCTCTGTCACTCCAGCTCAGAGCAGTCTCTGAATGCCTGGAAATATAGTCTTTTAAATTATAAAATATCTCTGCATGAGGCCAAAACCAGATACTATTCAACTTTAATAGAAGAAAACAGGAACAACCCTAGGCTTGTGTTCAGCACTGTAGCCAGGCTGACCACCAGTCACAGCTCAGTAGAACCCTGTATCCCTGTTACTCTCAGCTGTGAAAACTTTCTTACATTTTTAACAAAATCACAAGTATTAGAGACCAATTAAATAAAATTCTCTTATGATCAGCTCAGAGCTAAAGCTGTAAAAATGGAGGCCTCTATAAAACCATCTGTAACGTTAGACTGCTTCACTGCTGTAGACCAAGCTGAGATAACGTCAGTCATTATGTCCTCCAAAACCTCAACTTGTCTTTTAGACCCAATACCTACCAAACTTTTTAAAGAAACTTTTCCCCTAATTAATGAATCTATACTGAATATAATAAACACCTCCCTAGAAACAGGTTATGTACCAGTCTTTTAAATATGCAGTTATTAAACCGCTTCTGAAAAAAAACAGTCTATATCCTGACATTTTAGCCAACTATAGACCAATATCAAATCTCCCTATTATTTCAAAAATCCTAGAAAGAGTTGGAGTTAAACAGTTATGTCGCCACCTACAGGACAGCTTATTTGAAGATTATCAGTCAGGGTTTAGAGCCCACCATAGCACAGAAACTGCATTAGTTAGAGGCACAAATGACTTGTTATTAAGTTCAGACAATGGACTGGTCTCAGTCCTAGTTCTGTTAGATCTCAGTGCAGCCTTTGACACCATTGACCACAGCATCTTACTCCAGAGATTAGACTGTGACATAGGGGTCAGAGGAGCGCCCTCTGCTGGTTTAAATCCTACTTATCTGGTAGGTACCAGTTTGTCAGTGTAAATGAACATTCCTCACAGTGCAGTAAAGTTAGCTATGGAGTGCCACAAGGCTCAGTACTTGGACCCATTCTGTTCATGCTTTACATGCTGCCTTTAGGAAACAGAATCAGAAAACATGGCATTCATTTTCATTGTTACGCAGACGATACAAAGTTGTATTTATCAATTAAACCTGATCAGAACGACAGCCTAGAGAAACTTAGCGCCTGTGTGAGAGACATAAAGACCTGGATGACAATTAACTATCCCCTCCTAAACTCAGAAAAAACAGAGGTCATTATACTAGGCCCCAAAAAGCTGAGAGATGCTCTGTCTGACCAGAGAGTCTCCCTGGACGGTGTCAGTGTAGCCTCCAGTTCTACTGTGACAAACTTAGGAGTTTTATTTGACCAAGATTTATCATTTAAGGCTCATATAAACCAAGCCTGTAAAACAGAATTCTTTCACTTGGCAACATCACCAAAATCAGAAATATTTTATCTAAAAGTGACAGTGAAAAACTCGTCTATGCGTTTGTTACATCTAGGTTGGATTACTGTAACTCTCTGTGGGCAGCGTGCCCTAAAAACTCTTTTAAAATGTTTTCAGCTTGTTCAAAACGCAGCAGCGAGATTATTAACAGGAACTAACAGGAGAGAACATATTACTCCTGTGCTAGCTTCACTTCACTAACTTCCAGTTGAATTCAGAATTAGGTTTAAAATCCTTCTCCTGACTTACAAGGCTCCATCCTACATTAATGATGTTATAGAGAAATACCAACCAAGCAGAGTACTACAGAGTACGGCAGAGTACTCCAGAGTACTACAGAGTACTGTGCTTCCAAAATGCAGAGCTATTAGTGGTTCCCAGGGTTTCTAAAAGTACAGTTGGAGGTAGAGCCTTTAGTTACCAAGCTCCTGTTTTATGGAATCAGTTTCCAGCTCATGTTAGAGAGGCAGACACAGTCTCTACATTTAAGGTTAGGCTTAAAACGTTCCTCTGTGAGAAAGCTTATGGTCAGGCCAGGAACAGGGTTAACTCCACAGCTGAAGCTAAGCTGCTCTAGGAGCTAGAAGCTGGGGGAAGTATGGTGCACTGACCTCTGACCTCTGGTTTCATCTGCTGCTCCTCTTCCATTACTGTCATTAATATAATCTAATATTCTATATCTTTATTCAGTTCATAGCTGTTCACAGGTTGTCCCTCTGTCTTACTCCCCTCTGGGGGAGTGGGAACTGTTTCAGATGCCTGGCTGCAGGCAGATGTCCCAGTGACGACTGGATCTTAGCTGATCCCATCTGTGCTCCTGTCCCGACCTGTGGGCCCTCAACCTCACCTCTATGGATTTTCCGGACCTATCTTGCCCCACTCACCTGTCTGGATGAGGCCCACCTGCTGCATCCTGGACTTCCTCAACCTACCTCACCCCACTCACCTGTCTGGATGAATCCTCAGAGGGAACTATGATCCTATAGATGAGCTAATGGACTAACAGCGATTTTTGTTGTGATACTGCGACAAATAAATACAAATAAAACTGAACTGAATTGAACATTGATATAAAGGTGTTAAATCCAGTTGTGTTGCTTTAAATCAGTACAATATCATTCTTGAATCACATCAAAACAATGCCAAATGATAAATATCGTATAGTCACAAAAACGTATCATTGCACCCCTACTGTGTACCAAATCTTTATAATATTTTAGCTCAGTTGGTAGAGACGTTTGCCCACTAACCCAAAAGTTGGCAGTTCAATCCCTGCTAACGGCATTGCATACTGACGTTGTGTCCTTGGGCAGAACACTTCATCTACCTTCCCTGTGTGTGAATGTGTCAGTGTGACTGTGTGTTTGAGATGGTTGGAGGGCCGTAGGCCAAAAATGGCAGCCACGCTTCCATCACTGACTGTGACTGAGGAGTGAATGAATAATGCACCAAAACTGTAAAGCGACTTTAAATGTCTAGAAAAGTGCTATATAACCAATGCATTAGTTTTATTATTATGTATATGCGTTTCACTTTTTGAACCAAACTGCTGAAATAATTTTACTTTTCTATAGTATTCTAATTTATTAGGCATGTTTAAAAAGCTACTGTATCTTGTCTAACCAATAAGCAAAAGAGTAGTTTTAGGGATTAAGATAAGATTGAACTTTATTAATCTCACAGTGGAGAAATGAACTTGTTCAGGCAGCAGCTCTTAGTACAGAATAAAGTGCAGAAACAAGAAATAAAGCGAGCATGCATCAAAAACAAAAAGGTGCATTATAAATAATTTACAAGAAAAGAAAACCTATAGCAGTAATACCAATATTACATTAACAGTAAACATGTACAGTAGTTAGTGGCATGCTGTTTTTGTTTGAAGTAAAGACTTGAAGGTACTGCATGTGCGCTCTACTGGTTTCAAAATGGTACTGCAGTCTAAATCCAAACAATGGTCTGTGGGTTGCCAGTCTTTCTGCTTTTCTGATTGGACGATCAGCAATGCAGTTTTAAAACCAAAACAAAAAATGTAAACAAAAACAACTTGGCTGTTATGAAAAATATTTTTTACATTGTAAATAACTCAGCTTTTCCATTGTTATCAGTAAAACTAATATTTGATTTAAACATGTTTACATCATATCTGGGGACACATGTGGCTCATTTTTATGAAATATAAAAAATATATACTGCTCATAGCTCCTTTAAAGGCTCTGTTTGACTCTAATGCTCTGGCTCCAAACCAAACTAAGTTAACTGTGTGTTATTACTTTCATCCCCAAACAAACTGTAATCCTGTACAAAGTTGTGTCATGTTTCCAAAGTTGTAGTGCCCAGGTGGGTGACCCAGTGTTTACATCAGGCTGAAGTTTGTCAAAGTCATACACTGTTGATGTTTTCCTCTCTCTGAACTTGTTAGTGTGAAGCTTTGGCAGTTGTTGCATCAGGTGTCTCTTGTTACTGTTCACACTGGGATCACAGCTTCTGGTTACTGTGACGACCGCGAGGCCCCCGGTGCTGTGGCTGCAACAACAATCTGCACACGCTGCAGTCATTAGCTTCCATTAATGGGACACACGCTGCCACTCCGTCATGGGACAAATTAAAGGTGTGAACAGTGCGAAGGCTTAATGACAAACACTGTGACCTGAAGCACACTTTTACTTTTCACTCACTTTACCAACTTCAAAACACCAAAACTTTAAGCCATATCAACTTTAGCAACAACTGATAGAGAGTCCTAACTTGTGGACCTGTTTACCTAAAACTAGATTACAGTGATAAATGATTTTCAACATTATTTTACCGGAAAAACCATGACACAAAAAGTTGTTATGTATGCACAAACAAATAATTGTGATGGTAATGGGAATATTCATCATTTATAAAATTATTTATAACAGATACAAACATGGTGAGGTGAAATAAAAGTGATATAAAGGGGCTACATTATGCTTAAACCATTTTGGACAAACTTCTTTACAAACTTTAAAACATTATCTGACTACAACAGAAAGTTTAATAAGTACTCTACAGGTGCCATAAAGAAACAGATGAAGAGACCAGGAGAGGGCAGCAAAGCTGTTATGCTCTTTTGTATGGAACCACAGAAAAAAAAAAAGGTTTTTACTTTGGAAAACAGCTGTGAGGAGTCAGTGGAAACAGAGCTGTATACTTTTTTGATAAATGACAGAGAGCAGACTGCATGTAGAGGGTTTGTTGATTGGTCAGTGCTTCCTGGAGTGGGAGAGGTGGAAGTTTGTGGAACCAAGCGTTCTGAGGCCTCACAAACGCCATGTTATCTGACTAGAACAAAGACCAAGAACAGGTCAAGACCAGGACCAAGATCCCACCAGGACCAGACCAGGACCAAGACCAGGCCAGGACCAGGACCAGGACCGGACCAGGACCAGACCAGGACCAAACAAAGACCAGGTCAAGACCATAACCAGAACCAGAAACAGGACCAGACCTGGACCAGAGCAAGACCAAGACCAGAACCAGGACCAGACCAGGAGCAGAACCAGGGCAGGACCAGACGAGGACCAGAACTAAAACCAGACCAGAACCAGAATGAGACCAGGACAAAAACCAGAACCAGGAGCAGACCAAGACCAGGACCAGACGAGAACCAGAACCAGAACCAGGACCAGACAAAGACCAGGAACAGATCCAGAGCCAGAATCAGACCAAGACCAAGACCAGACAAGGACCAGACCAGGCCCAGAACCAGGACCAGACAAAGACCAAAAACAGACCAGAAACAGGACCAGACCTGCACCAGACTGAGACCAGACCAGGAACAGAGCAGGACCTGAACAAAAAACAAAACCAGAACCAGGACTAGGACCAGAACCAAAACCAGAACCAGACCAGGAGCAGACCAGAACCAGACCAGGACCAGACCAGGACCAGACCAGAACCAGAACCAGGAGCAGACCAAGACCAGGACCAGACCAGGACAAGACCAGGACCTGAACAAAAAACAAAACCAGAACCAGGACTAGGACCAGAACCAAAACCAGAACCAGAACCAGGAGCAGACCAAGACCAGGACCAGACCAGGACCAGAACCAGAAACAAGACCAGACGTGGAACAGACCAGGAACAGACCAGGTCCAGGACCAGAACCAGAACCAGAACCAAGACCAAGACAAGACAAAGACCAGGAACAGACCAAAACCAGAAACAGGACCAGACCTGGACCAGACTGGGACTAAGACCAGGCCATGACCAGGCCAAGACCAGGACGAGACCAGGACCTGAACCAAAACCAGAAGCAGGACCAGACAAAGACCAGGAACAGACCAGAACCAGAAACAGGACCCCTAGTGTTGTCTGTAGTGATCAGCTGTTTGTACGCAGCAGTAGATATTACGGTGGCCAGCTGATGACGAGCACGCTGTGTAATCCGTACATGTAAATCCTTGTGCGCTCCAAAACTTGTTTGTGCACCACTTTTCTCTGTATAGTTAAGTTGTGCGTTAGATTGAGTTAGTGTAGGGATAATATCAGTGCTTAAACTGCCATCACTGCAAAGGACTCTGCTCTTGTACTTGTTAGCTTTGCGCTGTTAGCAGCCGCACTAATTAAGCGTCAGACCCCGCCCCGCAGCACCTGCACTCTCTCCTCTTGGGTGACACTGTGTTGTGCTGTGTAGTGTGCCAGGCTGAAAACAGTCCCTAGTGTCCATGATTTCATAAAATTTACTGTGACTGACCAGATTTATTATGCAAGCTTACATAGGCTACTGCAGGGGGCAGCGGCTGGCGCTCCCCTGTCATTCAGCGCTCAGCACCTATCTGATTATTCCACGGGCTGACCCTGGACCATGGGGCAGTGTAATATAGCCAGGCTAGCCGATGCAGCGGCCAAGAGGAACAGAGAGGCTTACGACCACATTTCCAGGTGCAGACCAAAAGTGCATTTATTTGTTCCCCCGCCACAAAAGTTACAAAAAAGACAAAGACAAAATTTAAAAAAATGCAGAAAAACTGCCAGCCTGCAGCCTCATGTACATGCAGCACCACCACCTGCTACTGATGGGAGCAGCCTTATATAGTAGGGCCCATCAACTAAACCACTACCACACTCAAGTACAGGTAAGTACAGGTCACAGTTATATTACTAAAAAACTAAAAACACTACACAATACTACAGTGACAACTACCTTTCAATACTTATTACAAAATACAATCTTTATTAAATTATCAGTGCCTTAGGTTAAAAATCTGTAGTAGAAAACTGAAATAAAAACTTAGAACACCCCTCTTCTCCTTCCAGATGGTTCAGACTAGAACCTTCTTGAGGTGCTCCGGCTCCCCGGGGACTCTTTTAGCCGGAACACCCTACAGCACAGGGAGACAGGGGTAAGTATCACATCACAATTTTTAGAAAAATACACATACTACTTTACTTTCCCTTTTCTTTCTCCCAGGCCTTATGCTTTTCAACTGAGAGCAGAACAAACAAGTTACAAATCAAATAAACCTTTTACAAAAATAAACTGTGTGCTTGTCTAATTATAAGAAAGGAACTTGCTTCCTTACAGGCAAACACCACGTGACCACGGGGCAAACACCACGTGACCACGGGGCAGACACCACGTGACCACGGGGCAGACACCACGTGACCACGGGGCAGACACCACGTGACCACGGGGCAGACACCACGTGACCACGGGGCAGACACCACGTGACCATGGGGCCGCAGGGACCATAGACAGTGGCCTCAGTACAGGAAGGGAAAGTTGGGAGAGGGTCAGGGGTTGTTGCCGTGTGATAACGACTGCTCGTCTGTGCGTAGTGGCTGGGCTGAGACAACACATGCACACATTCTCACAGCTGACCCAAAAGTATCCACTGGCCCACCTGGAAGCTCCCGGTGCTCCTCCACCTGTCTCAGTTGGTTTATTGTAGACTACTTGCTTAGAACCACTCCAAGTTACTAAAGATCTCTCTCTGGGCTTCATGCTCCGCTCTCTGCTGTGCAAAGGGCAGCTGGACAGGACGCAGCAGCAAAATTAAAGGTCACATGGTGACGTCACATGATGAGCTGACAGGTGGCAGGTCATGTATTATAAATTATTTGTACATTTTAGTAATACTGAATATGTTACAAAATACTGTATGTTCTTGTGAAGTGCCAGAGGGGAAAAAAAGAAATAAAAAAAAAAACTTGACAAACGGGCCCTCAAGGGCCAAAGGGCAAAAGGAGTAGGTGCTCCAGCTCACGTCTTTCTCCATTATATGGCTATCAAAAAAGTTAAGGGGCGTAAATATCTAGTTTTTTATTGTTTTTAAAGGAAAATATCATTGTTACGATCTGGAAACACTGCATGTTGCCGCCGATAGCTTTAATAAGCTGTGCATATATTTAACAGGTTATATTTAACATCATTAACAGTACTAAGGCTGCAGTGGTTTGTATCTCAGTGATGCCTGGGCCTATCCACATGAAACAAACACTGTAAGGAAGCTAAAAGTCTTCTCTGTCAGGACCATCAGCTCTAATGTCTCTCTACTCTTCCTCTGTCCTGTCTGCAACCATTTACCACACATCCCTCTCCTGCCTGGTCTCTGTAAGGTTACCACAGGTGCTCACAGGCTGTAGAAAGTCACCTGATTGGGCAGACGGCCACACTGTGAGACAGCTTTGCAATCTGTAATGTCACCACCAGAGGACACCAAAGACTTAACATTGTACCTTTGAAATTCCAAGATGTCAGCCAGTGACCCTTCTGTAAAGCTCTGAAACATGTTTATTTCATTTATTTATTTCACAGTTAAAACATTTCATCTATATAGCTTTATTATAAACATTTTCAGAATTGTAGAAACATAATTTCTATTTTTATTTTTTTTTTGCATATGTTAGAAACCACCATCTTATACATTCTTACACACTCTAATGTTATCAGTGGTGGACAGTCACTACATACTTTTACTCAAGTAATTTACTTAAGTACCTTTTTTGAAGAAAAAGTACTTTCTCTTTTTGTGGAACATATCTTTTCTTGGGTCAGTTTTGGATGATTTCCTTTTTACTTTTACTTGAGTAAACCTTTACATTGTCTGAGTTCAAAGTAGTTTTTGTCCTCTGTGGTGTAGTGGGAAGTACATCTGACTTGCAATTAGAAGGTTCTGGGTTTGAAACTCAGGGAAGATTTTGTAAAAACATTCAAATGTAGTAAATTTTATACTCAATACTTTCTTACTTTTACTGAAGTATAATTTTTGTTGGGTACTTTTACTACTAACAATGATATTATTTTTGAAGTAACAGTACTTTTACTTGAGTACAGCTTTTGAGTACTTTGTCCACCACTGGATGTTATTCATAGTTTTCAGTCACGTGACTTTGTGTTCTACTGGAGGCCAAAACAAACATGGCGACGCACAGCAGGCGTGAGGAGATGCAGCCAACTACGTATTTAGACGGCCTGACAACTCAGGACAAAATACAACCAAAACTACAAATATTGCTGCCAGAGCTGAACTTCAGAAACCTGTCTCCCTACCGCCGCTGCAAAACTAGGATCAAATCACATCAAAAGTAATTTTTTCAGTTGGGATGGGTCATCAACCCGGCGTCTGGGCAGAGCATTAGTTTTTCATCATAAAAGGTGAGTACGACTAACAGACAAACACAACCTGCTGTTAGCTAACGCTAGCTTAAGACAATTTCATTCAAATATTTTCACTGCAAATGTGTGTGTGTATTTAAACAGCTGCAACTGTTCACCCTCCACAGGAAGGTGACTTGTTTAACGCCACAAATCCAAATCATCTGATTTCTGACACAATTTACTAGAGCTGTAAGAGGCCAAACTCTGACTGTCCCACACTGGTCGGCTTACGTGATGGAGCAGGGTTGAGAGGATGGTCTGGTCTCCACTTTGTGCCGCCGGGGTTTCTTCCAGAGATCATGCTGTGGTTCCTTGGGTGCGTCTTCCAGGGAAGCTCCATGTGTGTCAGCTGCCAGTTGGGTGATCCAAAGACACAGGATTCATGTGGGACCTTGTCTGTCTTAACTCCACTTTTCCAACTAATACTTGACGATGCAATGGATTGAGCATTAAAATAACTGGATAAAAATTGTGAAACCAAAAATCAATCATAGAAAAAGCCAGGAGCAGAAAAGTAGGAAGGAAGCCGGTGAGCTTGGAGCCACACCCTGTCATTGTGGGGGATGGGAGTCCCACGAGGCACAGAGCTTTGAGGAGACAACCTCCTGGATGCTTCACTTAACCCTTTGGGTGCCAGATTTGTTTCTCTAAAATACAGGTTTTTGACATCCAAAATTCAAAAGGCTGTGGCTTAAAAATAATTAGAGATAGAGTCTTACTGTAAATGAGAAAAATGTCAGTTATGAACCAAAGTTTATAACTGTAGTAATTATAGGCATCTAATCTGCATATATTTTGCATACTGTGACATCATTATCAGGTGGACATGATGAATTGTTATTTTTAGTAAATACAAGAAGATGCAAAACCCTTATGAAGACAATTATAACAAGGCCAGTTACGTTGCCTGGTATGGCACAGCCAGGGCCCCACCCTGGAGCCAAGCCTGGGGTTAGGGCTCGCTTGTGTTATGTTTATAATCATCTACCATCTGGTCCTTATTCCAAATTTTTAATTGTGTTCTCTGACTTTCTATCCAGTATAGTGTTAGACTCAGTTAAGATTGTAATAGTAGGGGATTTTAATATTCATGTTGATGACAGCAGCGACTGTCTAGGAAATGCATTTGCAGCTTTATTAGACAGCGTAGGTTTTACTCAAAACATAAATGAACTCACTCATAGTCACAAGCACAGCCTGGACCTTGTTTTAACCTATGGTATAGAGATTAGTGAGCTCACTGTTCTTCCTCATAACCCCATACTCTCAGATCACTTTCTAATTACCTTTCAGTTTATACTCAAAGACTTTACTGTTCCAATAAACAAAACCCAGATTAGAAGAACATTATCTGACCAATCTGTGTCAGAGTTTAAACACATAACAAAACCAATATTTAGTACAATGTTGAGTGAGTTTGTTGAGAACAGCTCCCATATCTCGAGTCTCAGTAAAAGTGATGGGTTTGTTGACAGCGCCATGCACTCATTAAAAACAGCTCTAGATAATGTAGCTCCACTAAAAGAAAAGGTTGTTAGGCCAAATCGAGTAGCACCATGGTTTAATGCTGAAACACATTCCCCAGCCTAGATCCTGACACTTTAACTATAGACCAATATCAAATCTCCCTTTTATTTCAAAAATCCTAGAAAGAGTTGTAGTTAAACAGTTATGTCGCCACCTACAGGACAATAGCTTATTTGAAGATTTTCAGTCAGGTTTTAGACCCCACCATAGCACAGAAACTGCATTAGTTAGAGTCACAAATGACTTGTTATTAAGTTCAGACAATGGACTGGTCTCAGTCCTGGTTCTGTTAGATCTCAGTGCAGCCTTTGACACCGTTGACCACAGCATCTTACTCCAGAGATTAAAATGTGACATAGGGGCCCGAGGAGCGCTCCCTGTTGGTTTAAATCCTACTTATCTGATAGGTACCAGTTTGTCAGTGTAAATGAAGAGGTGTCTCTTGTTACTGTTCATACTGATGGCGCTGAGGCAAGAGCTCTTCTGTGCAGTGTCTTTTTTGTATTGTCTGTTCTCGTGTATGAAGCACTTGCCTCTATCAGATATGATCGTGAGTTACTTTTATACATTCGCGACAAAGTTAGCGCACACTCAAATGTAACACCTGAATTAAGGTGTAATGACTTTAATGCGTGCCCCACTCGTGGCAGTGGGGGCCAGGAGTCGAGCCGTGGAGGCCATGAGTACAGCGAGGGGACTGGGCGGAGACACTGCCACGTATGCCGCCGGCCTGAGCCCTACAGCGGGGACACTGCGGGCCAACAGCGTTGGAAATGCCAGCATAGAGGAAAGCGAGGAGGACTGCTGGTTAAACTGTGTGGCCGCCTATCTAAGATTTTTTATTTATTATTTATTTATTTATATGGGACAGCGTGTATTAATGAACAGCAGCTAGTGCCGTAAATACACCGGATTATAGCTCAGAGCTAATTTCCATCCGTAGTTCCCACACACTCACTCACATTCACACCGGCTCCCTGCTGTTCCCTAGCGGTCTCCCATCCAGGTACTGACCAGGCCCTACCCTGCTTAGCTTCCAAGGTCTGACGGGATCAGGCATCCACAAGGCGGTATAGCTGCCATCTTTATACTTGGCTAATGTTCAGTCTCTACCTAACAAGTCGGACGATCTGATGAGCCGTATTCAAACCCAGCGTGAGGCCAGAGACTGCTCCGTGTTCTGCCTGACGGAGACGTGGCTTCACAGCAACGTGCCGGACTCAGCCTTCCAACCACCGGGCTTCTCTGTTCACCGCTCCGACAGTGAAAGAGCACACCCGAAAAAGAAAGAGAGGAGGAGTGTGTTTTCTTATTAATGAACACTGGTGCACGGACAATGTTGTTATGAACCAAACCTGCACCGCTAATCTTGAATGTCTTGTGTTAAAGTGCCACCCCTTTTATCTCCCTCGGCAGTTTTCTGTGTTGTTTTTATGCGTTGTGTACATTCACCCGCGGGCGGACACTTCAGCTGCTCTCAGTGATCTTAGTGACCTTTTACACGAGAACTCTCATCCTAACACTGTGGTTATAGTAGCGGGTGATTTTAATAACTGCAATCTTAAAACTATTTTACCCAACTTTTATCAGCATGTGAAACATCCTAGCAGAGGATCAGGGATTTTAGATCATTGTTATAGTAATGTAAAGTCAGCTTATCGCTCCATTCTCCAAGCAGCTTTAGGAAAATCTGACCACTCGTCCATTCATCTTCTTCCTACATACATTCAGAGGAGTAGACAAATAAAGCCAATAACACATACTGTTCAATGCTGGACTAAAGACAGTGAAATTCATTTACAAGGTTGTTTTGATGCCACAGATTGGTCTGTCTTCCAGTCAGAAGACCTTGATGAATACTGTGATGTTGTGACTGGATATATAAACTTTTGTATTGACTGTTGCGTCCCACAGAAGGTTATTAAAAAACATTCCAGTCAGAAACCCTGGATTAACTCTGATGTGAGAATGAAACTAAAGGAACGAGCTATGGCTTTTAAATCTGGTGATGCTGCTGCCTATAAGCAGGCCAGATATTCATTGGAGCGGTCTATCAAAGCCGCAAAGCGGTCCTATGGGGACAAGATAGAGGGACATTTGAAATAGGACAACCCACTTCAGTTTGCTTACAGACAAAACAAGAGTGTGGAAGATGCCATTTGTTTTGCTCTGAACTCTGTATATGAACATTTGGATAAAGGAAAATCTCATGCGAGAATGCTTTTTATAGACTACAGTTCTGCTTTTAACTCTATTGTTCCTGGGAAGCTCATTCACAAATTGAAAACTCTCAGACTTGGTGATGCCATTTGCAAATGGATTTTAAACTTTTTAA
This sequence comes from Bostrychus sinensis, assembly GCA_020698575.1. Lineage (NCBI taxonomy): Eukaryota > Metazoa > Chordata > Actinopteri > Gobiiformes > Eleotridae > Bostrychus > Bostrychus sinensis. Next base: position 5,364,259 of record CM036240.1, on the reverse strand, counting down.
CTTGCAGACCACAGAAGGTCAAAATCAATGGTTGTGTTTCAGATGAACTTTGTGTAAGCACAGGCTCTCCACAAGGTTGTATTTTAAGTCCTTTGCTTTTTACTTTGTACACATATGACTATACTGCTACTCACTCTAACAATCTGATTGTCAAGTATGCAGACGATACCACTGTCATCGGTCTGATCACCTCAAGTGATGAATCACATTACAGAGCAGAAGTAGAAAATGTTGTCCGCTGGAGTGAAGAAAACAACCTTGTTCTGAATACTTCTAAAACCTGTGAACTGGTTATTGATTTCAGACGTAGTAAGAATAATGTGCCTATTGTCATTTATGATTCTGAGGTACAAATGGTTGATAAATGTAAGTTTTTGGGTGTCACTCTCTCCAAAGATCTGAGCTGGCAGTCAAACACCAGTAACATTGCTAAAAAAGTTCACCAGCATCTCTTCTTTTTACAAAAACTAAGGGAATTCACTCAAAACAAAACTATTCTTTTAAACTTTTATTGGTGTGGTATTGAAAGTCTTCTTACCAGCTCTGTTACAGTGTGGTTTGGTAATCTCACTGTGAAAGAAAAGAAAACTTTAAACAGAGAGGTTCACTCTGCTCGCAGGATCATAGGCTGTGACCTCCCAGTCCTAGAGAATATTTACAAATCTAGACTTTTAACCAAAGCTCTCCAGATTACACTGGTCTACAAGCAAAATGCTTCCGGAACAAAAGTAGTGAAATTTTTCTTGTATTAGGTCACTAATAAAGAAAAGTAAGTCAGAAGTGCAGATTGGCTGTAGTTTCCAAGAAACAGTATTTGGTCAAAATTGGAAATTTATGCAAAATAAGACAAAAACAAAAGTTTATCAGAAGGTACAGTGTGTCTACAAGCAACCAGTTCTATCTGAAAGCCTGTCTGCACATTCAATACATTCATTTTAATATGTCTAGAGTTTTGACATAAAATGTTTTGTTTTTATTTGCAGAAATCTCTCTCTTGGAAGTGGGAAGTGGACAAGCCCCAGGCCGACCAACACACCATCACATGAACTCTCTGGGTGGAGTCTGCATGTCCTCCCTGTGTTACCATGGGTTCTCTCCGGGTACTCCAGCTTCCTCCCACTGTCTAAAGACATGCATGTGTTAGGTGAATTGGTGACTCTAAATTGCCCCTAGTGAATGGTTGTCTGTCTGTGTTCGTCTCTGTGTCAGCCCTGCGACAAGCTGGCCCCTGTCCAGGCTGGACCCCACCTATGGCCCAAAGTAACTGGCTCCAGTCACCCGCGACCCCTATCGAGAATAAGCTGTAAAAAATGAATGAACATAAATATTATTTTTAAGCAAAAATGCCTAAATGTATTGTATAAACAGATGCTATTTTGATGTGAAACAATATCATTAAATAGCTTGAATACATTAGCTAACCAGCACAGTTATCAATTGATTTTCAGTTCATCTTATCAAAATAAATGAGATTTAGCCACTTTTATCTCGGAAGCAGATCGAGTCCAAAAATGTGTAGACCAGTGTTATCAGTGATCCCTCTGGCCACCTGCTGCTGAGATGTTTGACCTCCTTCCGTCAGGGAAACAATATCGTTCTATTAAATGCACTACATCTCGTCATGCAAAAAGTTTTTTTCCACAAGCTGTGATGACCTTGAACAATGCATTTTGAAATACCTCATACATAAGACATGCACCTTATTGTTTTAGTTTCCTCTTTTACTGCTATTTATATATACAGTGTTTTTATTGTTAGTATTTATTAGATTTTATTTAGGATGTATCCATGTGTTGTTTTATTGAAGGCTTGTGCTCTGTATGTTTTGTTGTGTGTTTTGTTTGTTTAAATGTTGACTGTGCACTTTGAGCTCTTGCAACTGGTTTCCAATGTAGTTCTTTTTTCTGAATACTGCAAATGGCAAATAAACTGAACTGAACTGGGATCACAGCTTCTGGTTACCGTGACGACTGCGAGGCCCCCCGGTGCTGTGGCTGCACAAACAATCTACGCACGCTGCAGTCATTAGCTTCCATTAATGGGACACATGCTGCCACTCTGTCATGGGACAAATTAAAGGTGTGAACAGTGCGAAGGCTTAATAACAAACACTGTGACCTGAAGCACACTTTTACTTTTCACTCACTTTACCAACTTCAAAACACCAAAACTTTAAGCCATATCAACTTTAGCAACAACTGATAGAGAGTCCTAACTTGTGGACCTGTTTACCTAAAACTAGATTACAGTGATAAATGATTTTCAACATTATTTTAACAGTAAAACCATGACACAAAAAGTTATGTATGGACAAACAAATAATTGTGATGGTAATGGGAACATTCATCATTTATAAAATTATTTATAACAGATGCAAACATGGTGGGGTGAAATAAAAGTGATATAAAGAGGCTACATTATTCTTTTATTTGTATTTTTAAACCATTTTTGGACACCTCTAGAACAGCACTGCACATTTTACAAACTTTAAAAACATTATCTGACTGCAACAGAAAGTTTAATAAGTACTCTACAGGTGCCATAAAGAAACAGATGAAGAGACCAGGAGAGGGCAGCAAAGCTGTTATGCTCTTTTGAACAGAACCATAGAAAATGAGCTTTTTACTCACTTAAACTTTTTATATGGTGCCATTTTACTACAAAATAAAAAACAGCTGTGAGGAATCAGTGGAAACAGAGCTGTGCACCATTTTTTTTTTTTTTTTTTTTTGATAAATGAATGAGAGCAGACTGGATGTAGAGGGTTTGTTGATTGGGCTTCCTGGTCTTGGTGCTTCCTGGAGTGGGAGAGGTGGAAGTTTATGGAACCAAGCATTCTGAGGCCTTAGAAACTCAGAGAATACAGGACTAATCAAATTAGCTTGAATGAAACAAAACAAAACTCCAGGTCTGTTTTTGATTAGGAAACAACATTATAATGTAGTAGAAGTCTGTCCTGCTGTATGGCTCAGTGGTAGAGCTGCAAGCACATTTCCAGGGCAACTATAGCCTGCCTCAGCATTTGAGTCCGGGCTCTGACAGTTTGCTGAATGTCTCCTCCTGCTCTCTCCCCAGTTTCCTACTATACACTGTCCAATAAAGCCTAAAAATGGCCAAAAAACATCTTACAAAAACAAAACAAACGACATGGTGGAAAAGCTCAAAAAAGTCAATTCTGCGAAATAGAACCCTTTTAAATTAGCAACTTAAACCAAAATTTACACTAATCAGTCATAACATTATGACCACTGGCAGGTGAAGTGAATTAACACAGATCTGGCTGGGATATATTGTGCCAAATCTTGTCCTCAAAGTTGATGTGTTTGAACCAGGAAAAATGTGGAAGCATAAGGATGCAGCTCTTGTGTGGTGTTCCCGCTCTGCAGTGGTCAGTATTTATCAAAAGTGGCCCAAGAAAGGAACAGTGGTGACCCGGCGACAGGTGATGCATGTGGGGAGTGAAGGCTGAGGCCCGTGTGGTCCCATCCAACAGACGAGCTACTGTGGCTCTAAATGTTGAAGAAGTTAATGCTGGTTCTGATAGAAAGATGTCAGATTCCACGGTGCATCAGTTTGTTATGTATGGACATTTGTTATGTATGGACATAACAGGCGTATATTAGGCAGGTGGTCATAACACATAACAGGTGGTCATAATGTTGTGCCTGATCAGTGTACAACTGAAGTAGGGATTCTCTAAAAACAATGCTCTACAAAGGAAGAACGCAGTATCTACGGTGACAGTGAAACTAAGAAAAATGACTTTAAAGTTTTGACTTTATCCCTCCGAGTATGTCACAGGTAGATTAATGGTAGTGTATTAATATAATATCATCTCATAGCTTTTTATCAATCACCATCATCACCACTGATTTGACCTTTGACCTCCTAAATGTGGAATTAAAGTACTTTATATGGGATGTTCTAAAAATCATAATTATTGAGCACTTTGACAGTCCAAATCATGAAGTATGTTAACATGTGGATTGACCGTGGCTGATTTGTGTCCTATTTCAGAGTTTGAACAAAAATGTTTCCACATTTTGCAGTAACTACACAGATCTCTCAGTGATTGATAAGTGCATTTGAAATCATCAGTTACTGCATTTACTTTTGTATCAGAGTGAAATTTGTAGTTACTGCAAATTTCACATCAAGATTTCTGTAAAATGATGATTTGAACAATTGAGGCATAAAACTTTGTCCCTAAGTAAGTATCCCTCCTATACCCCTCACTTTTTAGTCTCACCTTTCGCCCTAAGCACAAAAAAAAAAAAAAGATTGAAAAATTATCTAATTCTAATAATTCAGATTTTTTTAATTTCATGGTTACAATGATTAACTTCAGTCTTCATCATACACAGCAAAAATTAATTCTGTTCATGAAATTTAAACTTTAAACTTAAATTCCAGTTTGTGTGGTGCATCCACATCCAGCACAAACCTCTGCCTCTGCTCAGTCTGGGACCTTTTTCTACTTTGTCCTGATGTGCACATCTCTGTAAGAACTACATTTTGGATTTGTGCTCACGCAAACACAAACTCATTTCTCAACAAACACTTTCACACCAATTTATGACAACCCTAAAACACACTCACATCATTTTAGTTAATTATTTTATTTGCCTTGTAGACTATTCCTCTGTCTACCATATATGGAGAAATGGCGCCACCTAGTTAAAAATAATAAAAACTACCACGAGGAGGTCACAGGAGGAGCACAGAGGAGGAGAGAGGGGACAGGTCCACGAGGAGGTCACAGGAGGAGCACAGAGGAGGAGAGAGAGGGGACAGGTCCACGAGGAGGTCGCAGGAGGAGCACAGAGGAGGAGAGAGAGGGGACAGGTCCACGAGGAGGTCGCAGGAGGAGCACAGAGGAGGAGAGAGAGGGGACAGGTCCACGAGGAGGTCGCAGGAGGAGCACAGAGGAGGAGAGAGAGGGGACAGGTCCACGAGGAGGTCGCAGGAGGAGCACAGAGGAGGAGAGAGAGGGGACAGGTCCACGAGGAGGTCGCAGGAGGAGCACAGAGGAGGAGAGAGAGGGGACAGGTCCACGAGGAGGTCGCAGGAGGAGTACAGAGGAGGAGAGAGAGGGGACAGGTCCACGAGGAGGTCACAGGAGGAGTACAGAGGAGAGGAGAGAGGCGCGCCGTGCGCTACAACGTGCACAGGAGGCAGAGGTTGATGCACAAACGCTGATTCCTGCTCAGTTTGACCGCGGTGTTAAATTAAAATCAAGTTAAAATACATCTGAACATACAAATAAGCTCCTATATTTTATTTATGACATATAAATATTGCTATTTTATTAAAAGTCATTAATTTCTATACACTAATCTAGTCATTAATTTCTATACACTTTAAAATGTAAATGCCTAAAAATAACCCCCCCATCCCAGTCATCCATGTACATTTATGTTTAGTTTGTGATTTGTTTGCTGGCCTGGGAGGCAGCAGCCTCTCTCTCTGGGCTGAGCTCCCTCTCTCACCTCCTGCCTTTAGATCAGTGCTTCTCAAACTGTGGGGCCCTCTTCTGGTGGTACTCAGGAGTCTTTCATTTAGAGCTTGATCCAGCAGGAAGTGTAGACCACTTGTGAACTGTGTGGGTGGTTTGTGTGTTACTTTGTTTATTATTAGGATTCCCACTTTTCCTGGGGTCCTTGATTAAAAACAAACACTACAATGACGACCTTATCCATGGATAAATGCAACAGATGACTAGTATAGATAAAATACATTTCAGTAAAATTACACTTCATACAAAAAGAATGTTGCATTTCATATGATTACATTTCATGATGATCTCTTACCTTAAAATAAAACTTACATTTACAAACCATACATTTCATTTAAAGAGAAGCTGCTCCTAAACACCTCTTTAATTGCATGTTAAAAACTAATTTCAGTTCATTTAAAGTACATTAGAGAAAGTTAGTGTTTGCCTTAGAAATCAAAAAATGTCCATCAGATGCATTTCCAGTGGCATATCCATGTGAGTATAAGTTGTTCTTAAATTGTCAGAACAAAAACAGTGGACTTTGTAGTTAAAAATCTTCCAGGTTGAGAATAATAAAGATGCTGATGCCCTAACTGTGAACTTTTAGCCAGACAAAATGTGAGTGCATAGAATTTATACTTGTCTTATAAGAACAGTTTAGCGCTTCACAGGCAGCTTTATTCTGCATCATCTGAAGTTTTTCTTGATCTTTTCTTTTTGCATTTGGTGCTTGTGTGTAATGTTGTTGCAGTGGATTGTGGGTATGCTAAAAGAGCCATGAAAAAAGCACTTTATCTTCTTGCCATCCTTCTTCTTTCTACCTGGGATTGTACCTACTGTATAGTTACATTTATAAAACCATTGCTCACCCATGAAAACTTGTGAATCTGTTAGAGGAGGTGTTTTTGTTGCAGCTGGGTCACCGTCCTAGTAAAGATCATGCTACTTTGAAATGTATCGTAGTATTCTCCACTGGCACCTTATCCTGATCCTTTAAACATATACTTTACATTCAGAAACCATAAGTTGACTGTATATATAAAGAGATTATTTGGCACAGAGGCTGAACAGAGGGTTAATAGTGTCTTCAGTTTTAAACTTGTATCACTGAGGACCTCATGTGGACAACCAGCTGCTCTGCATTGGTAAAAAAAAATGGCTCTATACAAAAAAAAATAAAAAATAAAAAGCTGCACAGAGCTCGCTGAAGTCTTCTGTTTCTCCTCCAGGGAGAGAGAAGCCTGGGTGTTTTGCTTAGGTCACTGCTCCTGTGACCCAGCTACGGTGGCCCTGAAGTGCAACATCAAAATTGCTTTTGACCACAAGAAAAATAAAAGCAGCTTTAATTTTTTTTTCAATAAAAAAAAAATACATACCAACAATTAAAATAAATGTCTATATTAAAAAGTAGCATCATCAAAATAGTTTTTGCCCACTAGAAAGATAAAAGCAGAGGAAGATTTTTAATGTTCCCTCAAAAATGAAACCTGCCTCTAAAAATCAAAGAGTTCATTAAAATAAAGCCATGTCTCATTTAAAAAAAGAAAAACTCACATATGAATAACTTTTCTAAAAATAAAAAAGCATGTGACACACAAAAAACAACTAAAAACATTCATCTATTTAAAAAATAAGACTTAAGATTTAAATACAGTTAATCTAAAAATAAAAACACAGCGCCTGGATAAAGCAGAAGAAAATGGATGGATGTTCACATACAATGTAGAGTGCTCATACATCTGTTATGTGAACATGGACAGACCAGAAAAGTATCTTTATTGTTCCTTATGTGGAGCCAGAAACATACTGTACTTCAGGACGAAGCATTAATTATGAATGCAGTGACTCATTTATGGCCATCAGTCACTTCAGGTAATAGTGAGGGTGACCCTTTCTAACTTTCTCTATGAAAACAGTCTATCTTTGAATTCATCAGCCCATTTCTAATTATTTCATGCAATAGAGTTTTTTATTTTAGAAAGATACTTGTAATTTCTAGCTTAATTTCTGCAATTTGTAATGTGTATTGTATCTTTGTCATTACTTTTGCTTTTTTTACAGCACTGTTCTTAGAGCACTGGGCACTGAATATTTTTGTCATAGCAGCAGAGATGGAGGACTTGGGACCTGGACTTATACATATAGGAGTCAATTAACCCTGTGCACGACAAAATGCTAACTTCCGGGTTTCTTACCGGAAGTAGGGTAAGTTGGTTCCAGTTGCTAGTTTGCTGACTGAAAATGTGGATTTGAAAAGAAAAAGCAGCATAATCTTGGCCAAAAATGTTTCTAAATTTCACAGAGCTGAATGCAGGGCTAACTGTCGCTGCTGTGTACCTGTGTGTACAGGTTCTGCCAAATGTAACAGGCCCTGTAATAATTGCCACTTCCCCAAAGACCCAACTCTGCGCACCCACTGGGTGGTCTAAATAAGACACAGTTCTCGCAGCTGGTTTGTGCCGCATCAGCTGGGCAGAACTTTTTTTCGGCAGGTGTCCGAGTACTGTCGTGCAACTGGTCAAACATGCCCATCTATGTCTTCTGAGCATTCGCACCCTTGTAAACATGCTTGGTCAGGTGGAAATAAGTTCAGTTCAGTTTATTTGCCATTTGCAGTATTAAAAAAAGAACTACATTGGAAACCAGTTCCAAGAGCTCAAAGTGCGCAGTCAACATTTAAACAAACAAAACATACAACAAAACATACAACAAAACATACAGAGCACAAGCCTTCAATAAAACAACACATGGATACATCCTAAGTAAAACCTAATAAATACTAACAATAAAAACACTATATATAAATAGCAGTAAAAGAGGAAACTAAAACAATAAGGTGCATGTCTTATGTATGAGGTATTTCAAAATGCATTGTTCAAAACCATCACAGCTTGTGGAAAAAACTTTTAGCATGACGAGATGTAGTGCATTTAATAGAACGATATCGTTTCCCTGACGAAAGGAGGTCAAACATCTCAGCAGCAGGTGACCAGAGGGATCACTGATGATCTGGAGAGCATTGGTTAAAAGTCTAGATTTGAAAATATTATTTTGGACTGGGAACCACTCTGTTTAAAGTTTTCTTTTCTTTCACAGTGAGATTACCAAACCACACTGTAACAGAGCTGGTAAGAAGACTTTCAATACCACACCGATAAAAGTTTAAAAGAATAGTTTTGTTTTGAGTGAATTCCCTTAGTTTTCGTAAAAAGAAGAGACACTGGTGAGCCTTTTTAGCAATGTTACTGGTGTTTGACTGCCAGTTCAGATCTTTGGAGAGAGTGACACTTCCTCAGAATCATAAATGACAATAGGCACATTATTCTTACTACGTCTGAAATCAATAACCAGTTCACAGGTTTTAGAAGTATTCAGAACAAGGTTGTTTTCTTCACTCCAGCGGACAACATTTTCTACTTCTGCTCTGTAATGTGATTCATCACTTGAGGTGATCAGACCGATGATAGTGGTATCGTCTGCATACTTGACGATCAGATTGTTAGAGTGAGTAGCAGTACAGTCATATGTGTACAAAGTAAAAAGCAAAGGACTTAAAATACAACCTTGTGGAGAGCCTGTGCTTACACAAAGTTCATCAGAAACACAACCATTGATTTTGAACTTCTGTGGTCTGCAAGTTAAAAAGTTTAAAATCCATTTGCAAATGGCATCACCAAGTCCAAGAGTTTTCAATTTGTGAATGAGCAGAACTAAAAGCAGAACTGTAGTCTATAAAAAGCATTCTCGCATGAGATTTTCCTTTATCCAAATGTTCATATACAGAGTTCAGAGCAAAACAAATGGCATCTTCCACACTCCTGTTTTGTCTGTAAGCAAACTGGAGTGGGTCCACAGACACAGGAATCTGTCCTTTAATGTAGTTCAACACCAGTCGCTCAAAGGATTTCATTAAAACAGAAGTCAGGGCCACTGGCCTAGAGTCATTAAGACATGTCACAGGAGTCTTCTTAGGCACTGGTATTATGACAGCCTTTTTAAAACTTTGTGGAACAGTGCAGTACCTGAGTGACACGTTGTACAGGTGAGTTAAGACAGGAGCGAGTTGCTCTGAACACAGTATGAGGACACGAGGAGGAATGCCGTCCAGGCCGGGGGCTTTCCTCACCTTGGTCCTGGACAAAACTCTCTTTACGTCCTGCTGAGTGACAGTAAACCCACTCTGCTCACAGCAAAGAGAGGAAAGGACAGCAGACTCCTTATTATCAGTTTCAAATCTACAATAGAACTGATGGAGCTCATTTGGCAGTGAGTGGTCAAATGCAGTAATGTTCCCTCCTCTTGGTTTCCAGGAGGTGATGGTGTTTAGTCCCAGCCACATGCGCTGTGGGTTGTCCTCTTTCAAATGTCCCTCTATCTTGTCCCCATAGGACTGCTTTGCGGCTTTGATAGACCGCTCCAATGAATATCTGGCCTGCTTATAGGCAGCAGCATCACCAGATTTAAAAGCCACAGCTCGTTCCTTTAGTTTCATTCTCACATCAGAGTTAATCCAAGGTTTCTGACTGGAATATTTTTTAATAAACTTCTGTGGGACGTAACAGTCAATACAAAAGTTTATATATCCAGTCACAACATCATCAAGGTCTTCGGACTGGAAGACAGACCAATCTGTGGCATCAAAACAACCTTGTAATTGAATTTCACTGTCTTTAGTCCAGCATTGAACAGTACGTGTTATTGGCTTTATTTGTCTACTCCTCTGAATGTATGTAGGAAGAAGATGAATGGAGGAGTGGTCAGATTTTCCAAAAGCTGCTTGGAGAATGGAGCAATAAGCTGACTTTACATTACTATAACAATGATCTAAAATCCGTGATCCTCTGGTAGGATGTTTCACATGCTGATAAAAGTTGGGTAAATAGTTTTAAGATTGCAGTTATTAAAATCACCCGCTACTATAACCACAGCGTTAGGATGAGAGTTCTCGTGTAAAAGGTCACTAAGATCACTGAGAGCAGCTGAAGTGTCCGCCCGCAGGTGAATGTACACAGCGCATAAAAACAACACAAAAAACTCTCGAGGGAGATTAAAGGGGCGCCACTTTAAGACAAGACATTCAAGATTAGCGGTGCAGATTTGGTTCATAACAACATTGTCCGTGCACCAGTGTTCATTAATAAGAAAACACACACCTCCTCCCTTTGTTTTTCCGGTGTGCTCTGTCGGAGCGGTGAACAGAGAAGCCCGGTGGTTGGAAGGCTGAGTCCGGCACATTGCTGTGAAGCCACGTCTCCGTCAGGCAGAACACGGAGCAGTCTCTGGCCTCACGCTGGGTTTGAATACGGCTCATCAGATCGTCCGACTTGTTAGGTAGAGACTGAACATTAGCCAAGTATAAGGACAGCAGCGGGATCTTAGATAGTCGGCCACACAGTTTAACCAGCAGTCCTCCTCGCTTTCCTCTGTGCCGGCGTTTCCAACGCTGTTGGCCCGCAGTGTCCCCACTGTAGGGCTCAGGCTGGCGGCATATGAGGGCGGTGCCTCCGCCCAGTCCCCTTGCTGTACTCACGGCCTCCACGGCTTGATTCCTGGCCTCCACTGCCATGAGTGGGGCACGCATTAAAGTCATTACACCTTAATTCAGGTGTTACATTTGAGTGTCCGCTTTGTCTCGAATGTATAAACGTAACTCACGATCATATCTGATAGTGGCAAGTGCTTCATATACGAGAACAGACAATACAAAAAAGACACTGCACAGAGGAGCTCTTGCAACGGCGCCTTGCCTCGGTGCCATCAATACAATATACAAAATTAATAATACAGCAATAGCAGCTCCGCTAATCGCTACTAACTACAGCTACACACATCCTCACCGCGACTTTTTTTCTCAGATGAAGCCCTTCTCTGTGGAAACAGTCACATCATTTTGTCCAAAACAAAGTCTGTCTTGGCTCGAACAGCTCACGACCATAAGCTGAACCTGGCAAGCTGCAGCAAAGGGAAGGGCTGCTGTACATAAGCATTTAAAGTGCTTTGCTTTCAATAGAGATAAATTAAACGCATGCAAAAATTAATAAATAAAATTAATAATAAAACTATATTTTTAAACATTAATTTTGGCTAGATATTTCCGACTACACACTTTTCTTAATAAGCCGGTATGTCCTGAAAGTTCAAACATCGCAGTGACCGTGGCTTATTAGCGCACGTCTTTTACTGTGGAGGAGTTTTGAGAACACTTCAGACTGGATTAACAAGAAAAGAGGAAAACTGTGAGGATGAAGGTTTTTTACTGTAGCATGGCCACAGAAGGGTGGTTAAACATTGTAAATAACTTATGTGGACTATTCCGTTTAGATCTTTCTCCCCATACAGTGTGTACTGCTTTAAGGGGGCGGGTCTGAGTGCACGCAGGCGTGCCAGAGCTAGTTGTTAAGATGAGGTACAGGTGTGGGACGGGGGTGTCTAAAAGGTATTCTGCTCGAAAAGTCTAAGTGGGACTCGGGCTTTATGGATTGCATATTTTTGAACTTTATAAGGACTTCCAGGAAGAACTCTGTGGTGCGACCTTTAGCTTACGTTTGGATAATCGCTGTGGAGTAAAGCAGGGCTGACAGCGTTTGACTTTTTAAGCGGATGGGAGAGAGCGCGCACACGGGCACGCGCAGCTTTGTCATGCTGGAATTTACCTGGATTAATGTACGTTTGAATCACTTATCGCTGGGATTATTTACCATTTGGATTACCTACCGTTTGGATTACCTATGGGGAGCACTTCTTAATTGAGGATTGGATCGCGAGCAGGACGTGGACCGGTGGCGCCAGGTTTGAGATAGTAGCACATGCTTGAGCTATAAGAACTCAACTCTCAACTGTTTAAGTTTGGCATGTGTGTTGTATTTACCGGTGGTGTCCAGTAAACACAGTCACAGGCGGGCCAGTTAGCATCAGGGTTTCTCATTGTTGTTGTTTTTTTGTAGCAGAGCTTCCGAGGCGTACAGGTGCACATGTCACTAATTGTTTACTCGATTGGTGTAATGTAACAAGGTTCTGAGGAGCTGATTGTTACAATACTTTGGTGGAATACATTTGTACAACAGCTCGTGCTGTAAACACTGGACTGAATGGAGAACAGTTCAGGCTTTTGGTAGACAGATTCAAGATTCAAAATTCAAGATTGTTTATTTGTCATGCAAGTTCAACACAGGGTCAACAGTGCAATGAAATGCTTAGGATCATAAGAAACGTTTGACTCGCTAAGAGGAAGTACTAATAACATACATAACAGTATATGATAAGAAATATTTGCAAAAATAACATAATAAAAAACAATTTATAATAATAAAAAAAGATAAAATAAAAATGCAAAGGTGCAGGTAGTATTAAATAAGATGTAAATTAAGTATTTCACAGGTGGTAAAATTACTTCAGAGAGTTCGTATTGCACATAAAATAGGTTATTGATACCTGATACATTCAAGTAGTGTGGCAGCAATAAACGTATAATGCAAGGTGGTTTGGTGCAGTATTATTGGGAGTATTATTGAGAGTTTAGTAGTCTCACAGCTTGGGGGTAGTAACTGTCTTTGAGTCTTTTAGTCCGTGCTGGTAAGCTCCTGTATCGTCTACCAGAGGGTAGCAGATGGAAAAGTGTGCTGGGTGAGTATGGTCCTTAATGATGCTGCGTGCCTTACGCAGACCCCTGCTGTGGTAGATGTCCTGGATGGAGGGGAGACTGCTGTAGTGCTTTTCGGCTCTGAGCGGTGCAGTTCCTATACCACACTGTGATGCAGCCCATCAGCAGGCTATCGATGGTGCACCTGTAGAAGTTAGTGAGGATGCTCGTGTTCATACCAAACTTCCTCAACTTCCTCAGGAAGTAGAGTCTTTGTCGGGCTTTCTTCACCACAGTGTCTGTATGTAGTGTCCAGGACAAATCCTCACTGATGTGGATGCCGAGAAATTTGAAACTGCTGACCTGCTCCACCTCTGCGTTGTTGATGTAGATGGAGGGATGCTGGTCTACACGCTGTCTCCTGAAGTCCACTATCATCTTAGTTTTGCTGACGTTCAGGGAAAGGTTATTTTCCTGACACCAACTGGTCAGCAATTTCACCTCATCTCTGTAGGCGCTCTCGTCGTTGTTGGTGATGAGGCCTAGGATGGTGGTGTCGTCGGCAAACTTGAGAATGATGTTGGAGCTGTGCCTGGCGGTACAGTCGTGGGTGAACAGGGAGTACAGGAGTGGGCTGAGAACATAGCCCTGGGGTGTGCTGAAGACGAGTGTTGAGGAAAGGTGACTGCCAATTCTCACCGCCTGTGGTCTGTTGGTGAGTCCCATATCCAACAACAGATGGACTTCTCCAGGCCCAGGGTGGTGAGCTTAGTGACCAATTTGGAGGGGATTACAGTGTTGAATGCCGAGCTGAAGTCAATGAAGAGCATTCTCACATAGGTGTTCCCCCTCTCCAGGTGGCTGAGAGAGGTGTGTACTGCTAGAGCAATGGCATCGTCTGTAGACCTCTTTGCTCTATATGCAAACTGCAGGGGGTCCAGGCTGTCAGGGAGGGAGCTACAGATGTGTCTCTTGATGATTCGCTCAAAGCACTTCATGATGACAGATATAAGTGCTATGGGCCGATAGTCATTAGGACAGGATGCTGTGGGGGTCTTTGGGATGGGAACGACAGTGGAGGTCTTAAAGATGGTGGGCACGATAGACTGGCTCAGAGACAGGTTGAAGATGTTAGTAAACACCCCGGCAAGTTGGTCAGCACAAGCTCTCAGCACCCTGCCAGGGATGCCGTCGGGCCCTGGTGCTTTGCGGGGGTTTACTTTCTTGAACGCCCGCCTCACTGCATCTGTGTCTATAGAAAGTTCAGCATCCTCACTGTCTATGTATGGTCTGGTGACAGGCGTGGTGTTTTCCGCATCAAACCGGGCATAGAAGGTGTTAAGCTCGTCCGGGAAAGATGTGCTGGACAATTCCACTAGCCTGCTCCTCCCCTTGTAGTCAGTGATACAGCGTAGTCCATACCACACGCGTTTCGGGTCGTGGCTCTGTTGGGCAGACTCCACTTTCTCTCTGTATTCCCTCTTGGAAGTCCTGATGGTCCTTCTAAGGTCAAACTTGGCTGCTTTGTAGGCCTCAGGGTCTCCTGAGTTGAAGGCAGCGGTGCGAGCCTTGAGTTTAGCACGCACCTCTGGTCCAGCCCAGGGTTTCTGGTTAGGATAAGTGCAGATGGTGGTTTTGAGCACCGTGTCATCAATGCACTTCCCTATGTAGCCTATGACAGAGTCTGTGTACGCATTGATATCACCCTCAGCTGCGTCTGCAAACATCTGCCAATCTGTAGTTTCAAAGCAGTCCTGTAACACCTCCTCAGTCGTTCTGTTCCATTTGTAAATCTGCCTGGGAACCATTTTTTCCAGTTTTAGCCTTTGTTTGTAGGCAGGCAGCAGCAGAATGGCACTGTGGTCAGATTTATCAAAGGCTGGGCGGAGGAGGGGTTTGTAACTGTCTTTGAATGGAGTATAGCAACAATCAAGAGTTTGCTGCCCCCTGGTAGGGAGAGATACAGACAGAGTGAAAAGAAAACGGACACAGTTGGACAAAACGCTGCATCTCCTGTTTCCACAGAGAAGGGATATGGCTTCATCTGAGAAAAGCATCATGGTGAGTAAAATGTGTGTAGCAGTAGATAGTGACGATTAGCAGAGCTGCTACATCTGACCAAAGCGACTTAATTTTAACTCCGAATGAGGGCGACTGTCCCAGACCCGGGTTTGCTGCATCTCTCGCTGGTTATTGTTAAAAGTTTGTGTGCTCATTCAGAGTTAAAGATAAATTAATAGGAAATTATAAATAAAATAATAGTCATGAAATAAAATTCTGATTTAATCAGCAAGCCATTGGGCTTAGTTAGCGTTAGTTAGCGTTAGAATTAATCACCTGTATTACGGTTGTAGGCTATGTTTTGTGACTTAGCTTCAAAATTATACACATAGTGGGAAATGAAAAATATGAAGCTTTGTTCATGTTTGCTCTGGGAAGTGGGTGAAAAAGAAACAACAGTGTTTGACTTAAATGTGTCCACATGGTTTTTTTTATCTGTATTATTTGCCCAGAATTGTCATGCTGTAGTCTGAGCAAACTGTTTGCTAGCAAGTTTCCAGCACAACAACTAAACACAATCTCAACACAGACTGAACACATGCACATAGACAACACAACACAGATTGAACATATAGTCAACACAGCACACAGTGCCACACAACTTCATCCAACAAATAATTTCAGCACCCCTACACATAGATAACACATCACAGACTGAGCCAATAGAAAACACTATTAGTCATTTATTTCAGTGTTTACACACACATTTTTTTCAGTCCATACTAGAATTATAAAGAAAAATTTCAAAAATTAAATCTAATGTGGCTTCACCCTCCAAATATTTCAAATGTGCTGGTGGACAGGTTGTTGATAGTGTTGTTGATGTGCTGTTCATGAACTCATCAACACAACCATGATCCTGGCAGTGATATGCAGCTCTGCAGGTTAAACCTCTGGGAGACGCATGGTGAAGGCATGTGCTTGGGCCAAGGATACTGTATGCAGAAAAAAATAGCAAAAGAGATTTTAAAATGTCACAATATTGCATACACAACTCTTACTGCAACAAGGACTTTGTAAAAAAAAAAATGCATCAGTTGTATATGATTTCAGTCTTTGTTCTGTTTCAATCAGTGCTCAGTCTTTAATGTAAACCAAGATAAAATTTCAATGTAAAACAAAATAAAATTTCAGAAACTAACAAACACATTCAAGTTTTGTAATTCAGTATTTGGATAAGTAATGTTTGGCATGAGAGCTGGAGTAAACTCTGACCACACAAAATGCAGAGTACTACAGATATTCAGCAGCAGGTGCTTTCTGAGGCCTTCAAAGAATCAGGCGTGGATTTGTTTTTAAAATGGATGCACTCTTTTTGGTTTAGAAACACACAATAGAAAAAGCAAGATTTATTACTTGGTAAACTTTACCAAAGTTAGTCAAGTGTGCTGAGTCATTGATATGATCACTGCTATCCAAAGTTAAGTTGTGGAGTTGTTTTGGCTCATGATGCAAGTGGCTTGGGAGGTCCAGTGTCCATCTGGGAGCAGGTGGAGGTGGAGGGAGACGAGAGAAAAAGCGTCTGGATGAAGTCATTTCTTCCCCCATCCGTCTCCTTCCTCCAACATGAGCAGTGAGCAGCTGTACCAGTGCTACCCAGAACTGGGCAATTGGTCCTGCAGCGCGTTGATCCCCAGTCAGGGCTTCATCATCTATCTTATCGTGCTTTACATTTTCACCATCTGCACCGGCATCCTCAACCTTATGGTCATCATCGCTATCTCACATTTCAGGCAAGTCACAAGCTCTGACATCAGGTTTATTGTAATGCATAAACTCATTTTGTTTCTTTTTCTCAGGCAGCTGCACTCCTCTACTAACTTCATCCTCCTTAGCCTGGCCGTCTCAGACTTCCTGGTGTGCTGCGTGGGGATCCCAGTCTATGGTCCCTCCTCATACACTTGCTGGCAAGTTGGTGACATCCTGTGCCTCCTGTACAATATCTTTATCTTCA
The DNA here is from genome assembly GCA_020698575.1 of Bostrychus sinensis. Classification (NCBI taxonomy): domain Eukaryota; kingdom Metazoa; phylum Chordata; class Actinopteri; order Gobiiformes; family Eleotridae; genus Bostrychus; species Bostrychus sinensis. The sequence continues at coordinate 5,347,168 of CM036240.1, read as the reverse complement.
CGCTGTTTTCTGTATCGGTCGGAGGCATGATCCTTATCTCAATAGACCGCTACGTAGCCATTTGCAACCCCATGCACTACCCCACCGTGATGTGCAGGAGATCCGTTAGCATCGCCCTGATCGCCTGCTGGATCGGCTCTGTCCTGTTCAGTTTAGGGTATTACCGTCACAATCTCATTATGCCAGGGCAGTATAATAGGTGCAAAGGGGAATGTGTCTATTTCATAACCTATATTGAATATTTTTTTGACCTGGCACTGAGCTTCTGTGGGCCCTTTGTGCTCATAATTATACTGTACTTGCGAGTTTTCTTTGTGGCAGTGTCGCAGGTCCGTGCCATGCGTTCTCATGTTGCAGCCACCGCACAGCAGCCGGCGGTGAACTCCAGGAAATCAGAGCTGAAAGCGGCACGGAATCTGGGCTTTGTTGTGTTTCTTTTTCTCCTCTGCTACTCGCCAAACTAGGTGCTGGTCTTTGTGAGGGAGAATGTAAACATATATTTCTTGTCCTTCCTGTCTAACTTGTTCTATTTGAACTCGTGTTTTAACCCCTTACTCTATGCGCTCCTGTATCCCTGGTTTAGGAGATCTGTGAAGCAGATAGTGACGTTTAGGATTTTTCAAAGTGGGTCACGAGATGCAAATGTACTATGATGACTTCAAGTGCAGTGTTAATATATGAAAAAGCATGTTACTGATAACCCATGTGCAATGAATTTGAAATAGCACTTTACACATTTAATATGACATCTGTAAACACTGAGGCATAGGGATGAGAACCAAAAGGGCACAAGTGACATTCTGACTTTTCTGAGATTTACAAGACTTACAAATCAAATGAATGCTCTTGTTTTTACTGCCAAAAGATCACAATAAAAACAACTGGCTATCTCTGAACATAGGATTCAGACAGTGGGATAAATGGATATAAATGCTATACTGTTATGTCATTTAGAAAAAGACAAAATGGTGGAGCCCAGAAAGGAAAAATAAATATTATTACAAAGAAAAATCTAAGTGAGTGGTTCTCAAGCTGTGGTACGGGTTTCACTGGTGATACTCAGGAGTCTTTTGCTGTTTTAGTCCTGCTCTGATAAATAAATTCTGCTCTCAAAAATTTGATGTGAAGACCACCGCTTAGTCTTTGTTCAGGCCCAGTTTAGTCCTGGTTTAGTTCTAGATTTGTCCTGATTTAGTCCTGGTTATGTGCTGGCTTAGAACTTGTTTAGTCCTGGCTTGGACCTGGATTAGTTCTGGTTTAAGTCCTTGCTTAGTCCTGATTTAGTCCTTGCTTAGATTTGGTTTAGTCCTGGTTTAGTCCATGTCATGTTCTTATGTAGTATTACTTCTTTACTTTATTTATTTATTTATTTATTTTTATTTATGTTTTTTTTTTTGTTTATCTTGGACAGGGTAACATTTTATACATATACAATATACAGAAGAACAATCAAAATTGTAACATCCAAGAAAGAGTGGGGGGAAGAAAACTTATTTAACCCCACCCCCATTACTCATCTATACATATTGACATAAGTAAAGGAAAAAATCACTTCCATTTTTCCATAATAATTCTTATCTGTTATAAACTCTTTTTTCTTTTTTGCTTGGAGACAAGTAACCATATAGTTAAGGATACAGGACCTGAATACTAATACCAGCAATGGTAAGAAAAGCACATACCAGCAATAGTAAGAAAGCACATACAGTACCAGCAATGGTAAAAAATAAATAAATAAAAGCGCATACCAGCGAAGGTAAGAGAAGCAAGTACCATAAGGTAAGAAAAAAAACACATTCTATGATAAGAGATGTTCCAGCAGAACTAGTTTTGCAGAAGACAGTGATGGAATTACCTTAGACACTCTCCATATACTGTGACCAGACCATATTTTTGTAATGTAATTTAAACGTATTGACACTTTGGCATTGCTTGTAGAGTTTGTCCAGACTGTTCCAGAGTTTCACTCCACGTACAGACATGCAAAAACTTTTTTTGGTGGTTCTCACTCTAGGCAATTTGAAGTCTCCAGTCACTCTCAAGTTGTGGGTTCTCTCACTCAAAGTAAATAGTGTTTGCAAATGTTTTGGTAGTAGTTTATGGTATGCTTTAAACATAATAACTGCTGTGTAATACTGAGTAAGGTCTTCAAATTTTAAGAGCTTGGAATGTATAAAAAGATTATGAGTGTGTTCTAAAAACCCAACTTTGTAGATAATCCGTAGGACTCGTTTCTGTAAAAACATTAAAGGTTTTAGTGTAGTTTGATAAGTATTCCCCCATACCTCAATACAATATGTGAAGTAAGGAAGAATCATTGAGCAATATAATGTACGCAATGCATTGTAATCAAGGTAATATTTTGTTTTATTTATTATGGAGAGACTTTTGGAGATTTTTGTTTTTATATGTCTGACGTGGGTTTTCCAAGACAATTTATTGTCTATGATGACTCCAAGAAATTTTGTTTCAGCTACTGTCTCAATTTGAACATTTTCAATCATAATTGGTTGTTTTAAGTTTGTTTTTGCATTTCCAAATAGCATAACTTTGGTTTTGTTTAGATTAAGTGATAATTTGTTGAAATCCATCCACTTCTTTATTTTGTCGAGCTCCTTATTTACTGTGCTGATGAGTTCATTATAATCATGACTACTATAGAATATATTAGTATTGTCTGCAAACAATATGAGTTTTAGAGACTGTGATACCTTAAATATGTCATTTATATAAATATTAAACAGTTTTGGTCCTAAAACAGAGCCTTGGGGAACACCACAAGCAATACCAAGAATATCAGACAATGATGACTCTATTTGTACATATTGTGTTCTTTCACTTAGATAACTTTGAAGCCATTTCCCAGCAATTCCTCTTATACCATATTCATGTAATTTTTGAAGTAAGACTGCATGATTAATCGTGTCAAAAGCTTTCTTTAAATCAATAAAAATCCCAATTGCGTATTTGTTGTGATCCAATGCACTTATTTCTTCGGTTGCATCAAGTATAGCCATTGAGGTAGTTCTTTTTGTTCTAAAGCCATATTGTCTTTCGTTAATGATTTGATGCCTGTCTATGAAGTTTTCTAAACGTGTATTGAAAAGTTTTTCTAGTATCTTTGAGAACTGAGGTAGCAGAGAAATAGGTCTGTAATTAGTAAAGTCATGTTTGTCTTCACTTTTGTATATTGGAATTACTTTTGCTATTTTCATTTTGTTGGGAAATTGTCCTGATTGGAAAGATAAGTTACAAATGTGTGTGAAAGGTTTTACAATGTTATTAATGACCAGTTTAACTAATCTCATATTTATGTCATGACAGTCACTTGATGATTTACTTTTGCACCTAATAACAATATTCATTACTTCTTTTTCATTTGTAGGAGAGAGAAACATGGTATAAGGGTTTCTGTCAATATTATTGTTACATTGGGCAGTGTCATTTACATTAATTTTTGCTGCCAACTCAGGACCGATATTTACAAAGAACTTATTGAAATGATTTGCTACATCTGACCTATTTTTAATTTTATGGTTTTTAACATTGAAGAACTCAGGATATGCTTCCTTATTAATTTTTTGTTTAATCAAAGTATTTAATACATTCCACATTCCTTTCATATTGTTTTTTGATTCTCGTACAACATTCTTCTATAGTATAACTGCTTGCTTGTTCTAATTATATCTATTAATTTATTTTTGTACTTTTTATATCTTTGTTCTGCTTCCTTAGTTTTTGTTTTTATAAATATTTTATATAAGTTGTTTTTCTTTTTGCAAGCATTAATTATTCCTTTTGTTAGCCATGGACTGTTCTTGCATTTATTGATTATTTTAGTTTCTTTTAGGGGACAGTGTTTGTTGTAATGAGTCATGAATGTGTTTAAAAAAATATCATATGCTTTATTGACATCTGTCTCTTCATAAACTTCATTCCAATCCTGAAGCATTAAACTGTTATTGAGAGTTTTTATGTTTTCTTCAGATTGTATGTGTTTAAAGATAGATTTACTAACCTTTTTTTCTTTTATGAAATCAGAATCAGAAACAATAAAGATAGGTAAATGGTCTGTAATGTTAGAAATAAGGAGTCCACTTGTAATTTGACTTTCCATGTTGTTAGTAAAGATATTATCAATTATTGTGGCACTATGCGATGTTACTCTACTGGGTTTGGTTATTGTTGGGTACAATGACATAGAAAACATTGCATTTAGAAATTCATCAATACTTTTTTGCTTTTTTGGGTTTAGTAAATCAAAGTTGAAATCTCCACAAACATACATATTTTTTTGTTTAACAGCAGAAAACAATTTCTCCATCCATTCAATAAAAATTTCAACACTCGAACTCGGTGAACGATATACCACACTTACAATTATATTTTTAGTTTTTTCTCTTTGAATTTCTATTGTTAAGCATTCCATAACATCATCTATGGCAACAGTCATATTTGATAATAAAACATGTTCCAGTGAAGTATGAATGTATAGAGCAACCCCTCCTCCTATTTTGTTTTGTCTATTCTTTCTTATCATTTTGTAATCATCAATGTCAAAGTAGGTGTCTATGTTTTCACTAAACCATGTTTCAGTTATAGCAATAATACTGAATGGATGGGTAAATTGCTTCAGAAAATCAGTGATATGACTAAAATTTGCTTGCATGCTTCTACTATTGAAGTGTATTATTGATAGTTTTCCTTCTAAATTGACATTGCTTTTAAAGAGTTCATGTTCAAAATATGTGCAGTTGTTAACAAAGCCTGTGAAGAAATTTGCATCAGGGTCTATTTCCGCTGAGGGGTCAAGTGTGTCTAGGTCTTCTATAGCAAAAGTGTCCAGTTCCTTTTGTTTCTGATGTAGTATTCCTTGTAGTTTATCCATGCTGTTGCTTTCTTTTGCTGAGTCTGTGGTTCTGTTCTGTGTGTTGTGCATTAGGTGTTTATAGAGGCAGTTACCTTAATGCTGTTAGTATTTTTCCAGTTCCTCTATGTTCCTCACCACCAACACTTTCACTTCTTCCGGATTACCATTTAGTTTAATAAAAATCTTGCAATTCCTTATCCAAGTGTGCTGTATTTTGTGCTCCTTTTTCAGCATTCGTGCTTTTTTTTGCAATTTCAGAGTTTTTCTTTGTTAAGTGTTCATTAATATAAACGTCAGATCCTTTCAATTTTCGACCTTATTTTAAAAGTGTAGTCTTGTTTTTTCGACTAATGAAACGCATGATCACGGCAGATGGTCTTCCTCTTCCAGTCGGCAGTGGATGACAGACCTCGATGTGCTCCAAGTCGAGTTCTATCCCCTTCCCCTGGAGGTGAGCTGCGACCTGTTGCTCCACCGAGCGCACCTCTTCCTCACTGGGCTCCACTCCTCCTCCAGCGACCGCTCGCGCGTATGTGCGGGGCTTGATTTTAATGCCGGTGATGACCACATCGTTCATGCGCGAATATTGTTCCAACTCATCCACGCGTCTCTCCAACTCCAAGATGCGTTTATCCTTATTGTCATTCTGAATGCGTAACGACTTTACTTCCTCCATTAAGTCCAAAAGTTTCTCTTGTTGTTCCATGATTGTAGTAACTGTTGTGGTTAGAGAGTCAATTGCGATTTTTAAGTCTTCCTCCGCTCCTGGATTCCTTCTTGGTCTTGGTTAAAGATAATATTTGGAAAGCCAAATATTTCCTGAGGTGGTGGTCTGTGATCTGTGTGTTTGAATATTTAGCATTTATGAACTGAAATTTGACAAAAAGTCAGTACTGTGCCATTTTTTCTTCTCTTGTAAATGTTACTTACAGCCTTTGGTTCTCAGCCCTCAGTATACAAAAAAGATTTATGTGTATATCTACTGTAAATGTTTATTTAGCAATTGAAACATTTATACTTAATACAAAATGCATGGTTGTAATTGCAGCTCTTCATTGTACACACTGCTTGTGTTGTTCTCTCTTGGCTATGAATGCAAATTGATTTTTCCAGAGATAATAGATATTGCATTACACTTCTGAAATGAAAAGCTGTTTTTCACCAATAGAAAAGGCTCCCCCTGTGTATACACTGCCCATGTGGGAGTCAAAGATACCAAACCCAGTATTAGTGGATGGGAACAATTAGTCTACACAAAAGCACTTTTATCATCAAATGGGATTTCTTTTGTGGAAAATATAATTAATACTAATGAAAAAGAGCAAAGGTTATCAGTTTTATTTATACATTTATTGATTAATAACATAAAACTCTGTATGAAGTCTTTTGTGAGTATTTCTATAACCTTATTCATATTCAATCCACTGTTCATGAATGTAAGTGATATACAATATATTATAAATAAAATGTATTTGGTCTCTAATTGTTTTGGATTGTTTATTTCACATATGCAAAAAATAAGATAAAAAATATATATATATGTATATATATATATATATATATATATATAAAAATTGTCCTCTCGCCCTCCACGGGCGATCTCATCCATCCAAGCTCGGGTCCTCTACCAGAGGCCTGGGAGCTTGAGGGTTCTGCGCAGTATCTTTGCTGTTCCTAGGACTGCGCTCTTCTGGACTGAGATGTCTGATGTTTTTCCTGGGATCTGCTGTAGCCACTCTTCCAGTTTGGGGGTTACTGCCCCGAGTGCTCCGATGACCACGGGCACCACTGTTGCCTTCACTTTCCAGGCCTTCTCAAGTTCTTCTTTGAGGCCTTGGTACTTCTCCAGTTTCTCGTGTTCCTTTTTCCTGATGTTACAATCGCTTGGTATTGGATCAGTGCCTCTGTGCTGTCCTTCAGTCCAGCCCTTTTCTAGCCATTGGTAGGATTTCTGGATCAGCCACTTCAGTTATCTGTCGATGGTACATCCCATGTAGGGGCTTTTCCTCCCATGATGGTTCCTCCAGCACCTCGTCCTCTGTTTTCCACTGCCTGAGACATTCACTGAGCACTTTGTCCATTGAGGCCATCTTCCCAATGTATTCAAGGATCTTGGATGTTTCATCCTGGACAGTGGTTCTGACACTCACCAGTCCTCTGCCTCCTTCCTTGCGCTTAGTGTACAGTCTCAGGGTGCTGGATTTGGGGTGGAACCCTCCATGCATGGTCAGGAGCTTCCGTGTTTTCACATCTGTGGTCTGAATCTCTTCCTTTGGCCAGCTTATTATTCCCGCAGGGTATCTGATGACTGGCAGGGCATAGCTGTTGATTGCCCGGACTTTGTTCTTGCCATTAAGCTGACTCTTTAGGACTTGCCTTACTCGATGGAGGTATTTGGCTGTGGCTGCTTTTCTTGTGGTCTGGTCCAGGTTGCCATTTGCTTGTTGGATTCCAAGGTACTTGTAGCTGTCCTCAATGTCTGCTATTCTGCCGTCTGGGAGTGGGACCCCTACTGTATGGACGACCTTCCCTCTCTTTGTCACCATCCGCCCACACTTCTCAAATCCGAATGACATTCCGATGTCATTGCTGTAGATCCTGGTTGTGTGGATCAGTGAGTCAATGTCTCTCTCGCTCTTGGCATACAGCTTGATATCATCCATGTAGAGGAGGTGACTGATGGTGGCCCCATTCCTGAGTCGGTACCCATAGCCAGTCTTGGTGATTATCTGGCTGAGGGGGTTCAGACCTATGCAGAACAGCAGTGGGGACAGAGCATCTCCTTGGTATATCCCACATTTGATGGACACTTGTGCAATTGGCTTGCAGTTGGCCTCAAGGGTGGTCTTCCACTGCCTCATCGAGTTTGCAATGAAGACTCTTAGAGTCCTGTTGATGTTATACATCTCCAAGCATTCCATGTTCCATGTGTGTGGCATTGAGTCATAGGCTTTCTTGTAATCAATCCAGGCGGTGCACAGATTAGTGTGTCTGGCTTTGCAATCCTGAGCGACTGTTCTATCTACGAGCAGCTGGTGTTTAGCTCCTCTGGTGTTTTTACCAATGCCCTTCTGTGCTGTGCTCATGTATTGATCCATGTGCCCACTTATCTTAGTCGCTATGATGCCGGACATGAGCTTCCATGTGGTGGGGAGACAGGTTATTGGTCGATAGTTGGATGGGGCTGTTCCCTTCAGGGGATCCTTCTGGATCAGGATTGTCCGGCCTTCAGTTAGCCATTCAGGGTGGGTCCCATCCTTTAGCAGCTGGTTCATTTGTGCTGCCAGGCGCTCATGGAGTGAAGTTAGCTTTTTCAGCCAGTAGGTGTGGATCATGTCAGGCCCTGGTGCTGTCCAGTTTTTCATACCTGAGACTCTTTCTTGGATGTCTACTACTGTGATGGTTACTGGTTCTTGTTCAGGGAGGTTGCTGTGGTCTGCTCTTAGATCCTCCAGCCACTGTGCACTGTTGTTGTGTGACGCCTCCTTCTCCCATATGCCTTTCCAGTATTGTTCAGTCTCCAGCCTTGGTGGGTCTGCTCTGTTGTTATTACCTTGCCACTGAGAGTACACTTTAGCTGGTTGAGTTGAGAACAGCCGGTTTATTCGCCTTGCTTCGATTTCTCTCGTGTACCTCTTTAGTCGATTTGCTTGGTAAGGCTCGGTAAGGCTTGGAGTCTTTGCTTGGCTGTTTCCAATGCTTCAGGTATGGACATCTTGCTGTACCTCTTGGGTGCTTGTTGTTTCATTGCACCTCTCTGGAGCTCTGACAGTTGGCTCACTTCTCTCCGAGTTACCTTGATTTTAGCCTTCAACCTTCTTTTCCAGGGTGGATATGGATCTTTATGGTTGCTCTTTGGTTGATAGCCAAGCTCCTCAAGGATCACTGCTGCTGAAGTGTATATCAGCTTATTGGTTTCAGTGATGGTCATCGTAGGTATTGTTCCCAAAGCTGCATTCACATCTTCCAGGAGACTTTCTGAAGGTACTTCACTCAGCCTGTGTAACTGGTGTTGGGGTTGCCTGGTCTTCATTTTAGCCATGATCTTATCTCTCAGGTCAGTTGCTGCCTCGCTCAGCTCGATGGTGCTTATTGGGGCTTCGTACCCAATCGGGTACGTATTTCGTCTCGTATTTCTGTGTCTCTCATCATGAGGTAGGCAATAGCGCAAAGGGTCTTGCCTAAGGACCCACACTGGAAGTTGGTATTCGCCAGTTTTCACCCGCCCTGGCTAATCAACAATATACCTTATCTGGACAGCTAATCAACAATATACCTTACCCTCTCTGGAACCTTAGTTCCAGAGGTTAAAACGCATTTGTGACTCAGAGGAAGATTTTGAACTAAATGCCAGAGATATGACCAAAAGTTTTAGAGAAAGGGGCTATAAACATCACAATGTGTCACAAGCATATCAAAAAGCCAAAGGTTTAAAAAGAGAACAGTTGTTAATCCATAAAGAGAAACCACAGTACGATTCTAATCAAGTCCATTTTGTCACAATACAGTGATAAAGCCAATGCAATTAAACAAATCATAAAGAGAAATTGGAATATACTAAAATGTGACAGTGTACTTAGAGAAGCTCTACCAAACACCAACAATTTGTTTCAGAAGAGCTCCTACTCTAAGTGATAAGCTGGTAAAAAGTCATCTTATTCCTCTACAGCAAAAAACATGGCTCGGGCCAAAAGCTGGAAGCGTTAAGTGTGGCAACTGCAACCACTGTGACAATATGGTGAATACAAATCATTTTAAAGATATAAACACAGGTCAAAAATATAACATCAAATCATTCATTAACTGCAACACCTCTTATGTAATCTACTGGTTGGAGTGCCCATGTGGATGTTTCTACATTGGAAGGACTAAGCGCAAATTGAAAGTTAGGCTTGCTGAACATAAACATGCTATTAGAACAAGTAATCTCCAATACAGTATGGCATCACATTATAAAGAAGCAGGTCATGGCACTAGTTGCAACAGTTTGAAAATTTGTGGCATTGAACACATTAAAGTGTCAATAAGGGGTGGAGATAGACTAAAGCAACTTCTTCAAAGAGAATCCTATTGGATATATTCTCTAAAGGCCACACAATGTCCAGGTCTAAATGAAGAACTTGACTTTACTCCTTTTTTTGTGAATTACTTTTCATTGTGATTCCATAGTTATGTGTCATGGTTGTTGTTGTTTTTTTGTTGTTGTTTTTTTAGTAACTATTTTGTGATTATTTTCTGTTCATATTGAAATGAATTAACTTTCCTTATTTGTGGTTTCTGCAATAATGTGTGATTATCTTGTTATGGATTTACTCTTTGGATTGGTCATGTGAACAGGTCACATGATCTCTAGGTATAAAAGAGTTCTGGCAGCCATTTTGTTTCTTTTAATGATGCACATGCCCTGACAAAGGCCCCGAGAGGCTGAAACGTGTTGGTATTTTTAAACTTAATACAGCCCATGAAATAAAGGCTTTTTAAATACTTTTGAAATTATTGAGTGCCTCAGTCTCTGTTAGTATCCTACGTGATCCCCAACCTAAAGAGCACCTGCACTGTAAAAAAAAAAATCCTAATTTTATGGTAAAAAGCTGTAATTTTTTAAGGAAATTTCACATTTTTTTAGTATACAGTAAAAAACTTTAAATTTATGTCACATTACCTTCAAATTAATTTCACTATTTAATTTTATGGGTTTATACCATAATAACAATTAACGTTTTTTTCTCATTTTTTTATGGTAAATTTACTGTATTTATTATATGTGATTTTTCCTTTTTCTTGAATTACAGAAAAATGTACGTAAAATTACATTAATTAACAGTATTTAAATGTGTGGCACATTATTTATAAATTGTTGACCATACTAAACAATTAAAGTTTTTCTCCCTAATTTTAAGGTAAATGTTATTAATTGCATATTTGTACATATCTAGACATCAATGTTCATTTAAAACATCTAAAGATTTTCTCGTTAATTTTAAAGTACATTAAATAAATGTTTAACCTTGTAAAGGATTTATCATTGGAAAATGAGGAACATGCTCCTTTCAATCTACATTTGTCAGTGTGAGACCTCTACATCCACTGTCTGTCTGCTGTTTCTTCTCCCTGTGATTCAGAGCATACAGACCAATACAATACAGTCAACTGTAGATATTTTAATCCAACATGTTGTGTATTTTACATTAGGTTCAGAAATATCAGAACTGGCCAGGGCAGGAGAGGCAGTAGACTACAGAGTCAGAAGTTATGAACAAACAATAAGCTTCTCAGTCTGAAGATGACAGTTAACCTACTTTATATAAATAAGGCTTATTTGTTTGTGTCCGCCTGATAATTTACTGCATTATGTCTCACGTTTGGTTTAAAGTCATCTGATCACCCTGGAACTACCTGGTCTTTGTTGTCTGATAATGATGTTCTGCTGCTGGGAGCGGCAAAAAAATTCAAATAAAAAAAAAAATTCAAATTCCAAAAGGCGGGAAAATATGGGGCGGGGATGGGCAGCAGCAGGAACTACTTTTAACTGAAAAAGTAGTCCCTAAGCATTTTTAGTTTTAACTACTTTTACTACTAGTTTTACCTACTTCTATTACATAGAACACACATTTAAATCAATATCCACATTTTTATGAATAACTAGAAAACAAAAAAGAACTATTTAAATGGCAACTGGCGGAGGAACACAACACCAGATAACCTACCAACAGCAGCGTGTGGGCGCCAAACTGCAGAGTCACCCTGCAGCCAGGACAACCTGAAGAGTCTGAGCTGGATTTATTCTGTATTTGATGAGTTTTTCTTATTTATTTGATATAGTTTATAGTACTTTTGTTAGTCCCAGAGAAAAAAGCATGAATTAGCTGCTCTTATGGACTTTTTTCATTGCATTGTGTTAGCTCACTCTGGGCACTAAGCTAGCCAGCTCCATAACTGTTAACAGAAATGATTAAATCAATCAAACAAATGTGAGTCTAATATGAGCAATAATAGTACTTAGCAAGTTACTGATGTTGACTGAATGCTAAGTGCTTCTACAACGCACTTTCAAAGTTCGAAGTTTTAATTGGGCTTGAGTTTAATTTTACAGAATAAAAAGTGGCGTTAGACTGATGTAACTGATCTCCAGTAATGCACTGCTGTAGTTATTGTCAAACTTGATTTATTGTTTGTCAGTCACCCATGTACTCCCCAGGCCAACCTGTAATAGGTCCAAAAAGTGATGCAGTAACCTCAGTGGATGTTAGCGCTAAGCTCCCGCCCCCTCAGCTCCTGACTATCTAACGTTAACTCTCACGGATGTTTGGCAGAAGCACAGAGAATGCACCAGAGAAAAAGTTAATTGCAAAATATCTGAAATCAGTTGAATTGAGCAAGAATCCTCTCTGCCACTTAGAGGAAAGGACCCGACCTTCCTACGGACATTGTGAGCATTTTATTGAACTTTGGAGCCACAGGGTGACTGGAAAAATGGAGTGGGCTACATGCTAAGCTAATGGAGCTAAAGAGAAACTAACGGAGAACTAATGGCTAAAATTACACTGTCTTAGATCCTCACGGCCACGGGTGGTACGGGACTGCACTACTTCTCGAAGGTTGAGAGCTGACAAGCATTTCAGTGAGTTAAACCGGGACTGGGGTGGTTAATCCTAATATTAGCTGCTATGTTAGCCGCTAATGCTACCACGTGCTCCCCATGTCTGGGGAGAGCGCCCACGGGGTCTCCCCTGGAGTTTTTCAAGAGCACTTCCTTTGCCATACTGTGTTATCTTTGTGACTCTGGTTGGATAATTTTGGTAAAAAAAATTTATTTTATTTTTGGAGGTTAACGTGTAAAGCTATTTTAATTATTGTGTTTATGTTAGTACTTGAAAAAAGAATAGTGGTAGTGTAAAGAAATGCACTTCATGCTGCTGTTGCACTGTAAACTATGCACTACAGCATTGTGATGCTAAAAGTTCTTTTTTGTTAAAATTTTAATACAATCCGATATATAACAGCCGCACAGAGCTGCGCCAGTGTGGGGAAGGGGGACCAAACTCTGGAGAAATGCAGGTATCCAACAAACCATGAGCCCAGCCTCTGCATGAACAGACAAAACTTTTGCCACGAGCAACGGAGAAGCTAATGGCACGTAGCAAACATTATCCTAGTTTAGGCTCCAGATGAAGTAAATATGTAACTCCTGTACCTTTGTGCATCTCATAACAACCACTTTTATTAAATGACTAAAACTTTGTGCTGTTGCAGGGTTTCAGGGATGTCTCAGTAGCATACTGATTAAGGTTGGAAGTCCTGAACCAGCTGTGCCAAAACTGAGACTTGAGCTTAAACACTGGGTGGAAACTCAGCCTACTCCACTTTCTTTACACTGGCCAGAGAGAGACAGAAATCCAGGTGCTCACTTAGGTCCATTCACCGTTACATGTAAAAGTACATCAATAATAAACAAATTAACATTTTATGTTCATAGATATACAGCAGGCAGAAGGAGCAGTAGCAGGACAAGGACAGCTGTGCCAACCTGAACTGTGAACTGCACCCTGAAGGTAAATATAGTTATCTTATACTGAGTTTTTACTAAATTGTATGACTGTGGACCCCTTTAGTGTTTGTAAATAACAGGCAGCATACTTTTTATTTCTAGCACTGTGCTATTACGCTGGTTATAATTACAGCCACCTTTTATTTTTAGGTCACAAAGGTGAAGCGCTGCATTCTCTTAATTGAGGATTCTTCTATCATAAAGATGTGTGATGTAAGTCATACCATATACTCATTATCAGCAACATGCAGCATTTCCTACAATATCCCCAAGTCTGATGTGTTGTCATTTTTTTTCTACCTCAGCTTAATTCACTTCAAAGAGGTGTATTGTGAAGTGATATCTAGCTTTCTTGCCACTGTCTTTCATATAGTGAAGGTTATTCTTTTGCACTGGAATGGAAAAGCCAGTACATGGTTCATAAAACAGTGGCATCTTCTGTAGATTTTTTTGATGACAGTGTGTGATTTGTTTTAGTATATTTCAATTATGATGTTTTTATGTGAAGTTGCTAATTAGCACTTCTGTGTAAGCCACTGGTTGACATTACTAATGTATATTTTTTTCTGCATGTTATGTTTTCCCAGGAACCAGGTTTTCCAGGTGCTCATGCTGCAGACAATATTATAAAGGTAACTGTGTTTACTTTACTATGACACATTGGTAATTTCTGGGTGAATACACGTCAGTTGTAAATCTGTGCCTTCATTCAGTCATCTTCGTACGCTTATTCCCATTAGGGGTCGTGGGTGACTGGAGCCTATCCCAGTAACTTTAGGCCTTAGGTGGGGACACCCTGGGCAGGGGCCAACTTGTCGCAGAATCTGTGCCTTATCAATAAAAAAAAATAAATAAAAAAAATAGCACTGCAAAAGTTGCATATTTAAAAGAACACTCTGTTAGCTCCCAGAATGTTTAACACTAAGTTAAATTATTCTTTTAATTTAATCTTTAACTTTTTTTTATTTAAAGTAAACTAATTCTTTGAAGTTGTTTACTGAGATGTTGTACATAAAATGCTGCTTTTTAGGGATGTTTTAGTAATTAATTCTGTCTTGCTTGTTTTTCCGCAGATGCCCCAAAGATCTAGTGGATTACTGGAAATTTGGGGGAAGACTTCATCTGCTTCAGTGTCACCTCTGATAGATTTAATTCACTTTTGTGGTAGGGTTTGATATGACTTTTTATTTTTTAGCTACTGTATAGGTTAATTAAAAAAATGTTGGGATGTTATGCAAATCTTAACTACAGTATATGTTGTATATGAAATGTAATATTTCTACTCTTAAATATTAAATGTATTGAATATGTAATTTTTACTTTAGAATATTTCATATTGTCCCTACATTTAATCAAGGTGTTTCATCTGAATAATACATAAAAACAGCTTTTAAATAATGGTATATTCTTGTAGAAACTTAACTGGAAAATTCTGTAAATTTTATGTTTTTGCACATTATTTGAATTATGGAATTCTACTTTAATTTTAGGGTATTTGTTTGGCAGCCGCAGCTGACAGTCATTTACTGTTTTTTTAGTTTATCCCTAAAAATTAAGTAAATGTCTGTAAAATAATGGTATTTTTCCTTTAACTTTGAGCATTGTCACTTTCTTAACGGTGTTTACTTCTAATTTCATGGTAAAAATCTGTAAAATTAATTTTATTTCTCATAAAACTCTGAATATTGTCACTTTTTAAGGGGTTACTCCTAATATTATGGTAAAAATCTATAAAATAAAGTTGTTTTCTTGTAAAACTCTGAGTATTGTCACTTTATTGAAGGTGTTTACTCCTAATGTTATGGTAAAAATCTGTAAAATTATGGTAACTTCCTTTAGAAATGTTGATATTGGCACTTTAATGAAGGTATTTAATCATAATAATACAGAAAAACAACTGTAAAATAATGGTAATGTTCTTTAGAACTGATGACATTGACACTATAATGAAGGTATTTGATCATAATAATACAGGGAAACATCTGTAAAATAATGGTAATTTCCCTTTTTTCCACGTCCGTAAATTTAGTGTTTCTGCACATTTTTTAAGTTTACGGTACGGACTTTAATTTTAGGGTAAGTGTTTGGCAGCCTGAGCTGACAGTCGTTTACCTTCTTTTTACGATTTTTTTTTTTTTACAGTGTGGGTAAAACATTTGCAATCTTCAGACTCAAGTAGCATTCCAGTAGCCAAAAAATTTTGAAGAGTTTCTAACAAAGCACTCTAATAAAGCACTGCCTGGGTCACATGCTTTAGATTCAGATTTTTTTTTTCTCTCACAGGAGCGACTGCGGTCCACGACTGCTTTCTAATGTGTGTTAAAGCTGCAAAGACCAGACAGCTGATCTCCTTCCACCCGGTACTGCGTACCCTCTCTAAATCTTATTTTGCTATGTAGTACCGGGCCGTACCGGCTTACTCTCACCCCTGGTCCTGGTCTGGTCATGGCTCTGTTCCTGGTCTGGTCCATGTCTGGGTCTGCTCCTGATTCTGGTTCTGGTCCTGCTCTGGTCTTGGTCTGGTTCTGGTTCTGGTCCTGGTCCTGGTCCTAGTCCTGGTTCTGGTTTTGGTTCAGGTCCTAGTCCTGGTTCTGGTCTGTTCCTGGTCTGTTCCTGGTCTGGTCTTGGTCCTGGTCTGGGCCTGGTCCTGCTCTGCTCCTGGTCAGGTCCCAGTCTGGTCCAGGTCTGGTCCTGTTGCTGGATCTGGTCTGGTTCTGGTTCTGATTCTGGTTCTGGTCCTGGTCTGGTCATGGCCAGGTCTTGGTTTCATCCTAGTCTGGTCCTGGCTTGGTGCTGGTTTTGACTTGTCTAGTCCAGGTCCTGGCCTGTTCCTGGCGTGGTCCTGGTCTGGTCCCGGCCTTGGCCTTGGTATAATTCTGGTTTGGTTCTGGTGTTGGTTTGGTCTTGGTCTGGTTTTGGTCTGGTCCTGGTATGTTTCTCGTCATGCTCTGGTTCTGGTCTGGTCCTGGTCCTGGTTACATCCTGCTGTGGTCCTGGACCTGGCCTGGTCCTGGACATGGCCTGGTCGAATCTGGTCTTATCTGGTCGTGGTCCTGGTGTGGTACTGGTTGGGTCCTGGTCCTGGTCTGGTCCGGGCCTAGTCCTGGTTTTGGCCTGGTCTTGGATTGAGGCCTCCTTTGCTGGCCCTCTGAGTACCAGACCACTGGCTAGTCCTGGTCTGGTCCTTGTCTGATCCTAGTTTGGTCTTGGTCTGGTTCTGGTTCTGGTTTTGGTTCTGGATCTGGTCCTGGTCTTGTCTTGCTCTGGTCCCAGTCTGGTCATGGCTCTGTTCCTGGTCTGGTTCTGGTTCTGGTCTGTTCCTGGACTTTGTCTGGTCCTGGTCCTGGTCCTAGTCTTGGTCTGCTCCTGGTTGTGGTTCTGGTTCTGGTCCTGGTCTGGTCCTGGTTTGGTTTGGTTCTGTTACTGGTCCTGGTCCTAGTCCTGGTTTTGTTTCAGGTCCTGGTCTGGTCCAGGTCTGGTCCTGGTCCTGGCCTGGTCTTGGTCCTAGTCTGGTCCAGGCATGGTCTTACTCCTGGTCTGGTCCTGGTCTTGTCTTGCTCTGGTCCCGGTCTGGTCATGGCTCTGTTCCTGGTCTGGTCCAGGTCTGGTCCTTTTTCTGGTTCTGGTTCTACTCTGTTCCTGGTCTTTGTCTGGTCCTGGTCCTGGTTCTGGTTCTGGTTCTCATCCTGGTTTGGTCCTTGTCTGGTTGTGGTCTTGGTCTGGTTCTGGTTCTGGTTCTGAATCTGTTCCTGATCTTTTTCTGGTCCTGGTTCTGATTCTGGTTCTTGTTCTGGTTCTGATCCTGGTCCTGGTCTCGTTCTGGTTCTGGTTCTGGTTCTGCTCCTGGTCTGGTCCTGCCCTGATTCTGCTCCTGGTCCCAGTCTGATCCTGGTCCTGCCCCTGGTCTTGTTCTGGTTCTGGTCTCGCCTTGCTCTGGTCCCGTCTGGTCCTGATTCTGTTCCTGGTCTGGTCTCATTCTGATCCAGGTCTGGTCTGATCTGGTCTTGGTCCTGGCGTGGTACTGGTTGGGTCCTGGTTTGGTTCTGGTCCTTGTCTGATCCTGGTCTTGGTCTGGTTCTGGTTCTGGTCTTGTCCTGGTCTTTGTCTGGTCCTGGTTCTGGTTTTGGTTCTTGTCCTGGTTTGGTCCTGGTCTGGTTTTGGTCCTGGTCCTGGTCTGGTCCCTGTCTGGTCCTGCTTCTGGTTTTGGTTCTGGTCTTGGTCTGGTCCTGGTCTGGTCCTGGTCCTGGCCTGGTCTTGGTCCTGGTCTGGTCCTGGTGGGATCTTGGTCCTGGTCTTGGCCTGCTCACTGAAGTCTTCTGTTTCTCCTCCAGGGAGAGAGAAGTCTTGGTGTCTACTCCTGTGACCCTTTCATTGACCATTTCATTGAGTTCAGTATCTGCTGTAGTGTAACTACTACGGACCACTCATCCTTCTGAAAAGTGTGGCACAAGAAACTTCCCATGTGGTGATGGTTGTCACAGAAAGTCCAATTTCAAGCAAATGTCTCAAGAAAAACTCTTTTTAACTTAATGGATGAATGTAACGATTCTTTGTAAATCAGCTAAAAATTGATGCTAAAGTCAACCGAAATACTCTTGTTTTAGTTGGGAAAAACAGTTTTGGTCAGGGTCATTCTGAAGTAAAAAGTTGATTGCTGTGGAATCCAAAGGTTCACTCTCTGGATGAGAGAACATATTTGATACAAGGAACGGGTAATAACATTAAAAATCATCTTGTGTACTGAGATCAGGACAGTTCATATTGTTTTAAGCTCCAGCATTATCTGCCTCATGATGATGTTGACGGGGTTTAACTATGAGTCTGTCAAAGTTAATGACAGCAAAGTGACCCCTTTCTCTGGCCTGTTCCATAGCTGGGAGCAGCTCGGCTCTCTTCTTCCTTATCCCATCAGAGAAATCCTCATTTACATAAATCCCAGTGTTTTTCAGTTGACCTTTAGCCTTGGCAAGAATAAGTTCTTTGTCCTTGAATCGTAAAAAAATCACTACAATTGGTCTTGGTTTTCCAGAATTCTGTTTCAAACTTCCAATGCAATGAGCTCATTCAATTTCAATAGACTTGGAATCAATGTTGAGCTTGTTGTTCAGGAATTCTCTGACTTTCTTTTCAGAGTCTGACCAAGATTCAAAAGCATTGTCTTGGTTCAGGCCATCAATTATAACATTATTTCGCCAACTCTGGTTATCCAAGAAGTCCATTTTTGATGAAATATCAATGATTTCAGAGTTTGTGCACTGGGAGGACAGAGATTGTAGCTGTGATTCAAATGAATCCACTTTTTTCTCCAAGGGTCTTAAGTCATCAATTTGAGCTGGAGAGAACTGAAGGCTGGCTTAAGTTCCTGAACTTATTCTAGGATTTACAGAGTCCAGGATCATTTTAGTAAAGAACAAGAAATTTGATTCTTGTCTGTTAAGCATGTCAACATAAAACAGCTTTTGTTGTTCCAGCATCTCTCTCAAGACTTCCATAGAGACATAATCTTCATCATTCTGATGTGTTTTCTTACTATTACTTCGTGACATGATTACCTGTATCGATGGATGATTGTGGATTTTACCAGGAGGCCTGAGGCCTAGTCCAGTGCCCCACTCAGGCTAGAGCATGGACAACAGAAGACAGGCCAAGGCTGAGAGGAATCCAACAAATATCAGCACTTGCAATAATAATGTTAATGTTGATTTGAATGTATGTCCAATAAAGCCAAGCACTGATGAATACTTGCAGTTTATATATTAAACACTTTCAATTGGCAAAATAGATCAAACTAGTGCTGTAGTGAGAGCCCAGAAAAATCCTTCAGCAGTGCACAGGAAACAGGAAGTACGCCTGTTATGTCCATACATAACAAATGTCCATACATAACAAACTGATGCCCCGTGTACTCTGACATCTTTCTATCAGAACCAGCATTAACTTCTTCAGCATTTAGAGCCACAGTAGCTCGTCTGTTGGATGGGACCACACGGGCCTCAGCCTTCACTCCCCACATGCATCACCTGTCGCCGGGTCACCACTGTTCCTTTCTTGGGCCACTTTTGATAAATACTGACCACTGCAGAGCGGGAACACCACACAAGAGCTGCATCCTTATGTTTCCACATTTTTTCCTGGTTCAAACACATCAACTTTGAGGACAAGATTTGGCACAATATATCCCAACCAGATCTGTGTTAATTCACTTCACCTGCCAGTGGTCATAATGTTATGACTGATTAGTGTAAATTTTGGTTTAAGTTGCTAATTTAAAAGGGTTCTATTTCACAGAATTGACTTTTTTGAGCTTTTCCACCATGTCTTTTGTTTGTTTTGTTTTTGTAAGATGTTTTTTGGCCATTTTTAAGCTTTATTGGACAGTGTATAGTAGGAAACTGGGGAGAGAGCAGGTGCACAGCTCTGTTTCCACTAAGTCCTCACAGCTGTTTTTTATTTTGTAGTAAAATGGCACCATATAAAAAGTTGAAGCGAGTAAAAGCTCTTTTTCTATGGTTCTGTTCAAAAGAGCATAACAGCTTTGCTGCCCTCTCCTGGTCTCTTCATCTGTTTCTTTATGGCACCTGTAGAGTACTTATTAAACCTTCTGTTGCAGTCAGATAATGTTTTTAAAGTTTGTAAAATGTGCAGTGCTGTTCTAGAGGTGTCCAAAAATGGTTTAAAAATACAAATAAAAGCATAATGTAGCCCCTTTATATCACTTTTATTTCACCCCACCATGTTTGCATCTGTTATAAATAATTTTATAAATGATGAATATTCCCATTACCATCACAATTATTTGTTTGTCCATACATAACTTTTTGTGTCATGGTTTTACTGTTAAAATAATGTTGAAAATCATTGATCACTGTAATCTAGTTTTAGGTAAACAGGTCCACAAGTTAGGACTCTCTATCAGTTGTTGCTAAAGTTGATATGGCTTAATGTTTTGGTGTTTTGAAGTTGGTAAAGTGAGTGAAAAGTAAAAGTGTGCTTCAGGTCACAGTGTTTGTCATTAAGCCTTCGCACTGTTCACAACTGTAATTTGTCCCATGACAGAGTGGCAGTGTGTGTCCCATTAATGGAAGCTAATGACTGCAGCGTGCGTAGATTGTTTGTGCAGCCACAGCCCCGGGGGCCTCGCGGTCGTCATGGTAACCAGAAGCTGTGATCCCAGTTCAGTTCAGTTTATTTGCCATTTGCAGTATTCAGAAAAAGAACTACATTGGAAACCAGTTGCAAGAGCTCAAAGTGCACAGTCAACATTTAAACAAACAAAACATACAACAAAACATACAGAGCACAAGCCTTCAATAAAACAACACATGGATACATCCTAAGTAAAACCTAATAAATACTAACAACAAAAACACTATATATAAATAGCAGTAAAAGAGGTAACTTAAACAATAAGGTGCATGTCTTATGTATGAGGTATTTCAAAATGCATTGTTCAAGGTCATCACAGCTCGTGGAAAAAAACTTTTAGCATGACGTGATGTAGTGCATTTAATAGAACGATATCGTTTCCCTGACGAAAGGAGGTCAAACATCTCAGCAGCAGGTGGACAGAGGGATCACTGATGATCTGGAGAGCTCTGGTTAAAAGTCTAGATTTGTAAATATTCTCTAGGACTGGGAGGTAACAGCCTATGGTCCTGCAGCAGAGTGAACCACTCTGTTTAAAGTTTTCTTTTCTTTCACAGTGAGATTACCAAACCACACTGTAACAGAGCTGGTAAGAAGACTTTCAATACCACACTGATAAAAGTTTAAAAGAATAGTTTTGTTTTGAGTGAATTCCCTTAGTTTTTGTAAAAAGAAGAGACGCTGGTGAGCCTTTAGCAATGTTACTGGTGTTTGACTGCCAGCTCAGATCTTTGGAGAGAGTGACACCCAAAAACTTACATTTATCAACCATTTGTACCTCAGAATCTTAAATGACAATAGGCACATTATTCTTACTAAGTCTGAAATCAATAACCAGTTCACAGGTTTTAGAAGTATTCAGAACAAGGTTGTTTTCTTCAATCCAGCGGACAACATCTTCTACTTCTGCTCTGTAATGTGATTCATCACTTGAGGTGATCAGACCGATGATAGTGGTATCGTCTGCATACTTGACGATCAGATTGTTAGAGTGAGTAGCAGTACAGTCATATGTGTACAAAGTAAAAAGCAAAGGACTTAAAATACAACCTTGTGGAGAGCCTGTGCTTACACAAAGTCCATCAGAAACACAACCATTGATTTTGACCTTCTGTGGTCTGCAAGTTAAAAAGTTTAAAATCCATTTGCAAATGGCATCACCAAGTCTGAGAGCTTTCAATTTGTGAATCTCGCATGAGATTTTCCTTTATCCAGATGTTCATATATAGAGTTCAGAGCAAAACAAATGGCATCTTCCACACTCCTGTTTTGTCTGTAAGCAAACTGGAGTGGGTCCACAGACACAGGAATCTGTCCTTTAATGTAGTCCAACACCAGTCGCTCAAAGGATTTCATTAAAACAGAAGTCAGGGCCACTGGCCTATAGTCATTAAGACATGTCACAGGAGTCTTCTTAGGCACTGGTATTATGACAGACTTTTTAAAACTTTGTGGAACAGTGCAGTACCTGAGTGACATGTTGTACCGGTGAGTTAAGACAGGAGCGAGTTGCTCTGAACACAGTATGAGGACACGAGAAGGAATGCCGTCTGGGCCGGGGGATTTCCTCACCTTGGTCCTGGACAAGACTCTCTTTACGTCCTGCTGAGTGACAGTAAACCCACTCTGCTCACAGCAAAGAGAGGAAAGGACAGCAGACTCCTTATTATCAGTTTCAAATCTACAATAGAACTGATGGAGCTCATTTGGCAGTGAGTGGTCAAAAGCAGTAATGTTCCCTCCTCTTGGTTTCCAGGAGGTGATGGTGTTTAGTCCCAGCCACATGCGCTGTGGGTTGTCCTCTTTGAAATGTCCCTCTATCTTGTCCCCATAGGACCGCTTTGCAGCTTTGATAGACCGCTCCAATGAATATCTGGCCTGCTTATAGGCAGCAGCATCATCAGATTTAAAAGCCACAGCTCTTTCCTTTAGTTTCATTCTCACATCAGAGTTAATCCAAGGTTTCTGACTGGAATGTTTTTTAATAACTTTCTGTGGGACGCAACAGTCAATACAAAAGTTTATATATCCAGTCACAACATCACAGTATTCATCAAGGTCTTCTGACTGGAAGACAGACCAATCTGTGGCATCAAAACAACCTTGTAATTGAATTTCACTGTCTTTAGTCCAGCATTGAACAGTACGTGTTATTGGCTTTATTTGTCTACTCCTCTGAATGTATGTAGGAAGAAGATGAATGGAGGAGTGGTCAGATTTTCCTAAAGCTGGTCAGAGAATGGAGCGATAAGCTGACTTTACATTACTATAACAATGATCCTAAAATCCGTGATCCTCTGGTAGGATGTTTCACATGCTGATAAAAGTTGGGTAAAATAGTTTTAAGATTACAGTTATTAAAATCACCCGCTACTATAACCACAGCGTTAGGATGAGAGTTCTCGTGTAAAAGGTCACTAAGATCACTGAGAGCAGCTCAAGTGTCCGCCCGCAGGTGAATGTACACAGCGCATAAAAACAACACAGAAAACTCCCGAGGGAGATAAAAGGGGCGGCACTTTAACACAAGACATTCAAGATTAGCGGTGCAGGTTTGATTCATAACAACATTGTCCGTACACCAGTGTTCATTAATAAGGAAACACACTCCTCCTCCCTTTGTTTTTTCCGGTGTGCTCTTTCACTGTCGGAGCGGTGAACAGAGAAGCCCGGTGGTTGGAAGGCTGAGTCCGGCACGTTGCTGTGAAGCCACGTCTCCGTCAGGCAGAACACGGAGCAGTCTCTGGCCTCACGCTGGGTTTGAATACGGCTCATCAGATCGTCCGACTTGTTAGGTAGACGGCTTGACTCCTGGCCTCCACTGCCACGAGTGGGGCACGCATTAAAGTCATTACACCTTAATTCAGGTGTTACATTTGAGTGTCTGCTAACTTTGTCGCGAATGTATAAAAGTAACTCACGATCATATCTGATAGTGGCAAGTGCTTCATATACGAGAACAGACAATACAAAAAAGACACTGCACAGAAGAGCTCTTGTGACGGCGCCATCAGTGTGAACAGTAACAAGAGACACCTCTTCATTTACACTGACAAACTGGTACCTATCAGATAAGTAGGATTTAAACCAGCAGGGGGCGCTCCTCTGACCCCTATGTCAGAGTCTAATCTCTGGAGTAAGATGCTGTGGTCAATGGTGTCAAAGGCTGCACTGAGATCTAACAGAACTAGGATTGAGACCAGTCCATTGTCTGAACTTAATAACAAGTCATTTGTGACTCTAACTAATGCAGTTTCTGTGCTATGGTGGGCTCTAAACCCTGACTGAAAATCTAAGCTAGGCTATTGTCCTGTAGTTGGCAACATAACTGTTTAACTACAACTCTTTCTAGGATTTTTTAAACAAAAGGGCGATTTGATATTGGTCTATAGTTGGCTAAAATGTCAGGATCTAGGCTGGAGAATGTGTTTCAGCATTAAACCATGGTGCTTTTCGATTTGGCCTAACAACCTTTTCTTTTAGTGGAGCTACATTGTCTAGAGCTGTCTTTAATGAGTGCATGGCGCTGTCAACAAACCCATCACTTTTACTGAGACTCGAGATATGGGAGCTGTTCTCAACAAACTCACTCAACATTGTACTAAATATTGGTTTTATTATGTGTTTAAACTCTGACACAGATTGGTCAGATAATGTTCTTCTAATCTGGGTTTTGTTCATTGGAACAGTAATGTCTTTGAGTATAAACGGAAAGGTATTTAGAAAGTGATCTGAGAGTATGGGGTTATGAGGGAGGACAGTGAGCTCACTAATCTCTATACCATAGGTTAAAACAAGGTCCAGGCTGTGCTTGTGACGATGAGTGGGTTCATTTACGTTTTGAGTAAAACCTACGCTGTCTAATAAAGCTGCAAATGCATTTCCTAGACAGTCGCTGCTGTCATCAACATGAATATTAAAGTCCCCTACTATTACAATCTTATCTGAGTCTAACACTATACTGGACAGAAAGTCAGAGAACACAATTAAAAATTCGGAATAAGGACCAGATGGTAGATGATTATAAACATAACACAAGCGAGCCCTAACCCCAGGCCTGGCTCCAAGGTGGGGCCCTGGCTGTGCCATACCAGGCAATGTAACTGGCCTTGTTATAATTGTCTTCATAAGGGTTTTGCATCATCTTGTATTTACTAAAAATAACAATTCATCATGTCCACCTGATAATGACGTCACAGTATGCAAAATATATGCAGATTAGATGCCTATAATTGCTACAGTTATAAACTTTGGTTCATAACTGACATTTTTCTCATTTACAGTAAGACTTTACCTTTAATTATTTATTTTAATAGCCTTTTAAATTTTGGATGTCTTTTTTCTCAGTTTTTTAGAGAAAACAATCTGGCGCCCAAAGGGTTAAGTGAAGCATCCAGGAGGTTGTCTCCTCAAAGTTCTGTGTCTCGTGGGACTCCCATCCCCCACGATGACAGGGTGCGGCTCCAAGCTCACCGGCTTCCTTCCTACTTTTCTGCTCCTGGCTTTGTCTATGATTGATTTTTGGTTTCACAATTTTTATCCAGTTATTTTAATGCTCAATCCATTGCATCGTCAAGTATTAGTTGGAAAAGTGGAGATAAGACAGACAAGGTCCCACATGAATCCTGTGTCTTTGGATCACCCAACTGGCAGCTGCACACATGGAGCTTCCCTGGAAGACGCACCCAAGGAACCACAGCATGATCTCTGGAAGAAACCCCGGCGGCACAAAGTGGAGACCAGACCGTCCTCTCAACCCTGCTCCGTCACGTAAGCCGACCAGTGTGGGACAGTCAGAGTTTGGCCTCAAAATTCTTAGAAATGTTTAATTTATTCCTTTAAAATCTCCCATAGATCTTTAAGTGTTGTAACTTAATCTTCCCAGTGTAAGACTGGCTGGTGTCCCGTTATTAAATTAAATTCATCTTTAAGCTAAAACACTTGCCACTCTTTATAATATTTCCTACAACATGTACATAGTTTTTAACAGTTTTTGTTGCTTTACAGCTCTGTCTTGGTATTAAACCCTCCTCTCTCAGCACGACATGTTTCAGAGTCTGTGAATAATCCAGTTAACAATTAAACGATTAATAAATTAGTTGACAATTATTTTAATAATGGATTATAATCAATTAATCTGATTACTTTGCAGCTCTAGTAAATTATGTCAGAAATCAGATGATTTGGATTTGTGGCGTTAAACAAGTCACCTTCCTGTGGAGGGTGAACAGTTGCAGCTGTTTAAATACACACACATTTGCAGTGAAAATATTTGAATGAAATTGTCTTAAGCTAGCGTTAGCTAACCGCAGGTTGTGTTTGTCTGTTAGTCGTACTCACCTTTTATGATGAAAAACTAATGCCCTGCCCATACGCCGGGTTGTTGACCCATCCCAACTGAAAAAATTACTTTTGATGTGATTTGATCCTAGTTTTGCAGCGGCGGTAGGGAGACAGGTTTCTGAAGTTCAGCTCTGGCAGCAATATTTGTAGTTTTGGTGGTATTTTGTCCTGAGTTGTCAGGCCGTCTAAATACGTAGTTGGCTGCATCTCCTCACGCCTGCTGTGCGTCGCCATGTTTGTTTTGGCCTCCAGTAGAACACAAAGTCACATGACTGAAAACTATGAATAACATCCAGTGGTGGACAAAGTACTCAAAAGCTGTACTCAAGTAAAGTACTGTTACTTCAAAAATAATATTTTTGTTAGAAGTAAAAGTACCCAACAAAAATTATACTTCAGTAAAATTAAGAAAGTATTGAGTATAAAATATACTTAAGTAGGCCTACATTTGAATGTTTTTACAAAATCTTCTTCTTCCCCGAGTTTCAAACCCAGAACCTTCTAATTGCAAGTCAGATGTACTTCCCACTACACCACAGAGGACAAAAACTACTTTGAACTCAGACAATGTAAAGGTTTACTCAAGTAAAAGTAAAAAAAAATCATCCAAAATTGACTCAAGTAAAAGTAAAAATATGTTTTACAAAAACAGAAAGTACTTTTTCTTCAAAAAAGGTACTTAAGTAAATTACTTGAGTAAAAGTATGTAGTTACTGTCCACCACTGATAACATTAGAGTGTGTAAGAATGTATAAGATGATGGTTTCTAACATATGTTAATGATGTTAAATATAACCTGTTAAATATATGCACGGCTTATTAACTATCAGCGGCAACATGCAGTGTTTTTGCTTTACAGATGACAAAAAGCTAGATATTTACTCCCCTTAACTTTTTTGATAGCCATATAATGGAGAGAGAAGTGAGCTGGAGCACCTACTGCTTTTGCCCTTTGGCCCTCGGGGGCCCGTTTGTCAAGTTTTTTTCCCTCTGGCCCTTCACAAGAACATACAGTATATTGTAACACATACAGTATTACTAAAATGTACAAATAATTTATAATACATGACCTGCCACCCGTCAGTTCATCATGTGACATCACCATGTGACCTTTAATTTTGCTGCTGCGTCCTGTCCAGCTGCCCTTTGCACAGCAGAGAGCAGAGCGTGAAGCCCAGAGAGAGATCTGTAGTAACTTGGAGTGGTCCTAAGCAAGTAGTCTACAATAAACCAACTGAGACAGGTGGAGGAGCACCGGGAGCTTCCAGGTGGGCCAGTGTATACTTTTGGGTCAGCTGTGAGAATGTGTGCATGTGTTGTCTCAGCCCAGCCACTACGCACAGACGAGCAGTCGTTATCACACGGCAACGACCCCTGACCCTCTCCCAACTTTCCCTTCCTGTACTGAGGCTACTGTCTATGGTCCCTGCGGCCCCATGGTCACATGGTGTCTGCCCCGTGGTCACATGGTCTCTGCCCCGTGGAATAATCAGATAGGTGCTGAGCGCTGAATGACAGGGGCGCGCCAGCCACTGCCCCCTGCAGTAGCCTATGTAAGCTTGCATAATAAATCTGGTCAGTCACAGTAAATTTAATGAAATCATGGACACCAGAGACTGTTTTCAGCCTGGCGCACTACTCTCATCTCAAGCTTTAATTCATTTTTTGTTTGATGAAAATCGACCAGATATTGGCAGAGATCTGATCATAAACAGCTCATTGAAATATTATGGTCCAATTATATTCAACGCAATCCAAAGCGCGCTGCCTACAGCGGACACATGAGAGACATTTCTCACGATATCAGAGCTGGATTATCATAATATCAACATAAAACCTAAGTTCAGACATTCTGTTAAAAGTCTTTGGTGTTCTCTGGAGCCACAGCCCAGTGTAATGACAGTGAAGGCTCATAGACTGTGACAGGATCTCTGTCCTGGAGCAGGGGCGGAGCTGAGAATTCTAGGGGCTCAGGGCACAATGTGGACACCACAAATAAATATGTGATCACACATTCACACAAAAAGCTAATAATAATGCCCAAATATACTGTAGAAGCTTATGTCACACAGTGTAACCAGTCTCTATTTTTAGGCAGCTCATGTAAAATAAAATGTAGTAACTAGTTATAAAATGATAGTAAACTAGTTTATGTTTATGTTCTGAATCTTTGTTGCAGTAAAATCATAAATTCTGACCATATTTTTTACTCCAAAGTCAAAACCAAGTTCTTCTAAATTGCCTCAGAAAACAGAAAACTACATGAGTTTTGTTCAAATGTTCCTGGGGGAGAACTCCCAGACCCCCAGAGTAATTACACAGTAATTATACTGTTGTTTAACTGAGCATAAGCAGCTGCTCTGTAACATGTACATGTTCACATACTCACACGTATTTTATTTTTAGACTTTTGCTGCATAAACAGAGACAGACTGTATTAACCTGCTCTGTCAGTCTTTAAAGAGGTTATATTATATTATATATTTATAAGTTTATAGGTTATATATTATATTTATATTTTTAAGCCAATCTTGGTGACCTCTGGAACAGCATTGCACGTTTTACAACCTTTAAAAACATCATTTGAAGAAAGTTTTTTTTTTCAATAATAACTTTAGTGCTGCCATAAAGAAACAGATAAAGAGACCAGCAGAGGGCAGCTGAGTACAGCGCTTAAAAAAACAGCGCTAAACCTAAAAACAGAGCTTTTTATTACCTTAAACATTTTTATATTTAATGCCATTTCAATGCAAAATGAAAAATATCTGAGGAATCAGTGGAAACAGAGCTGTACACCGTTTGTAAATGCTTTATCCATCTGACAATGGTAAAGAATCCACTAAAACTAATCTTTTGTTCCTTTGCTGACCCCTTGTGGCTGGAGTTGGTATCTTCCGTAATATCCCTATCTCACAATGCCAATGACAATACCAGGCCCACAGTGACTGGGATAGGCTCCAGTACCTGTGCTGCTTTATGGGAATAGACAGAAGAAGATAAGGGAATGAATGTATTTTATTGCTATTTGTTAATACTTTATGCAGAGCTGTCAACTCTCACGCATTGAGCATGAGACTCACACAATTGTATATTTTATCATGCTCTCACTCAATTGCAGAATTTCTCGTGCTGAAAAAATCTTACTGATAAAAACTGATTCACATTCAGCCATCGAGGCCTTTAATCATTGTGTGGCTGTCAGAGGTCACTTCTCTGCTCCCTCTCTGTGTGTGACTCCTCTCGCTCTATTGGTTGATTCCGTCTGCCAGTCACACACAGACGCTTATCTCTGATTGGATTTGTAATTGTTCACTGTAGTTCAGCTCGTGTGTGATTGGCTGAATAGACAGATATCCACGTAAAATACAAACAATATTGCCTTAAAGCAGCTGTTGGACACAAGCATTAGTGTATTCTGAGTGTTGACTGAACTAGAGACAGAATGGAACCATGCAAACTGGGATTTGGACATTTCTGTAGAGCCGGTGCAGCAGTAGCTCAGTTGGTAGAGACACTTGACCACAAATTCGAAGGTTGGCAGATGGCCTGCAACTGGCAATGCATACTGTCATTGTGTCCTTGGGCAATACACTTAACCAACCTTGCCTGTATGACTGTCTGGTGGTGGTCGAAGGGTCCATTGGCGCAGATGTGTGCAGCTGCACTTGTGTCAGTTTTCCCCCAGGGAAACTATGAAAAACCCCTTCCCTTCTGTGTAAAGTGCTTTGGGTGACTTGTGTCATAGGTAAAGCGCTGTATAAATCCCATTCCATCCCCATCAGTACAGTGCGTGAAATAACGCAGGTGTGGTAACGCAGGTGAGGTAACGCAGGTGAGGTAACGCAGGTGAGGTAACGCAGGTGAAGTAACGCAGGTGAAGTAATGCAGGTGTGGTAATGCAGGTTAGGGAATGTTGCCTTACCAGGGGTGAAAATGAATGGGAAGGTATTGCCATTTGCAGAAAGTTTTCCTGGTGTCATCGGGAGGGCTTTTGTCATGACAATTCCCATACATCGCATGTAAACCTAAAGGGTCACTTTTTGACAGAAGGGTCGGACAGTAGTTCCCGAACTTGCCATCAAGGGGTGTAGCTGTTAACTCTTTGAGGTGGTCTTGGCATTTTGAGGCCTCTAGGTCATACCACTGAGAAAATAGCTAACCCTTATATGTTAGGGGACACGTGCAGATGATGTGACCCAAATTTGGTGTTTCTAGGTCATTTCTGTGACCCAGGATGACTGCCTGACCCTGGTCCCTATTGTCAAAACGTTTCCCAAATTGGGTGCAGGTTTCTTTTTTTATGTCAATTTTTTTCTGTAAGTAATTAAGTCTCATGAAAATGACCTGTGGTTCAGGGACGTGTGTACATTCTGTGGTATTTTTTTCATAGCTCTTTGATCATAAAAGGGGGAAAACGTTTTCAAAATTTAGGTTAGGCTAAGGAAGGCCTTACAAATGGAAAAACTTTTTGACAATTGGGGTATTTTTTGAAGGCCCTTCACAGGACACAGAAAGGGGCCAGGGGTACCAAAGTCGGGGCACAGAGCCCCACGGGCACCACCTTGTCATGCGCTTGGGGTCAGCTCGTTTTGAGCTTACACAAAAAAGTTGTTCAGTTGTTCAAAAGTTCAACATGGTCTCAGGATCTATGGGTCTGACACCCTCCTGACAGAGTTGGTCTTATCGGGCTAAATTTTTTTCTAAAGCGGCTCGAGCCACGATTTTGAAACATGTCATAGCCGCGCCAAGTCGGCCTAAGGTGGTCCAGGGCCCCTGGGACTTACGGGGGCCCCACGCGTGCCCGGACATTTGGCATACTTTTGAATGGCAAAAATGTATAGAGAAGGCACAAGGCCAACTGGAATTTTACTTTGGCTATTTGGGGTCCTTTAGGGCCAGTTTTGAAATCTATGGACAATGTGGCACAGTAGAGCAGCGTCCATTGTGAAATTATAATTTTCTGTCATAAAATGACTTTATATGTGAAAGTAGATTTTGTCTCAGTTCCCTTGGGTTCAAAAATTGACAAATTGACAATTCTCTCACCCTGTGACAAATGGGAACCCTGATCGCCTCTTATCCTGGAACCCAACTGTCATTTCCCTAATTCTGACATTTTGACAATTGTCAATCCATAACATGAGGCTCCGGGATTCCCATTTGTCAATGACAAAAGGGACACTTTATGACAATCGGGAGGGCAAGGGGTACCCCTTAGATTTCTGAAAAGCTTATTTCAGCCTCTGAGCCCGATGCGACAAAAGAGTGCATTTTTGACAATGGGGACTGGGTGATACTCTGACATATCCAGAAAGCCCCAGAGGTCATTCCGGGACCAAATTTTTTTGAGAGCCACAAGCGCGTTGTCCCCGGCCAGGAGTACACCCTGTCTTTAGGTCATACCTCTGAGAAAGTAGCTAACCCTGATAGCTAGAGTCCTGGCTCTGAAATATGTCATTTGGAGACACGTGCAGATGAAGTGACATAAATTCGGTGTTTCTAGGTCATTTCTGTGACCCAGGATGACTGCTTGACCTCAACCCTAACCCTAGCCCCAATTGTCAGAAAGTTTCCCAAGTGGTGTGCAGGTCTCTTTTTTTATGTCAATTTTTTTTTCTGCAAGTAATTAAGCCTCATGTAAATCACCGGTGGTTCAGGGCTGTGTGTACATTTTGTGGTATTTTTTTGATAGCTTTCGGACACTCCTTTGACCCAAAAATGGAGAAAAAGTTTTCAAAATTTAGATTAGGCTGAAAAGGCCTCACAAATGGGAAACTTTTTGACAATTGGGGTATTTTCACAGGGCCCAGAAAGGGGCCAGCGGTACCAAAGTTGTTGCCTGGAAATTCCAGACTCACCGCTGTACCAGCGGATGAGTCTGGTCGCCATAGAATCAATTCGATTTCTAGCGCGGAGCAAACGGGCAGCGAAGTTAGCCAATCAGAAAATGGCGGACGTGACGTTAACAAATCGACAAGAAAGTAAGCAACGCGAAAACATTTTTTTAAATTTTTATAAAGGCTTCTAGTGCTGCAAGCTGCTGTGGTTTTAATGACTCGATATGTTTGTGGTAATTTAAAAGGGAATTTACCGCTGAATGAAACAAACTCGGCTCCTCAGTGCGCCACCTTGATTGTTGTTGTTGCGGATGCTGCTCGTGCAGAACACGCGACTTAAATAAGCAAATCAAAATGCACGGTACGGTTGGGATTTGAGGAAACCACTGCGGACGGCATGGTGACCAGACTGATATTTCTCTGTAGAATAATACAGAGACATATCAGTCTGGATTTTCCAGGCAACCAAAGTTGGGGCACAGAGCCCCACGGGCACCACCTTGGCATGCGCTTGGGGTCAGCCTGTTTTGAGCGCACACAAAAAAGTTGGCTTGTTTTGGACTTAGAATTCAACATAGTCTCAGAGTCTATGGGTCTGACACCCTCCTGACAGAGTTGGTCTTATCGGGCTCAATTTTTTTCTAAAGTGGCTAGAGCCGCGATTTTGAAACATGTCAGGCGGGGCCGCGCTGAATTGGTCCAAGGTGGTCCGGGGTCCCTGGGACTTACGGTGGCCCTGCGCTTGGGATACATTTGGCATACTTTTGAATGGCAAAATTTGATAGGGAAAATGAATGGGAATTGATACCCAATTGTCACGTGATTAAAGGGTCATATCTCTGCCAATATGTGTCATTTTGGCACCAAATTTGCACCATACATCCTTCTCTAGAGTTCCTCCACACCCCTCAAACATAGGCTATTTGGGATGTTTTATGATCATTTTTGACAGGTACGGACAAAGTGGCATGGCAGAGAGGCATCCATTGTGAAATCATAATTTTCTGACATAAAATGATACTTGAAAGTAGATTTGATCATTATTTGACAATTGGATTCCAGGGTGGGTTCCCAATTGTCACTGGACCAAAACGTCACTTTGATGGGTGAACCTCCCTGGAACTCAATTGTCAATTCCCTAATTTCAAAAATTTGACAATTGGCATCCCATAACATTGGTGTCCAAGGTTCCCATTTGTCAGTATAGATTAAACAGTCCGGATACAAAGAGCTTCTCCCTCCTCCTCCCCCCTCCAGCTTTAATGGCGCTCGCAAATACTTTTGTCTCCAGCCCCCGCCTTAAGGTCGCATTTGTCAAAAAGTGACCTTTTTGTCATTTTCCCTTGGTCTAGTGACAAAAGGGAACATTTTTGACAATTGACAATACAATCCCATTTGTTAAAAAGTGATCATTTTGTCTCTTGCTTATGACAAAAGAGGACATAATAGCATTTGTCAGAATATAGCCCATATGTTAAATCCACAGTGCTCCTGGTACTCCAGACAGAAAATTGTATAAAAATGTATATCCATTTGTCTCCTGATTAAAGGGTTGTATCTTGGGCAAAATGTGTCCTTTAGCCACCAAACTTGCACTGTACCTCTCTCTTTGAGGGCCCTTTGTACCCCTAAAAGGACTAGGCACAGCTTCACTTAGCTTCTACTTAGCTTATTTGGGGTGTTTTACGGTCATTTTTGACAGGCATGGGCAAAGTGGCATGGCTTTGAAGTGCTCAGCTTGTCACGGGAACATGACAAAAAGGTCACTTTTTGACCAATGGGACCTTGAGGCGCGGGCTTGAAATATAAGTATTTGTGAGCGCCATGGATGGTGGAGTAGGGTGGAGGAAGGTGGAAGAAGGTATAAGAGGGTGGAAGAGAGTGGAAGAGGGTGGAGTAGGGTGGAGGAGGGTGGAAGAGGGCAGAGGAGGGTGGAGAAGGGCAGAGGAAGCTCTTGGGAGGGTGGGGTCTGCTTAAAACATCATTGACAAATGGGAACCCTGAGAGCCTCATGTTATGGGATTCCAATTGTCACAATTTGGATCTCAGGGTTCCCATTTGTCAATGGCATAAGGGATACCTTTTGACAATTGGGCAGGCAAGGGGGTACCCCTTAAACCTCTGAGAATCTCAAGTTCACTCTCAAAAGCCACTAGTGATAGAAGGATGATTTTTGGACAGAAATGGCTCTCATATAGTGGGTTAGAACACACTGTCACATCCTCAGAGCTATTGGAACATGTTTGTCCCAAAAGTGTTTTTTGGACAAAATCTTCACTGAAGACGTGTTGGGCTTAGCGAGCAGGGCTCTCCTTCTGATTTTGGTGGCTCTGTGATGTTGGGGGCAGCATAGCATGGCATAGCAGGGTGTATGAAGGTGTACCAGGGCGTATGAGGGTGTAGTAGGGCGTACCAGAGTGTAAGAAGTCATATAAGGGTGTATGTGGGCATAGCAGGGCATAGCAATGTATTTGAGGGTGTACATGGGCGTATGAGGGCATAGCAGGGCAAAGCAGTGCATAGCAGTGACGGCGGTTTAAGCGCTGATATTATCCCTACACTTACTCAATATAACGAACAACTTAACTATACAAACACACGCAGGGTGACGGCAGAGAGAGTATGCTCCACTGCTGGGACATTACAGCTCAGCTCAACATGGAGATACATTTGTTTCTTCGCAAAAACATGACAAGACGTAGGCTAGATAAGCCAAAGCTGCTAGTTAAGGCTATAAGGTTATATTAATGCTTGTTAAAATGTGTATTATTTTATGTACCATTGTCTGTTATTGTCATGTTGGTTAGGTTATATCACACACAGCCAATATACAGAATATAAAACATCCATGTAAACTTGTTTGACCCTGTGCTTTGTTCAGAATGTATCAGGATACGTATCGTATCGTGAGGTTGTTGGAAATACCCAGCCCTAATAAACAGTGAGATGTATCACTAAAGCCTGGTTTGTACAGCTGACCAGCTAAAAAAAAGTAGATTAGGGTTGAGTTGCTCTTTAAATCAAATATTAGTTTTACTGATAACAATGGTACAGCTGATTTATTAACAATTAAAATATGTTTTACATAGTGGCCAAATTGGTTTTGTTTACATTTTGTGTTTTTTTTTTAAACTGCATCACCGTTTGTCCAATCAGACAAGAGACCATTGTTTTGATTTAGACTGCAGTACTGTTTATAACCAGTATGAGTGCATGTGGTTACAGTACCTTTAACTTGTAATGGCAATAGGAATTTAATTTTTTTATTAGACATCAATTTATCTTTTATCTTATCTTATTTTTTGCAACTGTGAAATAAACAATCCAAAACAATTAGAGACAAAATACATTTTATTTATAATATATTGTATATCACTTATATTCATGGACAGTGGATTGCTATGAATAAGGTTATAGAAATACTCACAAAAGACTTTATACAGAGTTTTATGTTATTAATCAATAAATGTATAAATAAAACTGATAACCTTTGCTTTTTTTCATTAGTATTAATTATATTTTCCACAAAAGAAATCCCATGTGATGATAAAAGTGTTTTTGTGTAGACTAATTGTTCCCATCCACTAATACTGGGTTTGGTATCTTTGACTCCCACATGGGCGGTGTATACACAGGGGGAGCCTTTTCTATTGGTGAAAAACAGCTTTTCATTTCAGAAGTGTAATGCAATATCTGTTACCTCTGGAAATTTCAATTTGCATTCACAGCCGAGAGAAAACAACACAAGCAGTGTGTACAATGAAGAGCTACAATTACAACCATGCATTTTGTATTAAGTATAGATGTTTCAATTGCTAAATAAACATTTACAGTAGATATACACATAAATCTTTTTTGTATACTGAGGGCTGAGAACCAAAGGCTGTCAGTAACATTTACAAGAGAAGAAAAAATGGCACAGTACTGACTTTTTGTCAAATTTCAATTCATAAATGCTAAATATTCAAACACAGAGATCACAGACCACCACCTCAGGAAATATTTGGCTTTCCAAGTATTATCTTTAATAAAGTAAAGGAGCAATACTACATAAGGACATGACATGGACTAAACCAGGACTAAACTAAATCTAAGCAAGGACAAATTTTTTATTGTGATCTTTTGGCAGTAAAAACAAGAGCATTCATTTGATTTGTAAGTCTTGTAAATCTCAGAAAACCCAGAATGTCACTTGTGCCCTTTTGGTTCTCAACCCTATGCCTCAGTGTTTACAGATGTCATATTAAATGTGTAAAGTGCTATTTCAAATTCATTGCACATGGGTTATCAGTAACATGCTTTTTCATCTATCAACACTGCACTTGAAGTCATCATAGTACATTTGCATCTCGTGACCCACTTTGCAAAATCCTAAACGTCACTATCTGCTTCACAGATCTCCTAAACCAGGGATACAGGAGCGCATAGAGTAAGGGGTTAAAACACGAGTTCAGATAGATCAACTTATACAAGAAGGACAAGAAATATATGTTTACATTTTCCCTCAGATAGATCAGCACGTAGTTTGGCGAGTAGCAGAGGAGAAAGAGAAACACAACAAAGCCCAGATTCCGCGCCGCTTTCAGCTCTGATTTCCTGGAGTTCACCGCTGGCTGCTGTGCAATGGCTGCAACATGAGAACGCATGGCACGGACCTGCGACACTGCCACAAAGAAAACTCGCAAGTACAGTATAATTATGAGCACAAAGGGCCCACAGAAGGTCAATGCCACATCAAACCAATATTCAATAAGCGTTATCACTAAGAAGCATTCCCCTTCACAGCTCTTATACTGCCCTGGTATAATGAGATTGTGACGGTTAAACCCTAAACTGAACAGGAAAGAGCCGATCCAGGAGGCGATCAGTGCGATGCTAACGGATCTCCTGCACATCACGGTGCGGTAGTGCATGGGGTTGCAAATGGCTAAGTAGCGGTCGATTGAGATAAGAATCATGCCTCCGACCGATACGGAAAGCAGGGTGGACATAAAGACACTGAACAGGAGGCACAGGATGTCACCAACTCGCCAGCAAGTGAATGAGAAGGAATCTTCGACTGGAATCACCACGCAGCACATCAGGAAGTCTGTGTCGGCCAGGTTGAGAAGGATGAAGTTAGGAGAGGAGTGCAGCTGCCTGAGAAAAAGAAACAAAATGAGTATATGCATTACAATAAACCTGATATCAGCACTTGAGACTTGCCTGAAATGCGAGATAGCGATGATGACCATAAGGTTGAGGATGCCGGTGCAGATGATGAAAATGTAAAGCGCACTAAGATAGATGTAGAAGCTCTGATCTGGGATCTGCCTGATGCAGGACTGATTGCCCAGTTCTGGGTAGCACTGGTACAGCTGCTCACTGCTCATGTTGGAGGAAGGAGACGGGTGGGGGGAAGAAATGACTTCATCCAGACGCTTTATCTCTCGTCTCCCTCCACCTCCACCTGCTCCCAGATGAACACTGGACCTCCCAAGCCACATGAGCCAAAACAACTCCACAACTTAACTTTGGATAGCAGTGATCAAATCAATGACTCAGCACAGTTGACTAACTTTGCTGAAGTTTACCAAGTAATAAATCTTGCTTTTTTTGTTTTGTGTTCCTAAACGAAAAAGAGTGCATCCATTTTAAAATCCATGCCTGATTCTTTGAAGGCCTCAGAAAGCACCTGCTGCTGAATATCTGTAGTACTCTGCATTTTGTGTGGTCAGAGTTTACTCCAGCTCTCATGCCAAACATTACTTATCCAAATACTGAATTACAAAACTTGAATGTGTTTGTTAGTTTCTGAAATTCTATCTTGTTTTACATTAAAGCCTGAGCACTGAGTGAACCACAACAAAGACTGGAGTCATATACAACTGATGCATTTTTTTTTCAGGCAGGCCTTGTTGCAATAAGAGTTGTGTATGCAATATTGTGATATTTTGAAATCTCTTTTGTTATTTTATTGTGCATATAGTATCCTTGGCCCAAGCACATGCCTTCACCATGCGTCTCCCAGAGGTTTAACGTGCAGAGCTGCATATCACTGCCAGGATCATGGTTGTGTTGATGAGTTCATGAACAGCACATTTAAAGATTATGCAAAATTGACTTTTTTCTGCTCTCATTTATTTTTCCAGAAAACTGTGCACAGCTCTGTTTTTATTGATTCTTCACAGACATTTTTCATTTTGTAGCAAAATGGCATAATACAAAAAGTTTAAGGTAATAAAAATAAAATACGTGTGAGTATGTGAACATGTACATGTTACAAAGTAGCTGCTTATGCTCAGTTGAACAACAGTATAATTACTCTGTTGCTATTTTGTGCAGTTAAAAACTAGATTTTTATTATTTGTGTAAATAATGCCAGATGGGCAGGTTTTTATCAGCGCTCCTAAAGGTGAGCTGTTACAGAGTATCTGGACCGTGCAGAGAGCTACTGGGGGGCAGGGGCTCAAGCTTCAAAAAGGGCACACAGATAAAAACTTCTTTCCCAACGTATCATGCAGGCAATAATACACAACAATTAGCTCATCTCCAAACTAAATAGTTTGTAAGGCCACCAGGCAAGGGCCTGGTGACTGGGCCCAGCCCGAAAAGGCTGCGTGGAAACGCCTTCCTGTAGGCCCACCACCTGCAGGAAGGACCGTAAGGGGCTGGTGCTGAGTGATCTGGGTGGCGGTCGAAGGCGGGTGCCTCTGCAATGTAGGCTACTCCAATCTGCTAACCCGGGCGCCGAGGTGAAACTCGTTCTGATCCGCGTGCAGTGTGTTTGGGCCGTGCTGCTGCTGTCAGGCTTTCAGCTGATTCACCTCAAGATACAGTGCAGACGTGTTTTCTTACTGCTCCCGCTCTGTCTAGTACTTGCTCCTTTTTTTTGTCTTGTCAGACTTTTTCTTTTTGACCCCCTGCTTTGCTGGAATTGATTAACTGGTCGCTCAGCGCTATTGACAACATTTTCTCCCTAAGAGAGGTACCGGGGGAACCTACCTGCCCGGACGCGACCTTCGGTGCACGTGGCTCCTGGACCAACTGGCAATGTCGTGTGCCTGGAAGTCCGGTCCGTGGAGGATGTGGATTTATTCATATTTGGAATTTTTGATAGCAGGGTTCCTATTTTTGGCCCTGGGACTGCCCTGACCTATCGGAAGATTTGTAAGACAGCTGCCAGCAAATTCACCCAGCTGCTGTCTGTGGAAATTAAAGGGTGCTTCGGGGATGTGAGTGACTGAAAGTATTACATCAGAGAGTGGCACAGACTGAGGACTGTACCATGACATCTCAGCCCAGACTGTGGAGGAGACTGGACACCATCGGGGGTCAGACTGGTGAACTGTTACTGGACTGACCATGAAGCAAAGTCACTCCATCAACCGGATGTACGCCAGCGACACTGAGGTCCAGAACTGATTGACTCAGCTTAAATGGATTAAAAATTGTACCTTCTCCCTATATCTCCTCCCTCGGTTCGGGAGGTCAGCTTGACAGCTGGGTCTTCTTATCTCTCCCTGTGCACTGCCATATCTCCCTTCAAGGACAAACCACAGAACTGAACTTGTCAACATCAAGTCGTTGCTCCAATTTCTCAAAACATAAGCTCAGACTCTTACTGCATCATACACACCCCTCCCCATCCCAGCCCCCTCTCCATCCGTCTGCCTCCTCCTCCTTTTTTTTCCTCTTTCCCTCACCCAAGTCCAAATGAAAATTCCATCACGTGACCACGTGTACTGTGTCTTGTTATGTTATATTACTGTTGTGTTTGTGTATGTATGCCTTTGCAAACTGTATTTAACTTTCTGGAGAGCGTGTGGCGGCGCTGACAAATAGCTGCAGCCCGGAGGCTTGCTCCAAACACAATTTCACTGTACTTTTTTGTGCATGTGACAATAAACTTATCTATCTATCTATCTATCAATATTTTGAGTTCACTGCCTGCAGGATCCGCGAGGGTCCGCGCCCAAATCCCCAGCGCTATCCAGGTCCAGGTCTGGTCCTGGTCTGACCCCAGTCCTCCGCGTCCACCTGGTCCTGATATGGCCACAGTCTTGGTTCATTACGCATAATATGAAACTATAAAAGTCATTAAATTTAACAAAACAGCATGAAAAGGGTCATGGAGAGGTGGTGTATTACTAAAAATAAGACCTCGTTCAGAGCAGCTGTTTTTCTCTCTCTCCTGTAGACGCCGCACAAAGCAGGGGTGCAGCGGGTGGAGGGTCACAAATATCTGCAAACATTCAACCCCAAGTCAGTATTCAGTATTATGATATTAATGTAATCCATAATCATCATAATTAATAAATACTTAGTAAAATAAACATATCACTCTGTACTAGGAGTGTAACGATTCATTTACTATATTGATGTATCGTTTTTTATTCCTATGACGCAACTACATCAATACACATCACCTCATATTGAATTGTATTGTTTTCTAGAACGTGTATATTGGTGCAAAATTGTCATACATAGAAATGTGGATGTTAAATTACCAGTAGAGGCCTCTCTGTGTATGTAATTTTTGTGCTTTTAACAAAAACATAAAGTTATATTCAACTTTGCTTCACTTTTTGTCTTTTTGACACAACAAACCCCAGGCCACTGTACTAAATTTGAGAGTATACTTTATCATTTTTTGCAAAAAGTTATGGTATTAGTTCCATTGTTAGTTTTTTTTCTGTGACTGCTGACATCACTTCCTGGTGAGGTGAGTGCATTCCAGTGTTGTTGTTGGTAGCGTACACAACTGCTGCTCGTCATTTGACTAAAGCGAATCATTTAAGGCATATCTCTAGCAGTTTAGTTGCTCTGTGAGAATTCTAGTATCGTACATAAACACTTCGTGTCCAAGCCACTTTCACCTCGCGACTCAGTAATAGTTTGTTATTAACTTCTGTTTGCCTTTATCTTATCGTAGCTTAGCTTAGCATTAGCATGGCATCTACATCCTCTGCTTTCACCCCTCTGTTCTGCTCAGTGCCATATGTTCAGTGAGAATCCTGCCTCCTTCAGTGATGATAGCAGCAGGTGTGTGAAGTGTAGTTTGTTTTTAGTTTTGGAGGCCAGGTTAGAGCAGTTAGAAGCGCTGTTCTGCACAGTGGAGGCTGAGGTTAAGCCAGCTAGCCAGGTAGCTACAGGGACCGCGGACCGCGGACCGCGCTAGCAGTAGCAGGAGTGCTAGCCAGACTAGCCCCCCAGTGCCTTCCCAGCAGCCGGGGGAAAAGCAGGACAGCTTTGTAACAGTAAGAAGGAAGCATAGCGCGAAACGCAAACACTTAGACCACCCAAAGCTTCCCGTCTGGAATAGGTTTTCTCCCCTCAGTGACACACCCGCTGAACCATCGACTC
This sequence comes from Bostrychus sinensis, assembly GCA_020698575.1. Lineage (NCBI taxonomy): Eukaryota > Metazoa > Chordata > Actinopteri > Gobiiformes > Eleotridae > Bostrychus > Bostrychus sinensis. Next base: position 5,306,079 of record CM036240.1, on the reverse strand, counting down.
TGGTGATTGGAAGCTCAATAGTTAGAGATGTGAAGCTGCCAGCGGCTATGGTTAGGTGTTTTCCGGGGGCCAGAGTGGGTGACATCTAAGGAAACCTTAGGAATTTAGCCCAGAGTTGGACCAGGTTCCGTCAAATCGTGATTCACGTTGGCGGTAACGATGCCCGGTGGTGACAATTAGAGGTGCTCAGATTGAACGTAGGGTCGGTGTGCAAACTTGCTAAGTCAATGTCGGACACCGTAATATTCTCTGGTCCCCTGCCGAATTTGACCAATGATGAAATGTACAGCCGCTTTTCATCATTCAATCGCTGGTTATCTGGATGGTGCCCAGAAAACGGCATAGGTTTTATTGATAATTGGTGAGCGTTTTGGGGAAAGCCCGGTCTCTTACACAGAGACAGCATTCATCCCACTTTGGATGGTGCAGCGTTGCTGTCCAGAAATATGGCTGATAGCATTAGTCGTCCAACCTGACGAACCAGAGGTGGGACCCGGGCACAGAGCAGTAGTTTAAAACACTTCTCTGAGCTTCCTTACGAGCTGGGACAAACCCAGCATAAAGGTATTTTAGCAGAGCAAATAGAGACTGTGTCTGTCCCCCACCTAAACTTTAATACTAACTCCAACACCAAAAGACAAATAAGAGAAGTAAGAGCCACAAATTTAATAAAAATAACTTCTTGTAGTCCTATTAATAATATTAATAATAATCAAAACAATTACATAATCAAATGTGGATTACTAAACATTAGGACCATTTCCTCTAAATCCCTGTTAGTTAATGAATTAATTAACGATAATAAACTTAACCTACTGGCCTTAACAGAAATCTGGCTACAACAGGATGATTATGTGAGACTTAATGAAGCTACTCCCCCAAGTCATGTAAACTTTCAGACAGCTAGGAGCACAGGCGGAGGTGGAGGAGTGGCAGTAATATCACAGTCTAGTTTACTTCTTAGCCCTAAATCTAAACACACATATAATTCCTTTGAAAGCCTCATACTAACTATAAATCACCCTAACTGTAAGAAACAAAATCCAGTTATGTTTATAATCATCTACCGGCTCCTGGTCCCTATTCCGAATTTTTAATTGTGTCCTCTGTCTTTCTATCCAGTATAGTGTTAGACTCAGATAAGATTGTAATAGTAGTGGATTTTAAGATTCATGTTGACGACAGCAGCGACTGTCTAGGAAATGCATTTGCAGCTTTATTAGACAGCGTAGGTTTCACTCAAAACATAAATGAACCCACTGTAGGAGATCTGGACCACTGCTGAAATTCTATCAAAAATGGACATTCCTTTAGGAGACGAGAAGTCTGCTCTTACCCACCAAGGATGCAAAACAAAGACATATATCTGTCCTATGCGAACTGCAGACCAATAAAAATGTCAGAAGAGGCCTCCTCTCTTTTCTGATAAGAACCAGAGACCTGGCACACCTCAACTGTTTAAAAGACTTTATATGCATTAACATGTTACTTTACAGGAAAATGTCATAGCTATGTTTTGTGCAAACTGTTAAATATAACATGTTTTTAAAGGTGCGTAAATTGAAGTGGAGTAAGACACATTTCTTTTTATGACATTTACTTTGTGTCTAGCAGAGGTAATTTGAATCCCCTCCACTATCAGTTCAAAGGGGGGGCCGAGACACCCTTCCAGTCTTATCTTGGGGTGCGGCCCACATTCCTCAGTCTTTGTCTAGTCTTCGTCTTGTCTTTGTCTCGTCTCGTCTCCGTCTCTCCTTCGTCTTTTAAGTTTAATTTTCCTTTTCTTCTCGTCATTTTTGTTGCGTTAAGTTCACCTTGCCGGTGATAACATCTTTTCACAATAAGTCGCCCAAACTTTCGTTCGAGTATCATTTTTGTAGTTTATTTTGAAAAGCCTCGCGCCGCGCAACATCCACCAGCTTTAACAATCGCTGCCTTGACCAAAGTGGCTAATTTAAGAAGTTATACTTCTAAAGCTTCAAATCGCTGTGAAAGGATTTTTATTGAATTTTTCATTTGACATTAAAAGGGACATTTGCCATACTCTGAGACTTTGACACTGCCTTACGCTGAACAACAGCTAAACTCCCCCTGAGCGGCATCATGCTCCTGTTCAACATAACGGGACACCTGGCGACTGGCTTGTTGACCTTGGAGGACACACCACGACCCACAGCTTGGGACCGGGAAGACCAACCCTGTGACACCCTGCGGCTCTAAAGGACGAGGAAACTACATCCGAGCCCCTGGCTGAACCCGGAGGCTGGCTGTCGTCACCACCTTCCCCTCCTGCTCCGAAGACGGTACCAGTGTTGTATATGTTGACAAAGTTGGCGCTTATAGTCTCAGAGTCTACTCCCTTATTCCTAAATTTCCAATAATTTAATAAGTCAATTTATTACTTACTCCACTGCAATTCATCATTAGTTAATAATCCTGCGTAACGGTTCTGTTCATAATTACATTCCTTTCAATATTTACCTGTGCCTCAGTACACTATTCCACCTTGTTGTGTAAATAAACGTTATACTTAGTCTAAATTAAGTTGAGTTTGGTGGTCTTTATCTATTAAACTGAGTCCCTCCTGGTCAATCCTTCCCTCTTAAGACATTAGTTTAGGTGTTTTAATCTGCACGTTAGCGCAAGGCTAACTGGTACCAATGTGGAGTTATTACCCTTAATCTTTGTTTTAGTTCAGTGTATATATTTTTATATATGTACCCTACAGTATTTTGGCGCCCGAACAGGGACCAGCGAAACTTGGTTAATAGAGCAAGATCAACCAAACACTAAAAATAGGTAAATACAAATCAAAGGCGTTGTTTGGCTGGGATGTTTAATGCGCTGTTTACTGCTGTGATGCTTGATGCTGACTGTGAAAAGACCAATGCGCGCTGCTAATGCTAATGCTAATGTACGGATCCATGTAATTAAGTCTATGTGGTAGAAATCACCCATAGCGAACATTTTAATTGTTAAAAGGCCTTGAGACGTTTTACTGCTGCGCTGAGCCAGAGTTTGATTTCGTCTCTTATATCGGTGAGAAAAATTTACTTCACGAGATTCCGGAGTTGATTCCCCGATTAATTCAGATATAACCGGATAAACCCGGGCCCGGAATCTGAACACTTGAATTAACCGCAGCACGCTAAGTGCTAAGGTAGGCTAAGCTAAAATAGTTTGCCTCAAGCTGTCTGTAAAGACTTATGAACTGCTCCCATTGCTCTAGTGGAGTGAATTGTCTGCTACAGGACGACCTGTTGCTTTGTGTTCTTTATGAAGAACTGCTAAAAGTTCCGTTAAGTAAGTTGTTGCAACTTGTTGCTCAGGCCGAAGTCAGAGAAACTGACACCATTTTGGCTCAACACGGGTCCACCTCAACAGGGCGGACCTAGACGCGTGACGCGTCTGATGACGTATGTCGCCCTCCCACCAAGGGAAGGGCTAAGCAAATTGTTTGTACGAGCCTTGGCTCCATCTAGTGGGTACTTTGAGTAACCACAAGGAAAAACCCAACTGAATAAAAATAGTCTAACAAATTAGCGTTTTATTCATAATAGAGCAAAATCAATGTTTGAACACTGATTTAAATTTTTTCCCTAATCTACAAACAATTCAATGACATTTAATTAATTGACTTAGCCACTTCAGTCAATTTTAGCTGCAATTTAAATTAAAGTTGTGTCTTCTCTGCCCATTATCTGCAGTGCTGCTTAATCCTGCTGCTGCTAAATTGCTCTATTTTGACTCATTGCTATAACTTCAATTTGCTAATCACCTGATTAACCTCCCACTCTGCATATTGTAGCTTTGATGTCATTACACTGCAATGTCCAGCTTTGGCCTTGTGTATGATGTGTAACTTGAGTCTCACATACTGATGTTTAACACTTATAGCCTCAAACAATAAGTGTTAATACTAATACTTGTCACTTAGAGCTGCTTTGGTTTCATTTGCTTTGCTGAAAAGTTTTGTACCTCTGCACCTCACCTGACTGACAACAGTTTTTTTGCATGACTACTGTTACAATACCAGGCCCTACTCACTCACTAATAACATTTAGTAACCTTGTTTTACACCACTGTTAATTGATTACTGATCTGATTAACACTGAACTGCAAGGATTGCTACTGTTAACTCATTTTCTCCTCTCACTATTTAATTACCAAATAATAACAATAAACAAAACACTCATTTCACTACAGCCTTACCTCACTCAGTTAAGGCTAGCCAAACAAAACCACAGTATTTCAATACTGCGCGACACATAACCAACACATTTTAAAGGAAATTCTCCTTTAATAAATAATAATTCTTTTTCTCGTTTTGTTTGTTTTGCAACTGTAAACAAACATGGAAAACCCAACCTCACATGATGAGTCTGCTCAGATAGACGCTCTTGCTCATCTGGATACAGTTCTCGGAGAAGTAACTGAGAAGTTACTGCCCAACTACATGAGTGAAATTCAGAGGACAGCTCCCTCTGAACTCGAACCCTCAATGGCCTCTCTGGTAAGTATAGGCGTAACTACGCAGCTAAAGGAAGAAGAGCTGACCCGCTGGCTTGGTCAAATGGCCATCTTGATGCACTTTCGACTCAAACATACAGAAGATTTACTGGAGCGTAGTACCAATCAACATCAACATGAAGCTACACGCATCCAAGAAGAAAACAAAGCGCTTAGAGCCGAAGTCATCTCAATTAAAATGTCTTTGGTGGAGTCACAAAGACAGAAAGAGGGTCCCTCCTCGCTATTAACAACTCCAGCGTTTAGTCCTAGAAAGTTACACTTCAGTGAGACGGACAGATGCACACACTATGGAGACTCTGACAGACTTCGCCTGGACTACAAAGACTCTGACAGACCACGCTCGGACTACAGAGACTCTGAAAGACCACGCTCGGACTACAGAGACTCTGACAGACTTCGGTCGGACTACAGAGACTCTGACAGACTGCGCTCAGACTACAGAGACTCTGACAGACTACGTTCGGGTTACAGAGATACAGCTCTGACACTGCCAAGACCTTCCCCAGGTAGGTACAGCAGCTATGGCCCGTCAGACCGGGATTTTGACAAAATAGCCCGACACATTTTGCGCTTTGAACCTCAACCTGGTGGCGCTAATGATACCAGTACCTATCTTAGAGACATTGACTTCTACTTAGACAGGATCCCAGGCGCATCTTTAGAAGATTGGATCTTTCTAATCAAATTAACGTCAAGTCGCGACGTTAGCAGTTTTATTGAACGTCAACCTGCTTATGTCCACAAAGGCTATGAGCTTCTTCGTCAGTCACTCATGGAAGAGTATTCAGATGCTACCATCACTTCGGGTCTGACAGCTGCTCTAGCAGTGAAACAAGCACACCAAGAGACCCCTCAAGCTTATTACCATCGCTTACGAAAGGCTTACTTCGGCTCACGCAATGAACCAGACATGGAGGAGGATAAAAACTTCAAAACCCTTTTTATTCAAAACCTCCACTCTACTACGAGCCGCCATCTTGGTGTTGCAGCATGCCCACTCACACAGACTAGCTGCCAGCTTCGGGAGCTAGCTGTGAGAGCCTTTACAAAACAGAAATCTACAATGACCAAATCTGAAGAACTCCCTTCAGTCTTCACTGTGTCGCAGTCTTTAGAATTGGAAGGAACATCTGGCTACAACCTCAAAAATGTGGGAAGTCACTCCTTTCATTCTACCAGACATGAAAGGAAACCAAAACCATTCAAAGGAAGAAACTATCAGAATCGAAACCAGGCATGGTCAGGGACAAATGACTATCAGTCATACTCTGAACGAGATTCTTGTCCCAACAATAAACCTCGGGCCAGACATCACTCAAATCAGGGGGGTCCCCACAACTTTCGCAAAGAAAGAGAAGGAAATTATTATCGGGCTCGAGACCAATTCCCACCGAGCCAAAACAGTCCAAAGAAATGGCCTCAAAGAAGAGAAGACTCAGGACAAGAGCCTGAGTCTGTTAAGCAGGCCCAGACTAAACCAGACACTCAGGCTAAGGACCCCATAGACTCAGACAGTTCATTGGAACTTAGCGAAGAGGATATGGAAACAATCCAACGAATCTTACTTCAAGCGCCTAAGAAAAATAAAAGTAAGGCTGACCTTTTCACTTTGACTTCTGTGAATCCAGAAAGCCACAAGGAACCTAAATCTCATCAAAGAGAAAGGTCAAATAAAAACCTCTACTTAGAGGCCGAGGGACCAAAACCAAACTTGGCCCTGGCCTATGACCCAGTGGCCCAACATACTGCTCTCACACCTGACAGGAAAGAAGATGACTCAACATCGCCTAGCACTGTCATGGTGGTGCAGATAAGTCCCGCCACTGACCCATGCACCGATGACCCTTCAATCATTAAATATGAACCACCATTTTGGCAATTCTTGTGCAACATCTCTGAAAAAGGAGTAGCTCGTAAACGCTATCTCCCAGTCACACTGGAAGACAAGCTGGTCCATGACGCACTTCTTGATACGGCTGCAGATGTCAGTCTGATGTCAGCCAGTCTTTTCAAAGCTTTACAAGCGGCGACACAACGCTCACATCCAGACCTAAAGTCTTGCCCCTGCTTCCTTGAAGTCCAACCATACTCAGATTGCTTTACCACTCTCACAGAGATGGCCTTAGTGCAACTGACCATTGGACCAATGACACTGATTCACCCAGTGTACGTGTCACCAATTGATACAGTTCCTTTCCTCGCCGGCATGGACCTTCTAAATCGCTTTGAGCCACTTATTGATTTTCAGAAATTGAAAATCTGGGCACAGGTTCGCGAACCTCTGCCTTTCTCTCTTCCCATCTCTCCCTCCAACCCTCACTGCTATGTCCTTGATGCCACCCCAGCACAATCTTTAACCATTGCACCAAGTCCAGAACATGACTCTTTGAGTTCAAAGGACAACTCCTTCTGTGCTCTAGCTCCTCCTCTGGAGACTCAATGCCCACAGAATCTCACTGGTGCAACCCTGGGAAACACCCAGGCTGACTGCATGGTCATAGCTCCACAGACTGACAAACCTGCCATTGGCCCTGGAGCTGTCCACCATCTTGACGCCCCTTCCCGCCCAACCCACCCCTTCTGCTTTTGCAGCCACTGGTTCTGCAGCTGCGTCTGCTCCGGCGGACTCCACTTCTGCTGAAACGGCTTTGGCGCCACCTGATTTTGTTTCCTCTCAGGCCTCCAATTCACAGATTGGCAACCTGCCACTCCATCTTTCTGATCCATTCTCTCTCTTCACCTCGGATGCCGTTGATGCCTCCGACCCACCTTCAAACCGTCTTTGCACTGTTACGGCCCTGCCTCGCCTCTGTCATGACTTGCTTGCTCACAACTCGGGTGCACACACTTCACCTGTGTTCATGATGCCTCCAACTCGCAGGGGGGTCACGCCAATGCACGCACATGACACTCCGGCGTCAGGCCACAAATGCGTTAAAGCAACACACCAGGCATTGCGACATATGGCCTACCGGCCACATATGCAGAAAGATGTGGCAGAACACATCAAAGGCTACTCAATCTGCACATGCTAATCTACTAACCCACAGCTAGGAGAGCTTGCCTCCTACACAACTACACCTCAGGGGGGTAAATAACCTCTAACACCTCCTTTCTGTGTCCACTAACTCTTTCACTCTAATACAAAACTAAAATAGAACCATCTGAGTCCTTTACAAACTGGCTTTGAGCTGCAACTAGCCACCATTGCCTAAACTCAGTACAAGGTACCAGCTAAACAGGAAATGTAAACATGCAGAAGCAGACATTTTCTCAAGCTGAAGTCAAACAGACAGCCTCAGAGTCATTTTCAACTCCCAAAATTGTGTCAGCCAAGCAAACAAAATTTATAATACACGAGGTTCAAAAAAATCCCAGAACCCAAACAAGGTTGCCTTTGAGAGGACGGACACCCTCTAGGGAAAACCAATTTTCTCTTATTTTTGTTTGTATTACTATTGCATGCATGAGCTTTAGTTTAGTCACATAGTTTCAATGTTACATAGTAATACTTAGTTTAGAAAATTAATTAGTTATGACTTCACGCATTATATGAGAAACCCACAAATGTTTTATCATTTTATATAATCAAACGTGAATTCTTAACTATATCTTGCAATCTGCATAGGTCTAATTAAATAACACTTCGAAATGTTATATTTTCTCTGTGCATCTTATTCAGTTTCACAGTAGGTTGTATACTTCTTTCATAATAAAGGATAACACAGATCAACTCTATGAGAAATTTAGTGTTATATCCCTCTTAGCCTAAGTAATGACCAACCTTAGGTCCTTGTTTAATTAAAACCATAAAAACCCATAAAGGAGTTAGACCTCCAATACTGCCTTAGGCCCCATGGTTCCCAACCTAGGTTAATGACGCCAACTCTGTTATCATAACCACTGTGTGTTAATTCAGCAGCTGATTCCTGGATTCCCAGAGATTGGCCTGAAGTCCTTTCCCTGAGCCCTTCAAGCCAACAGGGGGGATATGTAGGAGATCTGGACCACTGCTGAAATTCTATCAAAAATGGACATTCCTTTAGGAGACGAGAAGTCTGCTCTTACCCACCAAGGATGCAAAACAAAGACATATATCTGTCCTATGCGAACTGCAGACCAATAAAAATGCCAGAAGAGGCCTCCTCTCTTCTCTGATAAGAACCAGAGACCTGGCACACCTCAACTGTTTAAAAGACTTTATATGCATTAACATGTTACTTTACAGGAAAATGTCATAGCTATGTTTTGTGCAAACTGTTAAATATAACATGTTTTTAAAGGTGCGTAAATTGAAGTGGAGTAAGACACATTTCTTTTTATGACATTTACTTTGTGTCTAGCAGAGGTAATTTGAATCCCCTCCACTATCAATTCAAAGGGGGGGCCGAGACACCCTTCCAGTCTTATCTTGGGGTGCGGCCCACATTCCTCAGTCTTTGTCTAGTCTTCGTCTTGTCTTTGTCTCGTCTCGTCTCCGTCTCTCCTTCGTCTTTTAAGTTTAATTTTTCTTTTCTTCTCGTCATTTTTGTTGCGTTACGTTCACCTTTCCGGTGATAACATCTTTTCACAATAAGTCGCCCAAACTTTCGTTCGAGTATCATTTTTGTAGTTTATTTTGAAAAGCCTTGCGCCGCGCAACATCCACCAGCTTTAACAATCGCTGCCTTGACCAAAGTGGCTAATTTAAGAAGTTATACTTCTAAAGCTTCGAATCGCTGTGAAAGGATTTTTATTGAATTTTTCATTTGGCATTAAAAGGGACATTTGCCATACTCTGAGACTTTGACGCTGCCTTACGCTGAACAACAGCTAAACTCTCCCTGAGCGGCATCATGCTCCTGTTCAACATAACGGGACACCTGGCGACTGGCTGTGGAGCTTGGAGGACACACCACGACCCACAGCTTGGGACTGGGAAGACCAACCCTGTGACACCCTGCGGCTCTAAAGGACGAGGAAACTACATCCGAGCCCCTGGCTGAACCCGGAGGCTGGCTGTCGTCACCACCTTCCCCTCCTGCTCCGAAGATGGTACAGCAGTGTTGTATATGTTGACAAAGTTGGCGCTTATAGTGTCAGAGTCTACTCCCTTATTCCTAAATTTCCAATAATTTAATAAGTCAATTTATTACTTACTCCACTGCAATTCATCATTAGTTAATAATCCTGCGTAACGGTTCCGTTCATAATTACATTCCTTTCAATATTTACCTGTGCCTCAGTACACTATTCCACCTTGTTGTGTAAATAAACGTTATACTTAATCTAAATTAGGTTGAGTTTGGTGGTCTTTATCTATTAAACTGAGTCCCTCCTGGTCAATCCTTCCCTCTTAAGACATTAGTTTAGGATGTTTTAATCTGCACGTTAGCGCAAGGCTAACTGGTACCAATGTGGAGTTATTACTCTTAATCTTTGTCTTAGTTCAGTGTATATATTTTTATATATGTACCCTACACCACTCAGTCACAAGCACAACCTGGATCTTGTTTTAACCTATGGTATAGAGATTAGTGAGCTCACTGTCCTTCCTCATAACCCCATACTCTCAGATCACTTTCTAATTACCTTTCAGTTTATACTCAAAGACTTTACTGTTCCAATGAACAAAACCCAGATTAGAAGAACATTATCTGACCAATCTGTGTCAGAGTTTAAACACATAATAAAACCAATATTTAGTACAATGTTGAGTGAGTATGTTGAGAACAGCTCCTGTAGCTCAAGTCCCAGTAAAAGTGATAGGTTTGTTGACAGTGCCATGCACTCATTAAAGACAGCTCTAGATAATGTAGCTCCACTAAATCAAAAGGTTGTTAGGCCGAATCGAGTAGCACCATGGTTTAATGCTGAAACACATTCCCCAGCCTAGGTCCTGACATTTTAGCCAACTATAGACCAATATCAAATCTCCCTTTTGTTTCCAAAATCCTAGAAAGAGGTGTAGTTAAACAGTTATGTTGCCAACTACAGGACAATAGCTTATTTGAAGATTTTCAGCCAGGGTTTAGAGCCCACCATAGCACAGAAACTGCATTAGTTAGAGTCACAAATGACTTGTTATTAAGTTCAGACAATGGCCTGGTCTCAATCCTGGTTCTGTTAGATCTCAGTGCAGCCTTTGACACCATTGACCACAGCATCTTACTCCAGAGATTAGAATGTGACATAGGGGTCAGAGGAGCCGCCCTCTGCTGGTTTAAATCATACTTATCTGATAGGTACCAGTTTGTCAGTGTAAATGAAAATTCCTCACAGTGCAGTAAAGTTAGTTATGGAGTGCCTCAAGGTTCAGTACTTGGACCCATTCTGTTCATGCTTTACATGCTGCCTTTAGGAAACAGAATCAGAAAACATGGCATTAATTTTCACTGTTACGCAGACGATTACACAGTTGTATTTATCAATTAAACCTGATCAGAATGACTGCGTTGAGAAACTTAGCACCTGTGTGAGAGACATAAAGACCTGAATGACAATTAATTATCTCCTCCTAAACCCAGAAAAAACAGAGGTCATTATACTAGGCCCCAAAAAGCTGAGAGATGCTTTGTCTGACCAGAGAGTCTCCCTGGACGGTGTCAGTGTAGCCTCAAGTTCTACTGTGAGAAACTTAGGAGTTTTATTTGATCCAAGATTTATCATTTAAGGCTCATATAAACCAAGGCCTGTAAAACAGCATACTTTCACTTACGTAACATAGCCAAAATCAGAAATATTTTATCTAAAAATGAAACTTGTCCATGCATTTGTTACAATCTAGGTTGGATTACTGTAACTCTCTGCTGGCAGTGTGCCCTAAAAACTCATTAAAATGTTTTCAGCTTGTTCAAAATGCAGCAGCAAGATTATTAACAGGAACTAACAGGAGAGAACATATTACTCCTGTGCTAGCTTCACTTCATTGGCTTCCAGTTGAATTCAGAATTAGGTTTAAAATCCTTCTCCTGACTTACAAGGCCGTAAATGGTACAGCGCCATCCTACATTAATGATGTTATAGAGCCATACCAACCAAGCAGAGTACTGCACTCACAAAATGCAGGGCTATTAGTGGTTCCCAGGGTTTCTAAAAGTACAGTTGGAGGTAGAGCCTTTAGTTACCAAGCTCCTGTTTTATGGAATCAGCTTCCAGCTCATGTTAGAGAGGCAGACACAGTCTCTACATTTAAGGTTAGGCTTAAAACGTTCCTCTTCAAGAAAGCTTATGGTCAGGGCAGCTAGGAATAGGGTTAACTCCACAGCTGAAGCTAAGCTGCTCTAGGAGCTAGAAGCTGGGGGAAGTATGGTGCACTGTGCCTCTGTCCTCTGGTTTCATCTGCTGCTCCTCTTCTATCACTGTGATTAATATAATGAAATACTCTATATCTCCAATCAGTTCATTGCTATTCACAAGTTGTCCCTCTCTCCCGCTCCCCTCTGGGGAGTGGGGACTGTTTCAGATGCCTGGCTGCTGGCAGATGTCCCAGTGACGATTGGATAGCTGACCCCATACTGTGCTCCTGTCCCGACCTGTGTGCCCTCAACCTCACCTCTAAGGATTTCCCGGATCTCCCTCACCCCGCTCACCTGTCTGGATGAGGCCCACCTGCTGCATCCTGGATTTCCCGGACCTATCTTGGCCCACTCAGCTGACTGGATGAGGTCCCTGCTGCAGCCTGGATCTCCGGGACCTATCTCGCCCAACTCACCTGTCTGGATGAGGCCACCTGCTGCATCCTATGGACTTCCTCAACCTATCTCACCCACTCTCGTCTGGACGAATCCTTACAGAGCTGATATATGATCCTATAGTTGAACTAAGGGACTAGCAGTCCTGCGTGATTTGGGTGGCGGTCAGAGGCGGGTGCCTCGACGACCCAATCCATGGACACAGAAACTAGCTCTGGGGACATGGAATGTCACCTCGCTGGGGGGGAAGGAGCCTGAGCTTGTGCGGGAGGTTGAGAGATACCGGCTAGATATAGTCGGGCTCGCCTCCACGCATAGCTTGGGCTCCGAAACCCAGCTCCTTGAGAGGGGTTGGACTCTCCACCACTCTGGAGTTGCCCGCGGTGAGAGGCGGCGGGCCGGTGTGGGCTTGCTCATAGTCCCCCAGCTCAGCCGCCATGTGTTGGAGTTCACCCCGGTGAACGAGAGGGTCGCGTCCCTGCGCCTCCGGGTGGGGGACAGGTCTTTCACTGTGGTTTCGACCTTACTGGGCCGAACAGCAGTGCAGAGTACCTGGCCTTCTTGGAGTCCCTGGGAGGGGTGATGGAAGGTGCTCCAACTGGGGACTCCGTTGTTCTACTGAGGGACTTCAATGCCCACTGTGGGCAATGACAGTGATACCTGGAGGGGTGTGATTGGGAGGAAAGGCCTCCCCGATCTGAACCCAAGTGGTGCTTTGTTATTGGACTTCTGTGCTAGTCACAGTTTGTCCATAACAAACACCATGTTCAAGCACAAGGGTGTCCAACAGTGCACGTCGCACCAGGACACCCTAGGCCGGAGGTCGATGATTGACTTTGTAGTCGTGTCATCTGACCTTCGACCGTGTGTCTTGGACACTCGGGTGAAGAGAGGGGCTGAGCTGTCAACTGATCACCACCTGGTGGTGAGTTGGATCCGCTGGCGGAGGAGGAGGCCGGACAGACTCGGCAGGCTCAAACGTATTGTGAGTTCACCCAACCTCTCCACATGTGTTTTGTGGATTTGGAGAAGGCGTTTGATCGTGTCCCTCGTGGTATCCTGTGGGGGGTGCTCTGGGAGTATGGGGTCCGAGGCCCTTTGCTAGGGGCTGTCCGGTCCCTGTACGAACAGAGCAGGAGTTTGGTTTGCATTGCCGGTTGTAAGTCAGACCTGTTCCCAGTGCATGTTGGACTCCGGCAGGGCTGCCCTTTGTCACCGGTTCTGTTCATAATTTTTATGGACAGAATTTCTAGGCGCAGCCAGGGGCCAGGAGGGAGTCTGGTTTGGGAACCACAGGATTTCATCTCTGCTTTTTGCAGATGATGTTGTCCTGTTGGCTTCATCAGGCCAAGATCTTCAGCATGTGCTGGGGCGGTTTGCAGCCGAGTGTGAAGCGGCTGGGATGAGAATCAGCACCTCCAAGTCCGAGGCCATGGTTCTCGACTGGAAAAGGGTGGTTTGCCCTCTCCGGGTTGGGGGAGAGCTCCTGCCTCAAGTGGAGGAGTTCAAGTATCTTGGGGTCTTGTTCACGAGTGAGGGAAGGATGGAGCTTGAGATCAACAGGCGGATCAGTGCAGCGTCTGCAGTAATGCGGCCGTTGTATCGGTCTGTTGTGGTGAAGAAGGAGCTGAGCCGAAAGGCGAAGCTCTCGATTTACCAGTCGATCTACGTTCCTACTCTCACCTATGTTCCTACTCTCACCTATGGTCATGAGCTTTGGGTCATGACCGAAGGGACAAGATCCCGGATACAAGCGGTCAAAATGAGTTTCCTCCGCAGGGTGGCTGGGCGCTCCCTTAGAGATAGGGTGAGGAGCTCAGTTACATGGGAGGAGCTCGGAGTAGAGCCGCTGCTCCTCCACATTGAGAGGAGTCAGCTGAGGTGGCTCGGGCATCTGTTTCGGATGCCTCCTGGACGCCTTCCTGGGGAGGTGTTCCAGGCATTTCTCACTGGGAGGAGGCCCCGGGGAAGACCTAGGACACACTGGAGGGACTATGTCTCTCGGCTGGCCTGGGAACACCTTGGGGTGCCCCCGGTAGAGCTGGAGGAAGTGTCTGTGGAGAGGGAAGTCTGGGCATCTCTGCTTAGACTGCTGCCCCCGCGACCCGGCCCCGGATAAAGCGGAAGAAGATGGATGGATGAATTGAATTGAAGTAACCTGCCTCTTTTTAAATAACATGAACTTAGAAAGTGTACTCCTTGGTAGAGGTAAGATCTTAAGCCCGAGCCCAAGTCCGAACCCGACCCGGCCCGAAATTCGGGTCAGGTAGGAACTAAAATGACAATCATTACATTCGGGTCGGGTCGGGCCGGGCTTCTCTCTCGCTGACTTTTTTAATAAATATATGTTTATAAAAATGTATACTAAAACAATGTGTGGATACTAAACTAAGGAATACTTGTTATAAATAAATAATTTGGTTAAAACAGAGAAGGCGCTGTAAGGTAATTGCTATATAACTACTACTAAACAGGAAGCGCAGAGCCAGGGCACGCTTTGCGCACGTGTCGTGAATGTAATCTTCCCTCCGCAAGTCCGCATCTATTTTGTTTAGGTATCCCTGATATGGAGCAGCAAGAAGTCAAGGATAAACTTAAGACAGGGGAACTGAAAAGGCAAACACGCACCGCCGGTAAGAGGCTGCAGTATTTCTCCGCGTAATTAAGCGAGTGCGCATCAAGATCTCTCTTTCACTCTCTTTGTCTGGCCTCTTATTCTGTGTTCCAGCGTTATTTCGTTGTGCAAATGCATTTATCATGATCATAAAAATATGTAGATTATTTTAACCTTAAGAAATCTTGTGTTTTTTTCTGCCAAAAATACTATGGGATAAATTGAAATTTCGGGTTTGCTTCGAGCTCGGGTCCTGCAAATCAAGTTAATTGGTCAGGGCTCGGGCTGGGTTGGGCTTTAATGCCCGCGGGCCTGGGTCGGGTCGGGCTGGATTTTTTAGGCCCGATCTTACCTCTACTCCTTGGTGTGGGGCATTTTGGTGTATCACACACAGCTGTAAACATTAAAGATGCTATGGTGGTGCAGTTGGAAAAATGGGGTTTGAGCCAGAAAGTAAAATGTCTTATAACTGACAGTGCATCAAACATGCTCCTCTCTGCCAAACTCCTTGGTGTTGCAATGTACCTTGCTACGGGCACATTTTAAACCTACTTGTAAAAAAGGCACTGGACCAAACACCACTACTGGCAGACATAAGAACAAAAGCCAGAAAAAATGTAAAATTTTTCAAAACCAGTGTCAAAGCCAAGGAGAGACTAACAGAAGTCCAAGAACAACTAAATAAGCCACAACACAAACTCCTCCAAGAGGTCGACACCCGATGGAATTCCACCTTTTTAATGCTGGAAAGATTGTTTGAACAGTGCAAACCTGTTGCAGCAGCACTCGCGTCCCTCTCGTTTGAGGCCCCCCCTCTCTCTCAACCATGAATTATGAGATCATTCAAGAGAGCCTCGGTGTACTTGGCATAATTAATCTGGCATCAAATGAACTGTCTGCAGAGAAAACTGTGTCAGCATCAAAAATCATTCCAATAACAAGAATGATTCAACACAAACTGGCCCAGCGAAGCAGTCACATTAGGGCAACCAGCAGCAGTTACACTCTGTCAGAACCTGCAACGAGCTATCAGCGTCAAGTGCAATGGAGAGAATGTGAGCATTCTGGCAATGGCCACTTTGCTGGATCCAAGATTTAAAACACTGGCTTTTGTGAACCAGACACATGCACAAGAAGCAGTGGAGAGGCTCACAGCTGAATGCTCCAAAATTATTGGGGCAGAAAGAGCTACACCAGTAACATCCCAGGTAAGCTTTATTTTTTATAATCATGTCTGACTAACAGCATAGTTTATAACATTTCATTCATAAATTCTAGGGACCATTACAGTAAGAAGCAGGACTTGCAGAAGCAGAGGAAGGTGACTGTCTGTGGGACTTTCTAGACTGTCGAGTTGGTTTGTATTGCACTTTATTAGCTTTAAATATATATATAAACTGTATCCTCATTAATTTGTATTTTTACCTGATGCCACAGTAGAGGTTCAGCACTACCTCTCAGAGGCCTACTTGTCAAGAGGAGAAGACCCGCTCAAATACTGGGAAAGCAGAAAAGACATTTATCCACATCTCCATTGAATGGCAAAAGGCAAGGCAAGGCAAGCCAAGTTTATTTGTATAGCACCATTCATACACAGAGCAATTCAAAGTGCTTTATAGAAAAAGAAGGCAAATTTAAAAGTACAAAGCTCAATTAAAAAAATAAAATCTAATTATAAAAGTGTATAATTAAGAATCAATTTAAAATTAAATTAAAAGAGAAGTGTGCAGATAAAACACTTTCAGTTGGCATATGCACAGCTAAAAAGAACAGTTTTAAGTCTGGACTTGAACATTGTCAGAGTAGAGGCCTGTCTAACATCGTCAGGGAGACTGTTCCAGAGTTCAGCTGCATAAAACTGAAACACTGCTTCACCGAGTTTAGTCCTGACTTTGGGCACCAGCAGAGACCTGTCCCTGAGGTCCTCAGAGTCCCAGATGGTTTATATGGGACCAACAGGTCAGAGATGTACTTTGGTGCTAAGCCATGGAGAGACTTGTACACAAGCAGAGAGATGTTTTAAAGTCTATTCTCTGAGCAACAGGAAGCCAATGCAGAGACCTGATAACAGGACTAATATGGTCGTACTTCCTGGTATTGGTCAGGACCCGAACAGCAGCGTTCTGGACGTCCTGCAGCTGTCTTACAGCTCGCTTAGTGAGTCCAGTGAGCAGACCGTTACAGTAGTCTAACCTGCTGGAGATGAACGCATGAATAAGTCTCTCTAGGTCTGGTTGAGACAGTATACCTTTGATTCTGGCAATGTTTTGAGATGGTAAAATGCTGATGATATTATAGATTTAATGTGACTGCTGAAGTTCAAGTCAGAGTCCATGATTAACCCCGAGATTTCTAAGCTGACTTGTAGGTTTTAGTGAAAGAGACTCGAGGTGACTACAGACACCTTGTCTTTGTTTCTGTGGGCCAAAGATGATTATTTCAGTCTTGTCTGTGTTCAGCTGGAGAAAGTTGTTTCTCATCCACTCATTGATCTGTTGGATGCAGTGACAGAGTGAATCCACAGGTTCATATTCACCTGCTGTCAGTGAGATGTAAATCTGAGTGTCATCTGCATAATTATGGTAGGACACATTATTGCTGCTTATTAATTGGCCTAAAGGGAGCATGTAAAGATTGAAGAAAGAGGTCCCAGGATGGACCCCTGGGGCACCCCACAGGTCAGGGCCATTTGGTCTGAAACACAGTTACCGATTTCAACAAAGTACTTCCTGTCTTCAAGATAGGACTTACACCATTTTAGGGCAGTACCAGAAATACCTACCCAGTCCTCTAATCTTTGTAACAGGATCACATGGTCAACTGTATCAAAAGCAGCACTCAGATCCAGCAGAACTAAGACAGAGACTTTGCCTGTGTCAGTGTTCAGGCGGATGTCATTAGTCACCTTGATAAGAGCAGTCTCAGTGCTGTGATGGGGCCTAAAACCTGACTGAAAATCATCAAAGCAGTTGTTCCGCAGAAAAAAGTCAGTAAGTTGTTGGTATACAACTTTCTCAAGGACTTTACCTAAAAACGGCAGGTTTGATATGGGCCGATAGTTGTTGAGTACTGTGGCATCAAGACTGCTCTTCTTTAGGAGAGGTTTGATGACCGCAGTTTTCAAGGCCCTTGGAAATGTCCCAGATTGCAGTGAGATGTTAACTAAATGAGAAAGCTGAGGTAACAAACTGCTCAGCACAGATTTTACAAATCTAGTGGGTAACACATCAAGGCAGCATGTTTTCTTTCAACATCATGGCTCTTGTCTTGTACCATACAGTTTTCTGTCTGTTTGTCAGGCACAGCAGAGTTCACATTCATATGTAACTCTGACAGTGGTTGAAATCTGTTTGTTAGCTGTATGTTAGCTGTAGGTTGGGTCATGATTGCCTTGTTGCCAGCATTCTCCTTTAGCACTTGGTGCCTCTTTGGCTTGGCACCAAGTCTAGGCCAGTTTTCAGTATTTTGGTCAATTCCCACTTTTGATAGTTTAGGAAAAGTCACAGTGTCATTTAGATTGAAATACGCTGTAGTATTTTTGTCAGTATCCTTTTTCCAGGTTGTAAATTTTGACTTCTTACCACTCGATGTCAGAGGGAGCGTGTCATGAAGTCCTTTCTCTGATTCTAAAGCAAAAATCCTCGCTTGTAGTATGTAAATCCATCAATTTTCACAGAGAGAATTTGCTGTATTTTCCACCGACATGTTTAAAAATGTTTCCCAGTAGTCGCTCGGCTCGTCAGATAAGTTTTTTAATCAGTAAAAGTATAAAAAAAAACGTTTTGGGCTAACTTAGAAGATTTAAAAGATAGGCTATTATCAAAAGTTAGTCCAGGAATCAGGAATAAAAAATAAAAGGATTAAAAAAGGAAAGTAAACCTGGTCAAAGCAGGAGCAGGGAAAAAAGCGTCTGCACTCTTCAGAAGCAGGAAGTAGTTTAAACCAATGTGCTGGCATTGATGATATGATGTTCTATTTTGACTCACACTCTGGTTCTATTATTGACCAAGTGGCACCTTTAAAATGTAATATGGTCTCCCCAAAGCTGTCCTGTCCCTGGATTAACGAAATATTCTGAGAAGATCATGCCTCTGGAAATCCACAAAGCTTGAGGTTCATAGACTACACCTAAGGGATCTAATTTCTTCTTTAAATAAAACAATCAAGGATGCAAGATCTAAATACTTTTCGCAACTGATTGCATCCAACAAAAGAAGCCCTAAAGTACTGTTTGACACTATTAACTCGATTGTGTCACCCCCCCAACTTGGTTGTCCCTGTGTTCTGTAAGGCAGATAGCAATAGCTTTTTGGATTTCTTTATCAATAAAGTTAAGGACTTAAAAAATAAGATCCCACCACCTTCCTTGTGTAGTCCAGCTCATGTTGAACCTCCCTCCCACACTTGGTCCTTTTTTAGTCCTGTGACTTTTGAAGACATCTCAGCAATAGTGGCAAAAATGAAACCCTCCTCCAGCTCTGCGGATGTATTGCCATTTAAGCTGCTTGTGAGTGCTTTTGACACTATTGGTCCATGGGTGACCAAAGTGTTCAATCTTTCTCTTTCCTCTGGTGTGTTTCCTAGCTCTTTCAAGCAGGCCATAGTAGAACCAAAACTAAAGAAAGTAAACCTGGATCAAGCAGACCTTAAGAACTTTAGGCCAATTTCTAAACTCCCCCTTCTATCCAAAATGCTGGAAAAAGTGGTTTCTTCACAACCAACATCATTCCTGGAGTCACATATGTCAGGATTTGTTCTGTGTATCCATTTCCTGTTTTATTTTGACTAGTTACTGACTTTTCCTGTGTCTCCAGCTTGACTTCCTGCCACTGTTTTTTCCCGCTCTTGTGATTACCTGCTCCGCCCCTAATGTGTTCCACCTGTGCCTTGTTGTCTCCCCTATATAGTCTGTGTGCTTTCCCCAGTCCTGTGCCAGATTGTCTTGTTCCTTTGTGTCGAGCATTCCAGCGTTTTCCTAGTGTTTTCTGTGGACTATTGTGTATCTTACCGGACTGTTTTTTGGACCCTGATATTGCTTCTTCCCTTTGGAATTGTCATTTTGGATTTCGGACGGATTTTTTGTGTATGACCTATTTTTGGATTAAAGACCTTGTCTTGGATTTTTTGTGTTGAGCTTTTGAGTCCACACCTAGCCGTACAGCTGTACAGTACAATCTGGCCAGTATGGACTCAGCCGACAACTCACAGCTCAGTGCTGCCCTGCGTTCTCAGGGAGTGCGTCTTTCTGAGCATGAAGATCAGCTTGCTGCCATGGGCCATGGCATTCGTGAGTTAAATGCCCGCCATGAGGGATTCTAGTCCACCATTTCCACTCAAGTGAGTACCATCTCAGAGCAGCTTCAACAGTTAGCTTCTCGTTTAGAGCAACTTCTCAGCCCTACTGCTCCATCTGCTCCTGCTGTTACCCCCTCACCTCTTGCACCACCTACTGTTCCAACTTCTCCTTCTCTTGTGCCAGCTGTTTCTGTGGCCCATCTCTCTCGACCGGAAAAATTTACTGGTGACTCAGATAACTGCAGGGCTTTCCTGGTGCAATGCGGACTCCATTTTGATCTACAGCCCGCTGCATTCCCTACTGAGCGATCCAAAGTGGCTTTTGTTATAACCCACTTAGCCGGGCGAGCTGAGGCCTGGGCTACTGCGGAATGGGCTAACAACTCTGCTATCTGCCAGTCCGTTGATCATTTTTCTGCTGCCTTAAGAAAAATTTTTGATCATTCCACTCCTGGTCCGGAGGCTGCCCGTGCCATTTTGAGTCTTCGGCAGGGCAGGCGCCCCGTAGCGGACTATGCCATTCAGTTCCGCACTCTGGCAGCAGATTGTGGCTGGAACACCTCGTCACTGCTCGATGCTTTTCACCATGGACTTGCGGATGCTATTAAGGACCAGTTGGTGGCACTTGACCTCCCCCAGGACCTGGACTCTTTCATTACCCTGGCCATCAAAATAGACAATAGACTGAAGGAACGTGAAAGGGATCGTTCTTTTCGGAGAACCTCCCCAACTTTCTACTAGAGGCCTTACAACAGTCTGGGTATTTCTAAAGGGTCTTCCCCTAGAACTAGCTGCTACCTCACCTTTACTTTCTGCCACCCCGGAGGAGCCAATGCAGTTGGGCAGGACCAGGTTGTCTCCTGAGGAGCGACAGTGCCGTCTGCAAGAGGGGAGGTGTCTCTACTGTGGGCAGAAAGGCCATTTCCTCTCTAGGTGTCCAGTAAAAGACCAGGCTCACCAGTGAAGAGGAGGGCGCTGGTGAGCCAAACTCTTTCTCCTAAATTTTTTCCTAGACCACTCACTCCTGTGAATCTAGTCCTTCCCACTGAGTCACTTTGTTTAAGGGTTTTGGTTGACTCTGGGGCTGATGAAAATTTTATGGACTGGACTTTGGCTAAGAAGCTTCATCTAACTGTATCTCCGTTGCTCAAGCCCCTAGAGGCCAATGCCTTGGATGGTCGTCTTCTCTGCAGAGTCACTCACCGCACACAACCTGTGAAGATGGTTATGGCCCAGGGGCACTGTGAGCAAATTAGGCTGCCATCTCTATCAGTGCTCCTCTGCATCCTGTGATCCTGGGCCTTCCCTGGTTGAAGCAGCACAACCCTCAGATTGACTGGACTTCTGGGGAGGTTACAGAGTGGGGGAAGAGGTGCAAAGGTTCCTGTCTTCCTGAGGGGGCCAAGAGACAGTCACACTTACCTGAGACACTGCTGCCTCCTGATCTTTCTAGTGTACCTACCTGTTACCATGATCTTGGTGAAGTCTTCAGTAAGGCTCGAGCCACTTCCCTGCCTCCACATCGGGAATATGACTGTGCCATCAACTTGCTGCCTGGGACATCTCCACCGAAGGGTCGCCTGTACTCCCTCTCAGCTCCTGAAAGGGAGGCTATGGAGAAATGCATCTCTCCTTCTCTGGAGGCTGGAATCATTCGGCCATCCTCATCTCCAGCTGGAGCTGGTTTTTTCTTTGTTGATAAGAAGGACAAGACTCTTCGTCCATGTATCGACTACAGAGGGCTGAATGATATCACCGTTAAAAACAGGTACCCCCTCCCACTTATTTCCTCTGCTTTTGAACTTTTACAAGGGGCTAAGGTGTTGACCTCAGGAATGCCTATCACCTAGTACGGTTAAGGGAGGGGGATGAGTGGAAGACTGCTTTTAACACTCCCAGTGGACATTATGAGTATCTCGTAATGCCTTTTGGTCTCACTAATGCCCCTGCTGTGTTCCAGGCCCTAGTCAATGATGTCCTCCGGGACATGCTTAACAAGTTTGTATTTGTCTACCTAGACGATATAGTGATATTTTCTCCAGATGAACAGACACATGTACGACAAGTTCGACAAGTTCTGCAGCGACTCCTCCAGAACCAACTTTTTGTTAAAGCCGAGAAGTGTGAATTTCACTCACCATCCGTTTCCTTTCTCGGGTTTGTCATCAGTCACAACTACGTTCAGATGGACCCGGAAAAGGTCAGTGCAGTCACAGAATGGCCTGTCCCCTCAGATAGAAAACAATTACAAAGGTTCCTGGGGTTTGCTAATTTCTACAGAAGGTTTATTCGTAATTTTAGCATGATTGCTGCTCCCCTACATGTATTAACCTCTGCAAAGTCCAAGTTTCAGTGGAACTCTCAAGCCCAGCAAGCCTTTCAAAAACTGAAGACTTGTTTCACCACTGCTCCTGTCTTGGTTCTGCCTGACCCCACGCAGCAGTTCATTGTGGAGGTGGATGCTTCAGAGGTGAGGGTAGGAGCTGTCCTCTCTCAGCGCTCAGCAGTCGACAACAAGGTCCATCCATGTGCCTTCCTTTCCCGGAAGCTCTCCCCAGCCGAAAGAAATTACGATGTTGGCAACCGGGAACTCCTGGCAGTTAAGGTGGCACTAGAGGAATGGCGTCACTGGCTTGAGAGATCTGAGGTTCCTTTTCTTGTATGGACGGACCACAAGAACCTGGAGTACATCCGCACGGCAAGGAGACTTAATGCACGACAAGCCAGGTGGGCCTTATTTTTTACCAGATTTAACTTTACTTTATCATATCGTCCTGGCTCAAAGAACATAAAACCCGATGCCCTGTCCCGCCAGTTTGATTCTGCTTTCACAGAACCTACTCTGTCCACCATTCTGCCATCTTCCTGCGTGATGGGGGCCATCTCATGGGAGGTAGAAAGACAAGTCAAAGAGGCGTCTACTAATGTTCCCACTCCGGCCAGTTGCCCCCTGAACCGACTATTTGTCCCAGATAACCTGCATGCCAAGGTAATTCACTGGGCCCATGACTCTGTTTTCCTGTCATCCTGGTGTTCATCGAACCTGTTTTGTGCTGAGGCAACGGTTTTGGTGGCCTTCTATGGAGGAGGATGTTTCTGAGTATGTGGCTGCCTGCCCAACTTGCTCCCGCAACAAGGCCTCCCATTGCCCTCCTGCTGGTCTCCTGCAGCCTTTGCCAATTCCCCATCGCCCTTGGTCCGACATCTCTCTCGACTTTGTCACTGGACTTCCAGCATCTGAAGGTAACACCACTGTCCTTACTGTGGTAGATAGATTCTCCAAGATGGTTCATTTCATTCCCTTACCAAAGCTTCCTACTGCTAAAGAAACGGCGGAAGTGATGCTCTCAAGTTTTCAGATTGCACGGATTCCCTAAAGATGTGGTGTCGGATCGAGGGCCAGAATTTGTCTCCAGGTTCTGGAAAGCCTTTTGCTCTCTGATTGGGGCTTCTGTCAGTCTGTCTTCCGGCTATCACCCACAGTCTAATGGCCAAACTGAGCGGAAGAATCAAGATCTGGAAACCTCTCTTCGTTGCCTGGCTTCCCAACATCCATCATCCTGGAACAAGTATGTTATGTGGATTGAATATGCGCACAATACCTTACCATCTTCTGCTTCTGGCTTGTCCCCTTTCCAGTGCTGCTATGGTTACCAACCTCCATTGTTTCCTGAGCTTGAGGAGGAGGTGGGTGTCCCTTCTGCCCAGGCCCTTATCCGCCGCTGTCGGCGTATTTGGCGTCGGGCCCGTCTCCAGCTTCAACGGTCATCTGAACAATATAAAAGGAGGGCTGACCATAGGCGTGTTCCTGCCCCTGCTTACCAGCCAGGCCAACGGGTCTGGCTTTCTTCTCGAGACCAGCCTCTTCGAGTGGCCTCCAGGAAGTTGGCTCCACGCTTTGTTGGCCCGTTTCCTGTTTCTAAGGTTGTGAATCCTGCGGCTGTGCGACTGAGGCTCCCCAGATTCTGGCGTATCCATCCAACCTTTCATGTCAGCCAACTCAAACCCGTTAAAGAGAGCCCCCTTGTCCCCTCCTCCAGGCCTCCGCCACCACCCCAGCTCATTGATGGCTCCCCGGCTTACTTGGTAAAACGACTTCTTGCTGATCGCCGCCGTGGGCGTGGTCGGCAATACTTGGTAGACTGGGAAGGGTATGGACCCGAGGAGAGGTCTTGGGTTTCTTCGCGGGACATTCTGGACCCTGCTCTCATTCAAGATTTTCATCGGTGCCATCCTGACCAGCCGGGGCCGTCAGGAGCCGGCTCTTAAGGGGGGGGGCACTGTCAGGATTTGTTCTGTGTATCCATTTCCTGTTTTATTTTGACTAGTTACTGACTTTTCCTGTGTCTCCAGCTTGACTTCCTGCCACTGTTTTTTCCCGCCCTTGTGATTACCTGCTCCGCCCCTAATGTGTTCCACCTGTGCCTTGTTGTCTCCCCTATATAGTCTGTGTGCTTTCCCCAGTCCTGTGCCAGATTGTCTTATTCCTTTGTGTCGAGCATTCCAGCGTTTTCCTAGTGTTTTCTGTGGACTATTGTGTATCCTTACCGGACTGTTTTTTGGACCCTGATATTGCTTCTTCCCTTTGGATTTGTCATTTTGGATTTCGGACGGATTTTTTGTGTATGACCTATCCTTTGGATTAAAGACCTTGTCTTGGATTTTTTGTGTTGAGCTTTTGAGTCCACACCTAGCCGTACAGCTGTACAACATAAAATCTATGACACTTTTCAGTCAGGGTTTCGG
Source organism: Bostrychus sinensis (assembly GCA_020698575.1). Taxonomy (NCBI): domain Eukaryota; kingdom Metazoa; phylum Chordata; class Actinopteri; order Gobiiformes; family Eleotridae; genus Bostrychus; species Bostrychus sinensis. The sequence continues at coordinate 5,281,218 of CM036240.1, read as the reverse complement.
AAACAACACTCTACAGAGACTGCACTACTGAAAGTGTCAAGTGACATTATGATGTCTGCCGACTCAGGGAAATGTACAGTGTTGGTTCTGCTGGACCTCTCTTCGGCCTTTGACATGGTCGACCATCAGATTCTGATAAACCGGCTGCGTGATCAGATTGGGATGTCGGGCCTAGTGCTACAGTGGTTCGCTTCATATCTGAGTGGGAGGAGTTTCAGTGTGTCTGCCAACCACATAATATCTGATCCTGGTGATCTGTGTGGTGTGCCCCAGGGGTCTGTTCTGGGCCCCCTTCTCTTTTTGCTATATGTTCTTCCTCTTGGTCGGATAATCCAACAGTTCAGTGATGTTTCCTATCATTTATTTGCTGACGACCTCCAGATGTACTGCTCATTTAAAACCTCGGAAGTCCACAAACTGAGCTCCTTAATAAACTGCCTGACACAAATGAAACAGTGGCTCAGTGACAACAGCCTACAACTGAACTCTGGGAAAACGGAAACCCTTATCATCGCTCCAGATAGAGCCACCCCCACTATCAAACAACACAGGCGACTTGAGCCCCTCCACTAGAATGAAACTGAGGAACCTTGGGGTGGTCTTTGATGAGGATATGTCACTTGAACATCACTCTAGACAGCTGGTGAAAAACTGCTTTTTTCAGCTGCGAAACATTGCAAAACTGAGATCCTTTCTGTCTTAAGACGAGCTTGAAATGATCATGCTTTTGTGTCCTCGCGGCTGGATTACTGTAACAGTCTTTTTACGTGTTTAAATAAGAAGGAATTGGCTCGTCTGCAATCAGTCCAAAACTCAGTGGCAAGACTTTTAACCAGGACCAACAGGAGGGCCCACATTACAACTGTGTTGAAATCTCTGCACTGGCTCCCTGTTGTGTACCGTGTTCAATTTAAACTGCTGGTTCTAACTTTTCGAGCCCTTCATGGCCAGGGCTCCTACCTACATCCCTGACCTCCTGAAGCCTTACACCTCGGCCCGGAGCCTGAGGTCATCTGGACAGCATTTGCTGATGGTTCCATGTACTTGCTTTAAAACTCGTGGAGACCGATCTTTCAAAGCTGTAGCGCCTCGTCTTTGGAATGAACTTCCCCTAGATCTACTCACTACTCACTACTACTGACTCAACATTTGCTGATTTTACAATGTTTAAGATTTTGCTGTTTTTATGTTTTTTAAGACTGTGAAGCACTTTGTGACTTTGTCTGTGAAAAGCGCTATACAAATAAAATTTACTTAAGTGTAAACTTAAACCTAAACAATTTCTATTATTTCCTACTAAAACGAATGGAAAGTTTTATTGAGCTTTTATTGTGAAGGTAGTGTTATGTGTACTTCTACTGCAAGTACTATGGAGTATTACTTCTAAAAATGTAAGTGCTACAAGTTAAAGTACTTAAAATATTAAAGTACTGAAAGAGGTGAAGTATTTCAAGCATGGAAGAGGATGAAGGGGCCAAGAGGAGAAGAGAGGAAGAGACGTGCAGTGCGTAGCCAACACTAGAGAGATATCTGCAGAAAACACATTCAACACCAACGCTGAAAAAGCATTTTTTGAAGGTCTCTCAGTTTTTTTTTTTTAATAACAGTTTTATAGCAGAGTATTTTAATAACATATTTATAATAGCATTAAAAACAGTAGGAGGCCTATTTTATTGTTACACCTATGCTTTTTAACATCGTTCACTAAATGCAGCATCGAAAGACCTGGAAGGTTCAACTGCTTCTTTCGCGGCCTTCACGGAGCGGCCTGACATCTTAGAGCTCTGAAGGATCAGTCTTCTGCTCGCGGACTTCACCCCGGTAAGTTGTAGCGTTTCTGGAGCGCTTCACTTATTTCCATTGTCGCTATAAGTTGAGTACATACTGTACACTAAGAAACATATTGTGTTTATTTGTTGTTGTCATTATTTTTATATGTGGAGGACAAAAATATATAAATAAATATAACCGCGTTCTACGAATTCTTGCTCGGTTTATAGCTATAGCCTAGGCCTAGCAAGCTAATTGTTTCTAGCAGCAGCTAGAACTTACTTTAGTCCACTTTAGTAAAATATTTGTCTTTAACCAAGTATGACTTTTCTATCGCGCGAGATAATCCCTAATTTCTATTAATTGTTAATTTCAATCGCTATGTAGCGGGTTTTCCCTGCTAGAACTACGAGTCCCATAATGCACTGCAGCAGCGTCGTAGCGCGCAACTCCTTTCCTGCTGCTGCTACATGATAGCCTGAGTGTTATTTGTTGTGACCTAAGATATATTTTAATAAAGCCTGCTTTTGTTGTAAATATTTTTTTTAAACCTTATTCCTTTCCCAGCTTATCTGATGTATGTTGTATGGATATTGCTCTATAGATATACAACTCTTTATTAAGTTAAAGGTCTGTTTCTGATTATACTGTAACTTAAAGTGATGATGAGTCAACAAAATTATTTATTTATTTAAGCTGATAAGTCAATTAAGAAGTAATTGTTATTTACAATAACCTGGCCATAAGGAAGCATAAAGGGCAGGTAAAAAATATTTGGACAAAAGACTCACAAAAAATAATTTGAGAATTTTTAAAAAGGTATTGAAATTAACCTCATGATTTCTGCATAGACTCAGGACAAGAAAAAAAAAAGTTGTCTCAGCTTCCTTTTTTTCTGCTTTAATAAACTCTGCTGGGCCCAGAAACTACCAAACTATGTTGTTTAACATTATGAAAATGCTGCCACACAAAAGGAATTATCTGAGTTTTTCAAAGCACAAAACAACCCTTAACCTGGAAGAAAATAAGTCTAAAGCAGGACTAAAATTATGCTAAGGCACTTTTTTCTTTTTGTTTTGTTTTACAGAATGAGTTTATCTACAATTTTAAAAGGACACGAGGCAACTCTGCCATTCCTTAAAGTGAAAGTGCTTTTTGAAAAAATACGCCCCAGAACAAGAGCCTGTCCCAGCTGTAATTAAAAATAATAAATTTATTGTCATTTCGGACAGCCATACCGCTTCCAAAATGACAGTGTATGAACAGTTTGCAGAGGACCTGAAGCTAAGTGAAACCTACATCATGAGCCAGTATGGCCTCTTTGGCCCACAGAATAATCAACAGATTACATTCAAATATAACAGCATTGTCATGAATACTACAAGCTTGGACATACCCCCCAGTGTTGAGGAGCTTGCTAGTAAGTTGCATTCTCCCCAATCAACTACTGCCGAGCTTGGGGAGGAAGTGACAGAACATTTTGTCACTATAAGTGGAGTTATTGCAGAGGTTTGTAAGTTCATCTTTCTTTATGTCTACATGTGTGTCTCTCTGTTTGTCATTGTGTCTGTAGGTTTTTCCTCTGTCTCAGTTTGTCTCTCTGTCTAACTGTCCTGTCCCTCCCCCTCATTTGTGTATGTCCCTTTATCTGTCTGCCTATCAGTGTGGGCCACTTTCAGTCTATCTGTCCACTCAGTACACCTTCTCACTCAAAAATGTTTTGTCTTCCAGCTATTCAAGCTCAGGATTGTTTCAATAAAGGGCAAGCAAGTCCCACTAAGACTAATAAAAATGGCACCTGTATGTATTCTGGTTTGTCTATGACTTACACATATTGTCAACATTGTTCATATATTCAATTATTTATGATTGTTTTTTTTTTTTGTTTTTTTTTTTTTTTTTTGGGTGAACAGACTGCTTTTATAAATATTTGGAGAGACACGAACCTTCAAACTATTAAACTTGGCCAAACCAAAAGACTGACCCATCTGAAAGGCGAGAAGTCAAACTTCGGGTTTCGCTACAATACAACGTGGTACACTGAAATAGAGGTAAGTCTGACTGTCTACTTTAGTCCAGCTACTAGTCCTGGTCTCTTATAACCTATAGTCCTGGATAGGGTCTAGTTTAGTGCATCTTGTAGTCAGACCCTAAGATAGTCTAGTCCAGGTTTAGACCTGGTTTAAACCCTGGTTTACACCCTGGTGTAGTCCTGGGTTTAGACCTGGTTTAGACCTTGGTCTAGTCCTGGTTTAGACCTGGGTTTAAACCTGGTCTAGTCCTGGTTTAGACGAACCACTGCAGTCTTAGTACTGTTAATGATGTTAAATATAACCTGTTAAATATATGCACAGCTTATTAATGCTATCAGCGGCAACACGCAGCGTTTTCAGATAGAATCAATTATGTTTTGCTTTAAAAACAACAAAAAAATAGATATTTACTCCCCTTATCTTTTTGATAGCCACATAATGGACAGAGAAGTGAGTTGGAGCACCTACCTTGCCCTTTGGCCCTCGAGGGCCAAAGGGCAAGGGTTTGTCAAGCTTTTTTTTTCTTTTTTCCTCTGGCCCTTCACAAGAACATACAGTATATTGTAACATATACAGTATTACTAAAATGTACAAATAATTTATGATACATGACCTGCCACCCGTCAGCTCATCATGTGACGTCACCATGTGACCTTTAATTTTGCTGCTGCATCCTGTCCAGCTGCCCTTTGCACAGCAGAGAGTGGAGCGTGAAGCCCAGAGAGAGATCTGTAGTAACTTGGAGTGGTCCTAAGCAAGTAGTCTACAATAAACCAACTGAGACAGGTGGAGGAGCACCGGGAGCTTCCAGGTGGGCCAGTGTATACTTTTGGGTCAGCTGTGAGAATGTGTGCATGTGTTGTCTCAGCCCAGCCACTACGCACAGACGAGCAGTCGTTATCACACGGCAACGAACCCTGACCCTCTCCCAACTTTCCCTTCCTGTACTGAGGCTACTGTCTGTGGTCCCTGCAGCCCCATGGTCACATGGTGTCTGCCCCCTGGTCACATGGTGTCAGGAATAATCAGATAGGTGCTGAGCCCTGAATGACAGGGGCGCACCAGCCACTGCCCCCTGCAGTAGCCTAGGTAAGCTTACATAATAAACCTGATCAATCACAGATAATTTAATGACTACCCTCATCTCAAGCTTTAATTCAGTTTTTGTTTGATGAAAATTAACCAGATATTGGCAGAGATCTGATCATAAACAGCTCATTTAAAATATTATGATCCAATTATATGCAACGCAATCTGAAGTGCGCTGCCTACAGCGGACACGCACGAGACATTTTTCACAATATCAGAGCTGGATTATCATAATATCAACATAAAACATAAGTTCAGACATTCTGTTAAAAGTCTTTGGTGTTCTCTGGAGCCACAGCCCAGTGTAATGACAGTGAAGGCTCAGAGACTGTGACAGGATCTCTGTCCTGGAGCAGGGGCGGAGCTGAGCATTCTAGGGGTTCAGGGCACAATGTGGACACCACAAATAAATATGTGATCACACATTCACACAAAAAGCTAATAATAATGCTCAAATATACTGTAGAAGCTTATGCCAGATAATGTAAAGCTTATATTAGGCATAGCCCATTAACTAAGCCAGGATTTATTCATTAGTGCAGTCATTAGTCTGTGCTGTAGAAATTGTAATGTTTTTATTCAAAAAGTGCAATGGCCTATTTAACAATGCTGTCTACCAGTCTCTATTTTTAGGCAGCTCATGTAAAATAAAATGTAGTAACTAGTTATAAAGTGATAGTAAACTATTTTATGTTCTGAATCTTTGTTGCTTTTTTGCCCATATTTTGTACTCCAAAGTCACACAGTGTGTGTGTGGTTGGGGAGAGGGGAGCTGGTAAATGTAGTAATCCACTTCTGCCTGCCTTGTATAGAAACACACACAAAATCAAGTGTACATTTCTTTTCGTAACATTTTGAACAATGTTTATAATGATTGAAATTGTCCGGCCTGTTAAAGCTCTGCCTTTCTGCTCAAAGCTATACATCAGACCCTCTCCCTGTAAGGTCTTCTGTGCATACACTCGCTTGTTCCCCTGAAGAATTTGCAATGACTAATGTGGAAGCAACATGGTAATGGCTACATGTTTTCCTCTGGCAGGCTGGGTGCAGTTTCAACCATTTTGTTTACACTCTGGATTCCTTGGACCAGGTTTTGGGACTGACCTGTTATGAGGAGATAGTCCTCTAATGTATGTGTGTTTGCAGATTTGTGTTGATGTCTGTGTGGAGTGAAGTTGCTCTGTTGCCCAGTGTGTATGTGGTGTCCCATGGTGCTGCCACAGCTAGAACCCAGAACAGCTTTGGGCTCAGTTAGCCAAGGTCTGTGCCACCATAGGAAAATAAAGTTCCCAGTTTTGGGGTGCCAGCAGAAAACATCTGAGCTCCCTCAAAGGAATCCAGTCTTGTTTTAAATATCTGAAGAATATTGCACTGAACCTTGGTAGAGGTCAGCAGTATAAAATGAGAAAACAGAGTGATAAAAATTGAGTATATTAGCAACTTGTGTTACTCTCTACGATGTTGCTGCTAACTGTTTGTGACAACTAGCTCATTTCTAACCATGTCAGCACTCATGGATGTTTACTGAGTTCCTATTTTTTGGGTTGTCCCTGATGTGAATGTGTGTCCATAGAGTGAATAGCTGTTGGAGTTGTTTGGATGTCTGCTACATACAGTGTAAGCATGTGACTGCAAATAAACCTCACTGATTCTTACAGTTAAAAAAAAACAAAAAAAACAAAACAAACAAGTTCTTCTAAAATACACCAGAAAACAGAAAACCACATGTGTTTTGTTCAAATGTTCCTGGGGGAGAACTCCCAGACCCCCAGAGTAATTACACAGTAATTATACTGTTGTGAGCTTAACTGAGCATAAGCAGCTGCTCTGTAACATGTACTTGTTCACATACTCACACATATTTTATTTTTAGACTATTGCTGCATAAACAGAGACAGACTGTATTAACCTGCTCTGTCAGTCTTTAAAGAGGTTATGTTATGCTTTTATTTATATTTTTACGCCAATCTTGGTCACCTCTGGAACAGCATTGCACGTTTTACAACCTTTAAAAACATAATTTGACTAAAAAGTTATTTTTTTCAGTAATAACTGTTATCATGTAGAACGAGAGAATTGAGGATGAACGAAGCCGAGGTAGAAAATGATTCAGGCTGGTTTATTCTGAGCTCAGGTTCGGACAATCATCTCACAGGCAATAGATAACTTTCTGACCACGCCGGGTCGGCTCACAAAGGTTTAAGTAGGTTCCACAGCTTAGTTATGAACCAATCAGCATGAGAGAAAACACCTTCTTTACTAAAAAGGCCATGTTGAAGCAGGGCCACGAGCCCATCGTTTTAAGGAGTTAACTTTAGAACTGACAAAACCGAGTTTCAGAGGTCCTAAAAAGGCAAGATGGGAATGCAGCCAGGAGCCCATCATAAATAACAGTTAACTATAGCTTAAAATGGGACCCCAAGGAGCTGAGCCGTTCAAATTTAGCTTAACATGAGGGGCTCCTATAGGCTCCGTCTTCAAGCTTCAAATGACTTTGTAAGGACATAGTTCAAATAACATGGAGTAAGTATGAGCCTCACAAACATTTCATGATATCAATAACTTTACTGCTGCCATAAAGAAACAGATAAAGAGACTAGCAGAGGACAGCAGAGTACAGAGCTGTTACACTATTTTGAACACAACCTAAAAAAAGAGCTTTTTATTACCTTAAACATTTTTATATATATGCCATTTTAATACATTTAATACATAATTTCTCATGCTGAAAAAATATTACTGATAAAATACTGATTCACCTTCAGCCATCGAGGCCTTTAATCATTGTGTGGCTGTCAGAGGTCACTTCTCTGCTCCCTCTGACTCCTCTCACTCTATTGGTTGATTCCATCTGCCATTCACACACAGACGCTTATCTCTGATTGGATTTGTAATTGGTCACTTGAATTCAGCTCGCGTGTGATTGGCTCAATAAACAAATATCCACATAAAATACAAACAACATTGCCTTAAAGCAGCTGGTGGACATGAGCATTAATGTATTCTGAGTGTTGACTGAACTAGAGACAGAATGGAACCATGTAAACTGGGATTTGGACATTTCTGTACAGCCGGTGCAGCAGTAGCTCAGTTGGTAGAGTTGCTTGGCCACTAACCTGAAGGTTGGTGGATGGCCTGCAACTGGCAATGCATACTGTTTGTGCCCTTTGGGTAATACACTTAACCCACCTTGCCTGTATGACTGTGTCTGGTGGTGGTCGAAGGATCCGTTGGCGCTTCTGTCAGTCTACCCCAGGGAAACTGTGGCTACAGAACATAGCTCACCACCACCGACTGTGGAGTGAATGAAAAACCCCTTTCCTTCTGTGTAAAGTGCTTTGGGTGACTTGTGTCATAGGTAAAGCGCTGTATAAATCATCGGATTAAACTCACCTGGCTTAAGACTAGGCTTAAGTACTGGTGGTGATTACCAATGACACACCGATGTGCAGGGCAGGCGTGGCTTTGAGGAAGCCAGGTGAGTTTAATCCGGTGATCATGACAGGAGTACGATCTGGCCAGAATGGACCCAGCCAACCCCAGTACCGTTCAAGCCAGATTTTCTGCCATTGAAGAGGCCCTCCAAGACTATGAACGCCAAATGGCAGCTTCAGCTGCAGAAGCCAGAAATGCTGCAGCACAACAAGAGCAGACAATCAATTCTCTGGTAGCCCAGGTTCAGCAGTTGACTTCACTCCTCGTCTCCCAGGCCTCAGCCTCAGCTCCAGCCTCTGCACCGACTCCGGACCCAGCCCCCCGTTTTGCTCCAGAGCCTCATGTGGGAGAACCTGAGTGCTACGCCGGTGAACCCGGCGGTTGCAATGCCTTCTTAACTAATTGCTCAATTTATTTTTCCTTGCAACCTCACACCTTTGCCTCTGAGCAGTCCAAAGTGGCCTATACAATTAACCACTTAACTGGCAGGGCAAGACTGTGGGGAACTGCAGAATGGGAGAAGAGGACTCCAGCGTGCACTTCATTCCAGGCCTTCTCTGAGGAACTAAGGAAGGTTTTTGATCTAGGGAATAGAGGAATGGAGGCTACACGGGGTCTGCTCAACATAAGACAAGGAAACTGTTCTGTGGCTGATTTTTCTATTGACTTCCGCACATTGGCGCGCCAGAGTGACTTTAACCAGTCAGTGCTCCATGCTATGTTCCTGAATGCTCTGGCTGACTACATTAAGAATGAATTGGCAGCTCCTGACCTCCCCGTGGACCTGGATGAGCTGGTTGATCCGGGTGGCGAGATCGACCAGCGTATCAGAGCCTGTCGCCAGGAGAAGAACCAGGGGAGCCAGCCACCCCCGTCTCAACTTCGACCACGACCTATGACCTCTGCCTCCTTCAGTGAGACTCCAAGTCCTTCTAGTCAGGCAGTCTCCTCCAGTACCTGTGAGCCAATGCAGGTTGGCCGGACCACACTCACTCTTGAGGAAAGAGACCGCCGACGCCGGAGCAACCTTTGCTTCTATTGTGGCCAACCTGGTTACTTCCTCACTGCCTGTCCATTAAAGGCCAAGGCTCAGCAGTTGTAGGGGGAGTACTGGTGAGCCAAACCCTGAGCTCTTTTTCCCCCGGTCGTCCACTTATCCACGCCAAGCTGCTCCTTCCTTCCGGTCCTCAGACTGTTTCCGCATTCATCGATTCAGGTGCAGACGCTAGCTTCATGGACTCTTCTGTCGCCAGTGAACCTATCTTGGATACCTTTGCCTAAACCTATTCCTGCTAAAGCTTTAGATGGACATCTACTAGCCTCAGTTACTCACTGCACTGCTCCACTCTCCCTCCTCATATCTTGCAACCATCACGAGACCATTAGTTTTAAGATTATCGCCACACCCCAAATACCCCTTATTCTGGGATATCCTTGGTTACGTCGCCATAATCCCCATATCGACTGGGCAACTGGTGCCATCCGGGAGTGGAGTCGCGCCTGCCATTCAGTCTGTCTCCGGGCAGCAGCTTCTCCTCAGCAGTCTCCTGTTCCTAGCCCTCTTCCTCTCCCACCTAATGTACCTCCTGAATATATGGACTATAGGGAGGTATTTAACAAAGCTAAGGCCAACTCGCTTCCCCCTCACCGTCCATATGATTGCTCCATTGAACTGTTACCTGGCACTTTCCCCCCAAAGGGATGACTCTACTCTCTGTTCAGCCCGGAAAAGGAAGCTATGGAGGCCTATATAAGTGATTCTTTGGCAGCAGGCATCATCCGTCCTTCCTCCTCTCCTGCAGGGGCTGTTTTTTTCTTTGTTGAGAAGAAAGACTCAACTCTCCGGCCATGTATTGATTATAGAGGCCTCAACGAGATCACCATAAAGAATCGATATCCCTTACCTCTGACATCATCAGCCTTTGAACTCCTTCAGAGGGCCTCCATCTTTACGAAGCTCGGCCTGCGCAACGCCTACCATCTAGTCCGGATAAAGGATGGAGATGAATGGAAGACTGCTTTCAATACGCCTAATGGACATTATGAGTACCTCGTCATGCCCTTTGGTCTTACAAACGCCCCAGCAGTGTTCCAGTCTCTTGTGAATGATGTTCTACGGGACATGCTGAACAAGTATGTATTTGTATACCTGGATGACATCCTTATCTTCTCAAAGACCACAGAAGACCATATCCATCACGTCCAATCAGTGCTCCAAAGACTTTTGGAAAACTCACTCTATGCCAAGGCAGAGAAATGTGAGTTTCATTCATCTACTGTATCATTCTTGGGCTTCATTATCTCCCAGGATTGTATCCAGATGGACCCATGCAAAGTGTCAGCAGTCAGTGACTGGCCTACTCCAGAGGTTCCTTGGATTTGCAAATTTCTATTGATGATTCATCAGGGGATACAGCTCGCTCGCTGCCCCCCTTACTTCACTTACCTCCCCCAGAGTTCCATTTGAGTGTTCATCTGCAGCTGAGGAAGCCTTCTGTGAACTGAAGTCTCGTTTTACCACAGGTCCAGTCCTATCCATTCCTGATCCCAAGAGGCAGTTTGTTGTGGAGGTTGACGCTTCAGATGTCAGAGTGGGGGCCATCTTATCACAATGCTCTGCTGCAGACCAGAAGCTCCATCCCTGCTCCTTCTTCTCTCGACGTCTCAGTCCAGCCAAGAGAAACTATGACATTGGTAACCGAAAACTTCTTGCTGTCAAACTAGCACTGGAAGAGTGGCGCCACTGGTTGGAGGGGAACAACCATTCCTGGTCTGGACTGACCACAAAAATACATTCGCTCTGCAAAGAGACTAAGTTCCCGCCAAGGTAGATGGGCCCTGTTCTGCAACCGTGTCCAGTTCACTCTGTCATATCACCCTGTCTCTCGCAACCAGAAGCCTGATGCTCTTTTCAGGCAATTTGAAGAAGAGAGTTCTTCAGCAGAACCAGAGCCTATTCTGTCTCCTGCGCATCTGATCATGGCGGTCTCCTGGGAGGTGGAGGAAAGGATTAAAACAGCACTTGCTGATGGTCCTGGTCCCAGCTCCTGTCCTGATGGCTGTCTGTATGTTCCTCAAGACCTCCGCTCAGATGTTCTTCTGTGGGGCCATTCATCCAAGTTTACCTGTCATCCCGGAGTTAAAAGGACTCTTGAATTCCTGCGCCAGAGGTTTTGGTGGCCATCTCTTGAGGAGGATGTTAAGGGGTTTGTCGCTGTCTGCCACATCTGCAACCGTTACAAGACCTCACACCGGGCACCTGCAAGACCCCTTCCCATTCCTCACCGTCCCTGGTCGCATATTGCACTGGATTTCATCACTGGGCTACCTCCTTCAGATGGAAACACAGTAATCCTTTCCATTATTGACAGGTTTTCTAAAATGGCCCACTTCATCTCTCTGCCCAAGCTCCCATCTGCTAAGGAGACTGCAGAGCTGCTCCTTCTCCATGTTTTCCATCTCCATGGCCTGCCTGAAGACATTGTCTCTGACCGTGGCCCCCAGTTCTCTTCAGCTTATTGGAAGGAATTTTGTTCCTTGTTGGGGGCATCAGTCAGTCTCTCTTCTGGGTTCCACCCACAGACCAACGGCCAGACTGAGCGCCTGTACAAGGAGATGGAGACTGCATTGCGTTGCATCACTTCTAAGGAGCCCTCTTCATGGTCTCGACACCTCCTGTGGGTTGAATATGCACACAATACCCTCACCAGCACTGCCACAGGACTATCTCCATTCCAGTGTGCATATGGGTTTCAGCCACCACTTTTTCCCAATCAGGAGAGAGAGGCCTCAGTCCCATCCATACAGGCGTTCATTCGACACTGCAAGAGAACTTGGACAAGAGCTAGGGCAGCTTTACTTCAGGCTTCCTCCAGGTACATGGTGGCAGCTAATCGTCGACGGACCAAGGCTCCCAGCTATCGGCCGGGGCAAAGGGTGTGGCTCTCTTCACAAAACCCACCTTTGAAGGTGGATTCACGTAAGCTGGCTCCACGTTACAAAAAAAACGTTACATTGGTCCGTTTGTCGCCCAGAAGGTCATCAATCCCTCTGCTGTCCGTCTAAGACTACCTCGCTCCATGAAAATTCATCCTACTTTCCATGTCTCGAAGCTCAAGCCAGTACAAGTGAGTCCACTGCTCAGTTTGTGCCTCATCTGCTGTATCATCTGTGGGCATGTCCAAGATTCCTGCTCCATGCCGTGCTGTTGCCCTGTGTCCACCAGAGGGAGCTGTCATCTCAGTTCCAAACCCCTTTTTCTCAACTAAAGTCTCTAATCTGAGTATGGTGTTGAGCATTTGGGTCCTGTTTCCACTCTTCACACCCCTCCTGAAGATTTCAGGAGAGGGTCCGGGTGTTGGCGTGTGTTTGTATAAAGCAACTGAGAGAGAACAAAGTTACTGATCCTCTTGTGTCTAACTTGGCCTGAAATAATCACTGCATCCAGGGAACAGAGAGAGTATGCTCCACTGCTGGGACATTACAGCTCAGCTCAACATGGAGATACATTTGTTTCTTCACAAAAACATGACAAAATGTAGGCTAGATAAGCCATAGCTGCTAGTTAAGGTTATAAGGTTATATTAAAGCTTGTTAAAATGTGTATTATTTTATGTACCAATGTCTGTTATTGTCATGTTGGTTAGGTTATATCACGCACAGACAATATACAGAATATAAAACATCCATGTAAACTTGTTGGACCCTGTGCGTTGTTCAGAATGTATCGGGATACGTATCATATTGTGAGGTTGTTGGAAATACCCAGCCCAAATAAATGTTGAGATCTATCACTAAAGCCTGGTTTGTACAGCTGACCAGCTAAAAAAAAGTGGTTTAGGGTTGAGTTGCTTTTTAAAGGGTTATTAATTTTTGTGATAACAATGGTACAGTTGATTTATTAACAATTAAAAATATGGTTTACTTTGTGTCCAAGTAGGAATTTAATTTTTTTTTTTATTCGACATAAATTTATCTATCTAAATTTTATCTTATCTTATTTTTTGCAAATGTGAAATAAACAATCCAAAACAATTAGAGACAAAATACATTTTATTCATAATATATTGTATATCACTTACATTCATGGATAGTGGATTGCTATGAATAAGGTTATAGAAATACTTACAAAAGACTTCATACAGAGTTTTATGTTATTAATCTATAAATGTATAAATAAAACTGATAACCTTTGCTCTTTTTCATTAGTATTAATTATATTTTCGACAAAAGAAATCCCATGTGATGATAAAAGTGCTTTTGTGTAGACTAATTGTTCCCATCCACTAATACTGGGTTTGGTATCTTTGACTCCCACATGGGCGGTGTATACACAGGGGGAGCCTTTTCTATTGGTGAAAAACAGCTTTTCATTTCAGAAGTGTAATGCAATATCTATTACCTCTGGAAAATTCAATTTGCATTCATAGCCGAGAGAGAACAACACAAGCAGTGTGTACAATGAAGAGCTACAATTACAACCATGCATTTTGTATTAAGTATAGATGTTTCAATTGCTAAATAAACATTTAAAGATATACACATAAATCTTTTTTGTATACTGAGGGCTGAGAACCAAAGGCTGTAAGTAACATTTACAAGAGAAGAAAAAATGGCACAGTACTGACTTTTTGTCAAATTTCAATTCATAAATGCTAAATATTCAAACACACAGATCACAGACCACCACCTCAGGAAATATTTGGCTTTCCAAGTATTATCTTTAATAAAGTAAAGAAGTAATACTACATAAGGACATGACATGGACTAAACCAGGACTAAACCAAATCTAAGCAAGGACTAAATCAGGACTAAACAAGGACTTAAACCAGAACTAATCCAGGTCCAAGCCAGGACTAAACAAGTTCTAAGCCAGCACATAACCAGGACTAAATCAGAACAAATTTAGAACTAAACCAGGACTAAACTGGGCCTGAACAAAGACTAAGCGGTGGTCTTCACATCAAATTTATGAGAGCAGAATTTATTCATCAAAGCAGGACTAAAACAGCAACCCGTACCACAGCTTGAGAACCACTGTCTTATATTTTTTTATAATAATAGTAAAAACAAGAGCATTCATTTGATTTGTAAGTCTTGTAAATCTCAAAAAAACCCAGAATGTCACTTGCGCCCTTTTGGTTCTCAACCCTATGCCTCAGTGTTTACAGATGTCATATTAAATGTGTAAAGTGCTATTTCAAATTCATTGCACATGGGTTATCAGTAACATGCTTTTTCATCTATTAACACTGCACTTGAAGTCATCATAGTACATTTGTATCTCGTGACCCACTTTGCAAAATCCTAAACGTCACTATCTGCTTCACAGATCTCCTAAACCAGGGATACAGGAGCGCATAGAGTAAGGGGTTAAAACACGAGTTCAAATAGATCAACTTATGCAAGAAGGACAAGAAATATATGTTTATATTTTCCCTCAGATCGAGCAGCGTGTAGTTTGGTGTGTAGCAGAGAAGAAAGAGAAACACAACAAAGCCCAGATTCCGCGCCGCTTTCAGCTCTGATTTCTTGGAGTTCACCGCCAGCTGCTGTGCGGTGGCTGCAACATGAGAACGCATGGCACGGGCCTGCGACACTGCCACAAAGAAAACTCGCAAGTACAGTATAATTATGACCACAACGGGCCCACAGAAGCTCAATGCCAGGTCAAAATAATATTCAATACGGGTCAAAGCTAAGACACATTCCCCTTCACAGCTCTTATACCGCCCTGGCATAATGAGATTGTAACGGAAATACCCTAAACTGAACAGGACAGAGCCGATCCAGCAGGCGATCAGGGCGATGCTAATGGATCTCCTGCACATCACGGTGGGGTAGTGCATGGGGTTGCAAATGGCTACGTAGCGGTCTATTGAGATAAGGATCATGCCTCCAGTCGATACGGAAAGCAGTGTGAAGGTAAAGACACGGTACAGGAGGCACAGGATGTCACCAACTCGCCAGCAAGTGAATGTGAAGGAACCTTCGACTGGGATCACCACGCAGCACATCAGGAAGTCTGTGACAGCGAGGTTGAGGAGCATGAAGTTAGGAGAGGAGTGCAGCTGCCTGAGAAAAAGAAACAAAATGAGTTTATGCATTACAATAAACCTGATGTCAGAGCTTGTGACTTGCCTGAAATGTGAGATAGCAATGATGACCATAAGGTTGAGGATGCCGGTGCAGAAGGTGAAAATGTAAAGCACGATAAGAAAGATGCGGAAGCTCAGATTGGGGATGAACACGCTGCACGACTGATTGCCCAGTTCTGGGTAGCACTGGTACAGCTGCTCACTGCTCATGTTGGAGGAAGGAGACGGGTGGGGGGAAGAAATGACTTCATCCAGACGCTTTTTCTCTCGTCTCCCTCCACCTCCGCCTGCTCCCAGATGGACACTGGACCTCCCAAGCCACTTGCAACATGAGCCAAAACAACTCCACAACTTAACTTTGGATAGCAGTGATCAAATCAATGACTCAGCACACTTGACTAACTTTGGTGAAGTTTACCAAGTAATAAATCTTGCTTTTTTTGTTTTGTGTTCCTCAACGAAAAAGTGCATCTATTTTAAAAACAAATCCATGCCTGATTCTTTGAAGGCCTCAGAAAGCACCTGCTGCTGAATATCTGTAGTACTCTGCATTTTGTGTGGTCAGAGTTTACTCCAGCTCTCATGCCAAACATTACTTAGCCAAATACTGAATTACAAAACTTGAATGTGTTTGTTAGTTTCTGAAATTCTATCTTGTTTTACATTAAAGCCTGAGCACTGAGTGAACCACAACAAAGACTGGAATCATATACAACTGATGCATTTTTTTTTCAGGTAGGCCTTAAGAGTTGTGTATGCAATATTGTGATATTTTGAAATCTCTTTTGCTATTTTCTTCTGCATATAGTATCCTTGGCCCAAGCACATGCCTTCACCATGCGTCTCCCAGAGGTTTAACGTGCAGAGCTGCATATCACTGCCAGGATCATGGTTGTGTTGATGAGTTCATGAACTGCACATTTAAAGATTATGTAAAATTTACTTTTTTCTGCTCTTTCATTTATTCATAAAACGGTGTACAGCTCTGTTTCCATTGATTCCTCACAGACATTTTTCATTTTGTAGCAAAATAATGTAACAACTCTGCACTCTGCTGTTTCTTTATGGCAGTTGTAAAGTTATTATTGAAAAAACTTTCAGTCAAATTATGTTTTTAAAGGTTGTAATAGAGGTGACGATTAGCTTAAAAATATAAATAAAAGCATAATATAACCTCTTTAAAGACTGACAGAGCAGATTAATACAGTCTGTCTCTGCATGTAATTTTTGTGCTTTTAACAAAAACATAAAGTTATATTCAACTTTGCTTCACTTTTTGTCTTTTTGACACAACAAACCCCAGGCCACTGTACTAAATTTGAGTGTATACTTTATATTTTTTTGCAAAAAGTTATGGTATTAGTTCCTTTGTTATTTTTATTTTTATTTATTTATTTTTTTTTTTTTTTTCTGTGACTGCTGACGTCACTTCCCGGTGAGTGTATTCCAGCCTTTGACACCATTGACCACAGCATCTTACTCCAGAGATTAGACTGTGACATAGGGGTCAGAGGAGCGCCCCCTGCTGGTTTAAATCCTACTTATCTGATAGGTACCAGTTTGTCAGTGTAAATGAACATTCCTCACAGTGCAGTAAAGTTAGCTATGGAGTGCCACAAGGCTCAGCACTTGGACCCATTCTGTTCATGCTTTACATGCTGCCTTTAGGAAACATAATCAGAAAACATTGCATTAATTTTTACTTTTATGCAGACGATACACAGTTGTATTTATCAATTAAACCTGATCAGAATGACTGCGTTGAGAAACTTAGCGCCAGTGTGAGAGACATAAAGACCTGGATGACAATTAACTATCTCCTCCTAAACTCAGAAAAAACAGAGGTCATTATACTAGGCCCCAAAAAGCTGAGAGATGCTCTGTGTGACCAGAGTCTCCCTGGACGGTGTCAGTGTAGCCTCCAGTTCTACTGTGACAAACTTAGGAGTTTTATTTGACCAAGATTTATCATTTAAGGCTCATATAAACCAAGTCTGTAAAACAGCGTTCTTTCACTTGGCAACAGTGCCAAAATTAGAAATATTTTATCTAAAAGTGACGCTGAAAAACTTGTCCATGCGTTTGTTACATCTAGGTTGGATTACTGTAACTCTCTGCTGGCAGCATGCTCTAAAAACTCTTTAAAATGTTTTCATCTTGTTCAAAACGCAGCAGCAAGATTATTAACAGGAACTAACAGGAGAGAACATATTACTCCTGTGCTAGCTTCACTTCACTGGCTTCCAGTTGAATTCAGAATTAGGTTTAAAATCCTTCTCCTGACTTACAAGGCTCCATCCTACATTAATTCAATTCAATTCAATTCAGATTTATTTGTATAGCCCAATATCACAACAAAAGTCGCCTCAAAGGGCTTCACAAACAGTTGATCAAACATAAACACACAATCAGACTTAACACACAATCAGCACAAACAATAACTACACTAAACTAAATAGACCCAGGACACTCCTGTCCTTAGACCCTCCTTCTCGGTAAGGAAAAACTCCTAAAAAACCCAGGTACGGGAAAAAAGAAGAAACCTTATGGAGCCCATATTGAAGGAGAGATCCTCTCCCAGGATGGACAGGCAGCATGTGTCTAGGACTGTTAGTCCCTTAGTTCATCTATAGGATCATAGATCAGCTCTGTAAGGATTCATCCAGACGAGAGTGGGTGAGATAGGTTTATTAATGATGTTATAGAGCCATACCAACCAAGCAGAGTACTGCGCTCACAAAATGCAGGGCTATTAGTGGTTCCTAGGGTTTCTAAAAGTACAGTTGGAGGAAGAGCCTTTAGTTACCAAGCTCCTGTTTTATGGAATCAGCTTCCAGCTCATGTTAGAGAGGCAGACACAGTCTCTACATTTAAGGTTAGGCTTAAAATGTTCCTCTGTGAGAAAGCTTATGGTCAGGGCAGGAACAGGGTTAACTCCACAGCTGAAGCTAAGCTGCTCTAGGAGCTAGAAGCTGGGGGAAGTATGGTGCACTGACCTCTGACCTCTGGTTTCATCTGCTGCTCTGCCTCTATCACTGTCATTAATATAAGTAAAATATATATATCTTTTTAATTGTGAATAAACCTGCTGTTCCATTGTTATCAGTAAAACTAATATTTGATTTAAACATGTTTACATCATATCTTGGGAGATATGTGTCTCATTTTTATGAAATATAAAAAATATATACTGCTCATAGTTCCTTTAAAGGTTCTGTTTGACTCTGATGCTCTGGCTCCAAACCAAACTAAGTTAACTGTGTGTTATTACTTTCATCCCCAAACAAACTGTAATCCTGTACAAAGTTGCGTCATGTTTCCAAAGTTGTAGTTCCCAGGTGGGTGACCCAGTGTTTACATCAGGCTGAAGTTTGTCAAAGTCATACACTGTTGATGTTTTCCTCTCTCTGAACTTGTTAGTGTGAAGCTTTGGCAGTTGTTGCATCAGGTGTCTCTTGTTACTGTTCACACTGGGATCACAGCTTCTGGTTACCGTGACGACCGCGAGGCCCCCGGTGCTGTGGCTGCAACAACAATCTGCACACGCTGCAGTCATTAGCTTCCATTAATGGGACACACGCTGCCACTCCGTCATGGGACAAATTACAGGTGTGAACAGTGCGAAGGCTTAATGACAAACACTGTGACCTGAAGCACACTTTTACTTTTCACTCACTTTACCAACTTCAAAACACCAAAACTTTAAGCCATATCAACTTTAGCAACAACTGATAGAGAGTCCTAACTTGTGGACCTGTTTACCTAAAACTAGATTACAGTGATAAATGATTTTCAACATTATTTTAACAGTAAAACCATGACACATGACACATGAAAAAGTTGTTATGTATGGACAAACAAATAATTGTGATGGTAATGGGAATATTCATCATTTATAAAATTATTTATAACAGATGCAAACATGGTGGGGTGAAATAAAAGTGATATAAAGGGGCTACATTATGCTTAAACCATTTTTGGACATTTTTACTTCCCTAAACTTTCTGTATGATGCCATTTTGAAAAAGCTGTGAGGAATTATAGGAAACCAGTGAAAATTGTGACAAATTTTTATTTAGTTTTAGTTTTGACTAAAATGCTATTTAGTTTTAGTTAAGATTTAGTCATGTAATTGTTTTTAGTTTTAGTCTAGTTTTGTCGACTAAATCTACAATAGATTTAGTTAAACCCAAATATGTATTTGTCTTTTATTTAATGTTATGACCCTGGCTCTGGGGTCGCAACCGAGGAGGACACACCAGACAAAAAATAAGGTTTAACAAAATAATCTTTATTTAACCAATTAAACTGAATTAAATATGATCAAACTAAATTGGACCAAATTAAGTTTACTATGAACTAAGGATTAAAGTGCCATGTTATCTGACTAGGACCAGGACCAGGAGCAGGCCAAGACCAGGACCAAGATCCCACCAGGACCAGACCAGGACCAAAACCAGAACCAGACCAGGACCAGAACCAGAACCAGAATCAGACCAAGACCAAGACCAGAACCAGGAGCAGAACCAGAATCAGACCAAGACCAAGACCAGAACCAGAACCAGGAGCAGACCAAGACCAGAACCAGACCAGGAACAGAACCAGAAACAGAACCAGGACCAGACAAAGACCAAAAACAGACCAGAACCAGAAACAGGACCAGACCTGGACCAGACTGAAACCAGACCAGGAACAGAGCAGGACCAGGCCCAGACCAGGACCAAGATCAGGCCAGGACAAGACCAGGACCAGAGCCATGACAAGACCAGGACCAGACCAGGGCCAGAACCAGAACCAGAACCAGAACCAGAATTAGAACCAGAACCAGACCAGGACCAGGACCAGAACCAGGACCAGACAAAAAACAGGAACAGACCAGAACCAGAAACAGGACCAAATCTGGACCAGACTGGGACCAGACCAGGACCAGGCCCAGACCAGGCCCAAGACCAGGCCAGGACCAGACCAGGACCAAGACCAGGCCATGACCAGGACCAGACCAGGACCAGATTGGGACCTGAACCAAAACCAAAACCAGGACTAGGACCAGGACCAGGACCAGAACCAAACCAGGACCAGAGTCAGACCAAGACCAGGACCAGAACCAGAACCAGAACCAGACCAAGACCAGTACCAGACAAGGACCAGAACCAAACCAAGACCCAACCAGTACCACGCCAGGACCAAGACCAGATCAGACCAGATCTAACCAGGCCAAGTCCAGGACCATAGCAGGACGAAACAAGGACCAGAACCAGACCAGGACCAGACCAAGACCAAATCAAGATCAGACCCAAACCAGAACTATAACAAGGCCAAGGCCGGGACCAGACCAGGACCATGCCAGGACCAGACCAGGACCTGAACCAAAACAGGACTAGGACCAGGACCAGAACCAGAAACAGGACCAGACCAGGACCTGACCAGGATCAGAACCAGAAACAGGACCAGAACCAGAACCAGAACCAGACCAAGACCAAGCCAGGACCAGACCAGGACCAGAGCAGGACCTGACCAGGACCAGACCATGACCAGGCTCAGACCAGGAGCAAGACCAGGCCAGGACCAGACTGAGTAGAGTGGATTCTCTACAATCATCTGTTTTTTCTGAACATACAGAGACACCGTTGACCTACTTTTGTGACAACTTCTGTGTGGGATTGCGAGGTAACACTGTGACAAACTCTACATCTCCGTACAATACGGAACAAATGTTAGCTACTGCGCTTTGCGTTAAGTCAGCAGCCACGACTGTGTCACTCAAACAACATCAAACTAAACTGTTTCAGACTGTGAATCACACGGTTGTCCTATGGAACCCGAAAACAAAGCCAACAGGCATCTTCGGAGGACATATAAACATCCACAGTATCATTTCAAAGACTGAGCAGATTGAACATCTATGAACAGACTCAAATCTTGACTACCTGTGCCTTACAGAATCCTACAATTCCTTCATCTATAGTAAATATGCCGGGCTTTAAGGTGTACAGACGGGACAGAGATAAAGGGAAAGGCGGAGGGGTTCTGGTTTATGTTAAAGAGAGCATTCAAAGCAAACAAATAGCTATTGATGATAACATCCTTGAATGTGTGGGGATTACTATCACCCTGTCCCCCGAAATGTCTTTTGTTGCTTTAGTAATTTATCGCCCTCCAAATGCTGCAAATGATTTTTGTTTCTCTATGTAAAATTCTTAAACAATGTGATGGAAAGGAAATAATACTCATGGGTGACTTCAATTTAAATTGGTTTGACAAAACACGTAGCAAAAAAATTTAAGAAATAACAAAATCATTTCAAATGACCCAAAAATAAGCCAACGCGAATAACAAAATAATCCCAAATGTTATTAGATTTAATTTTTACAAACAAGCCAGAGAGAACAGAGAGAATAACCAAAACCTATCATCTAATTACTGGATTGTCAGATCATACTAAAGCACGACATAGGAAAGAGAAGCCAATCAAAAGCAAAGCATGCTTAACATTTATCCCAAAAAAACATTGTTTGTGGAGAATGATACAAAACAAACTGGGAAGCCATTATTGAAAATAAATCTTGTGAACAGGGGTGTAATGATTTAATGTGTGCTTTGAATAATATTTTATTAAAATATACAAAAACCATGACCAAGAAGCCAAATGCCAAACAAAATTTACCATGGCTTGGTCGTACTCTCTGGGATCTAACCCTGAAAAGGTTTTTAAAATCAGGATTAACCACTGATCGACTCATTTACACAAATCTGAGGAATAATATAACATCACAGATTAGAAAGGCCAAAGCAAATTTTTTTCTTAAAATTATTGAAGATGCACAAGGTAATATCCATCCATCCATCTTCTTTCGCTTCATCCGGGACCAGGTTGCGGCGGCAGCAGTCTAAGCAGAGATGCCCAGACTTCCCTCTCCACAGACACTTCCTCCAGCTCTACCGGGGGCACCCCAAGGCGTTCCCAGGCCAGCCGAGAGACGTAGTCCCTCCAGCGTGTCCTAGGTCTTCCCCGGGGCCTCCTCCCAGTGGGACATGACCGGAACACCTCCCCAAGGAGGCGACCAGGAGGCATCCGGAACAGATGCCCGAGCCACCTCAGCTGGCTCCTCTACTCCGAGCCCCTCCCGTGTAACTGAGCTCCTCACCCTATCTCTAAGGGAGCGCCCGGCCACCCTGCGGAGGAAACTCATTTCGGCCGCTTGTATCCGAGACCTTGTCCTTTCAGTCATGACCCAAAGCTCATGACCATAGGTGAGAGTAGGAACGTAGATCGACTGGTAGATCGAGAGCTTTGCCTTTCGGCTCAGCTCCTTCTTCACCACAACAGACCGATACAACAACTGCATTACTGCAGACGCTGCACCGATCCGCCTGTCAATCTCACGCTCCATCCTTCCCTCACTCGTGAACAAGACCCCAAGATACTTGAACTCCTCCACTTGAGGCAGGAACTCCCCTACAACCTGGAGAGGGCAAACCACCCTTTTCCGGTCGAGAACCATGGCCTCGGACTTGGAGGTGCTGATTCTCATCCCAGCTGCTTCACACTCGACTGCAAACCGCCCCAGCACATGCTGAAGGTCTTGGCTTGATGAAGCCAACAGGACAACATCATCTGCAAAAAGCAGAGATGAAATCCTGTGGTTCCCAAACCAGACTCCCTCCGGCCCCTGGCTGGGCCTAGAAATTCTGTCCATAAAAATTATGAACAGAACCGGTGACAAAGGGCAGCCCTGCCGGAGTCCAACATGCACAGGGAACAAGTGACTTATAACCGGCAATGCGAACCAAACTCCTGCTCTGTTCGTACAGGGACTGGACAGCCCTTAGCAAAGGGCCTCGGACCCCATACTCCCAGAGCACCCCCCACAGGATACCACGAGGGACACGGTCGAACGCCTTCTCCAAATCCACAAAGCAAACAACAGCAACAGGTTGGGCAAACTCCCACGAACCCTTAAGCACCCTATGGAGGGTACAGAGCTGGTCCACTGTTCCATGACCGGGGCGAAAACCGCATTGTTCCTCCTGAATCCGAGGTTCGACTATCGGACGAATTCTCCTCTCCAGTACCCTGGAATAGACTTTCCCTGGGAGGCTGAGGAGTGTTATAGTTGGAACACACCCTCCGGTCCCCCTTCTTAAAAAGAGGGACCACCACCCCGGTCTGCCAGTCCAGAGGCACTGTCCCCGACCGCCACGCAATGTTGCAGAGACGTGTCAGCCACGACAGCCCCACAACATCCAGAGTCTTGAGGTACTCAGGGCGGATCTCATCCACCCCCGGTGCCTTGCCACCGAGGAACTTTTTAACCACCTCAGTGACTTCAGCTTGAGTGATGAATGAGTCCACCCCCGAGTCCCCGCCTCTGCCTCCTCAACGGAAGACGTGTCGGTGGGATTGAGGAGATCCTCGAAGTATTCCTTCTTTAGGTAATAGTAAAATAATATGGAAAACCATTGATAAGTTAATTGGAAAGGAAAAGTCTTAAGGAGAGGACATACAGCTAAAAATAAACAAACAAGTTGTTGATGATTTTGGAGAAATTGCAACAAATTTTAAGGAATATTTTTTAAATTCTGTACAGAAACTGGCTGAACATTTTCCAAAGCTCCACCCACTTCCTATGGGGTAAGGAAACTATCAAAATAGACGTGCATGTAAAAGTGAAATGCGTATATATTTGTCCATAATTGTGCATAAAATACATTTTGTAAATTATTGTACAAGAGAATACGAATCCAAAAATTACAACATTATATATTTGCAAATACATAATACAGATTTTGGGTTTGCGGTTCATTTGTTGTGAATACGAAACTCAGCCGTCAAGAAACTATCAAAATTACGTCATGGCCTCACAGGCGCTCACAGGCATTATGTATCGAGCAAGCAATCATGGATTCTCAAACTGGAGGTTGCCTGCTATCCCAGAATGCTTTGCGGTGGCAGCCGTGGTGGAGGAGAAAGTCCACAGCGGTAAGTTTAAAGTTGAAATATTACAGCTGCCTTGGCATGAAATTAACTTTTAAGACAATTTGAGGCGAGAAGTTTATCATTTTAATCTTAAATCTGTACTCTATTCTTAAAGAGAGCCCCTAACTGAGAATTTTGTTCCGACGTTGACCGGCTGGCTGGACCCAGCGCCCCTCACTAGCTAGCGGCACTCAGAGCTAACTGTACCTGGCTCAAAACAGCTGAGTCCGGCCAGTCGTTTCGAAATGTGCCGCTGCCTCTGGCGGTCTTTTTAGTGGTAAAAAAATAAGTTTAAGGTTTGTTTTTGTATTTGTTGTGGGCTATATTTGTTGTATATAAAAAATATTAACACTATTAACGTTATATTAAGTAAATATTTTATATTAACTAAATATTTCTCTCAAAATTATAGTGTAACCCAGGGTTTTTTTAGCTATTTTTTGTGCTGCTGGAGTTCATCCTCTCTGCCTCTTCTCCAATTCTCACGACTTGTTTTAAGTTAGAATTCTCGCGAGACTTGGCGCGAGACTTGGCGCGAGACTTGGCGCGAGACTTCTGGCGTGAGTAGCATAAATATGGCGGCCCGGTGTAGTGAGTAGTGCATGTGGAGTTGGCTAACTTTGAGCTGCTGCAGGTAAGCATTTTTGCGGCGTTGGCACCCTTTATTCTGGTTCTTTAACTTGTCGTTTTACTCACTGTTATGCCTCTTAACTTTGTAGATGCCTCTCTTGTCTGAAACGTCAAATTGGGTGCATTGATAAACGGGAACTGGTGAGTGTTTGTTTGTTGAATTTAGCGGAGTTAGCATGCTAATGCTAGCCTCCGGTAGTTGTAAATGGGTTGGGACAGTGTTAGCTTAGCGCTGGCGCTAGCGGCACTGTCCATTCATATGTATTGTGAACCACTGCTAAAGCTGCACTTGTTGTATTTCTTTGGTTAAATAATGACTGTCATTTGGCTAAAGTAATTAACTAAAGTAAACTGAAGTAACTAGTGTGGCTACTACCATTGGTTCACTGCTGTTTAAGTCAAATTGCTGAAATGGTCAAACACCATTTGATGTTCAAATCAATTTCAATAATGTAGCATTGTGTGATATTGTGTAACATTGAATTATTTAATATTGAATATTTGAGTACTCAAACAATCATTTTATTGGTTATGTATTTACATTACTAATATTTTGAATGAAAATCATGTACATGTAGAGAGATGCTAATGGTATAATTGTTATTATTATTAGCGGTTATATTGTTAATTCCAGACAAGAGTTACTTAATATTGGTCCTGTTTTACACAGGCCAGGTTCCTTCATTGGATGGCGAGCTACCAGGCCTCGAGCTTGAACCACGCGTAAACTCCTTCCAGTGCGGTAGGAGGCACTGCAGCCTGCTCTCCCACACACACGCACCCACACGGGTGTCACACAAGATTTTAAAAGACTTTTGCACTGTCCCCAAAGACAGCTAAAGACTATAGCCCTGTGTGGGCGGGTTGAACTGTGGGTTGGACAGCAAATGGACTCAGTCCAGGGGCCTTTTTTTTCTGAATCAATGTATTATTGGTTTTGTCTATAGTAGTGTTTGTTAGTGTCTTAAACGTTTAATGTAAATACTGTATATATAGATATTCTGTACATTCTCTTTCAATATAACTCACCTTCTGCACAGCATTTTTGTGTCCATGTGTGATTTTGAACAAAACCAAATTCCTCCCTGAGCTGAATCTAAGAACTTCTGATACTAGCCTTCCGAATGACCTTATAATATTGCATACTAAATCATATATGCTACAATAGGTTCAAGGTAAATTAAGTTAATCTATTCTCTTTTTGTTTTGACTTGTTATGAGTAATATTATTTGTTATAAAAAGACTAATGTTTAAATTTCAATCAGGGACGACAGAAGAAACCCAGGTCTACACTGACGAGAGGCCAGTGGCTCTTGACGGGAAAAAGAAACTCAAAACCAGGCTGGAAGAAAGCACTGACTATTGTCCTAAAGATGGTGGAAAATACAAGGTAAGTGGCTTGTTTTACAGCTCTCTATTACAATAACAGAGTCATCCTCACATTGCTGCAAACAAACAAATAGCATGTGACAAATGAAGTATGACACTATCCATTCTGCAATCGACCCACAAAGACAGGGGTAGAGCCTGGCAGTGAGACGATGGGACATGAGGGAAGAGAAGCAGGGACACTGAGGCTGTGCTAGTTCACACAGCTCAGATCAGAGAGGAGCAGAATTACAAAATTAGTTCAAAATCTTTAATTAAAAATTCTTCATGTGCAATAACTAGGGAGGTTTGATTTTTGTAAACAAAAGCAATGTTATCTGAAGCAAGAGAAACAGACTTTAACAGTTTAATGAACATATTTTATTTTAATTACTGAAAAGTTGCTAACTGTAGTGATGTTTTCTCAGACATCCAGGCAACTCTGAACATGGTCAGTCTGGCTCAGAGACAGTTCTGAACATGGTCAGTCTGGCTCAGAGACAGTTCTGAACATGGTCAGTCTGGCTCAGAGACAGTTCTGAACATGGTCAGTCTGGCTCAGAGACAGTTCTGGAGATGGTCAGTCTGGCTCAGAGACAGTTCTGGAGATGGTCAGTCTGGCTCAGAGACAGTTCTGGAGATGGTCAGTCTGGCTCAGAGACAGTTCTGGAGATGGTCAGTCTGGCTCAGAGACAGTTCTGAACATGGTCAGTCTGGCTCAGAGACAGTTCTGGAGATGGTCAGTCTGGCTCAGAGACAGTCCTGGAGATGGTCAGTCTGGCTCAGAGACAGTTCTGGAGATGGTCAGTCTGGCTCAGAGACAGTTCTGGAGATGGTCAGTCTGGCTCAGAGACAGTTCTGAACATGGTCAGTCTGACTCAGAGACAGTTCTGGAGATGGTCAGTCTGACTCAGAGACAGTTCTGGAGATGGTCAGTCTGACTCAGAGACAGTTCTGGAGATGGTCAGTCTGGCTCAGAGACAGTTCTGGAGATGGTCGGTCTGGCTCAGAGACAGTTCTGAACATGGTCAGTCTGACTCAGAGACAGTTCTGGAGATGGTCAGTCTGGCTCAGAGACAGTTCTCGAGAGCTCCCAGTCTTC
This sequence comes from Bostrychus sinensis, assembly GCA_020698575.1. Taxonomy (NCBI): domain Eukaryota; kingdom Metazoa; phylum Chordata; class Actinopteri; order Gobiiformes; family Eleotridae; genus Bostrychus; species Bostrychus sinensis. The sequence goes on along the minus strand of CM036240.1, from coordinate 5,253,716 downwards.
AGCTGCAGCACCTTCCTGTCCTCTCCTGGTCCTGCTGCTGCTTCATCCTCCTGCTCTTCACCTAAACTCTCTACGCAGCTGTAGTGGGCATGCAGCTGGTTCCATGAGTTTAGGAGAGAACCTGAGATGGATCTGCCATTGTGTCTTCAGAGCACCAAAGGTACCCACTCTAACACTGCTGGCCTTTGTGTGGTGTTGTAGCGCGCCTCCACTTGTCCTGTACCAAACACAAAAAATGTTCACTGTTTAAAAATTATGATTATATTATACAGTAATCCAAGTATGAATTTTGTGTGTCATTGTAGGTCTTACTGGTTTCAGGCTGACGGTATGGGGTCATTACAATGATGATGTATTGGAGGCACAGGTACCGCCCTCTCTCTGAGCCTGGCCTGGTGAACAGTTAAGGACAGGTGTGTCGTACACAGATCCCGCGGCAGTGAATGTCCCTCTGCATTACACACACTCTGTAGGATTATGGAGGGGAAATGTCTTCATGTAACATCTCTCTTCTGTGGTTCTGCAGTAGGGATGGCCTCGTGTGGCACCTGTTGATGGCACCGACAGCACGGGGGGTGCCTTGTGCCCAGCAAACGCTGTCTTCACCTGCTCCACTTCATCCTCTTTGGGTAAATAAGGAAGAGGGGTCATCGATGATCCTGCAGACTGCAGCCGCTGGCGTGGCAGGACGTAGGAGACTACACAGGCCAGGAAACGGTGACCAGAGCTTCATCTGCATGGGTTTATCCATGGAGCTTCCCATGGAGGAGCAACTGAAGCAGCAGCAAAAGCTGGGTCAGGACGGCCTGAAGGCAGGTTTCATGTCACCAGAGGTGGAAGACATACTCAACTTCATTACTTAACTACTTACTTTACTTTAAGTACAATTATATCGCACAGATTCAAGATACAATTCATGAATGTTTTAAATGTGAGGGATTTTGCTGAAGGTCTTCTGTCTTTATTATTCTGTTGTTTCTAAAGGAGTACTACTTTACTGCATCTTTTTTTATTTAAGTACTGTGTGTCTGCAATGAGGGTACAACAAAAACACATGATTTTAAACAAAACCTCAAATTATTTTGTGCTTCAAACTAACTCATAAATGTTGTGGAGTAAAAAGTACAGATACTTTGTCAAAAATGTAGTACAGTAAAAGTATCCCCTGTAAATTTTTGTACGTAAGTAAGTTAGGTAAGTATAGATACATGAAAATTGTGTCTAAGTAAAGTAATAAAGTACTTCGTTGCACTCCACCACTGCAGGTCACCTCCAGACGAGAAAAATGCCCAGATTGGCCCACTGTTGTTCAGCAGCACAAAGTTGCTAAAGGCCCACGTCTCCTGTTTTCGATTGCCTTTCATATTTCTTTTCATGTGACTGAATAAATTTCCTTGTCTACATATCTGAGTGGTTACTTTTTCTTTTATTAAAATATGATTCTGTGGAGATTTTGTAGTTGTATGAGAGCTTAGCTAATATCAACAATGAATGTTGGGTTTAAGATAATATAGCTGTCAGGTGTTGTATAATGTATGTGTGGATATAATTTACCTGATACATAAATAATTTATGAGTATAGTGCTCAGAATTTACTTCCCAGTGCTGTGGAACCCTGCTGTTGCTAATGTGTATTTTACATTAAATGTTCATTCTGTTTATTTGTAAAGTAAAATACCTTGATGTTTAGTGACAGAACATTACAGCTGCTGTGTTATATACGTAATTATTATAATTATCATATTAAGTGCTGAAAAACTAATCTGCAAAGAAGCTATGAAAAAAAAGCTATCGATAAAGCTCTGAGCATTTGCCGGTCCTCCTCCGCCGCATCAGAGCTCTTTTGACTTGTCTTCGCCTCGGCCCTGGGGTAAAGGTGAGCGGTGGTGAGAGCAACAGCTCCGCGGACCACAACAAACTCTAAAGTAACTCCAGCTGGGACGTCCCACAGTCCCGTCTCCTATTAATGTTGTTTTTATTGCTACAATTGCTGCCGCAGTTCGAATTCATAATCAGTTCAAAATACGACAGTAAATTTCTTTTATAAAATTTAAAATAGCATGTATTATAATATAATATTATAATATAATAGTAATATGCATTATTAAAATATTTAAGATACAAACTCGTTTGAAGCTTTATACTGTATAATTATTTTAACGCAGTATATAATTTTATTATTACGAGAGAAAAAGACGAGCTGCGTGGTGACGTCATCAAGCACGCTGTTGTTCCAATTCACAAGAAACCGTTCTGTGTGCTCCCGTGCTCCCCGAGTCCGTACTTCCAGTGTACTCGGCAAGTACGTACTTACCAAGAACACAAGCACGTACTTACCAAGAACACAAGCACGTACTTACCAAGAACACAAGTACGTACTTACCAAGAACACAAGCACGTATTTACCAAGAACACAAGCACGTACTTACCAAGAACACAAGCACGTACTTACCAAGAACACAAGCACGTACTTACCAAGAACACAAGCACGTACTTGCGTTCTTTGGTATTGAGAAACGGCCCAGCTTTCGTTCCGCGTCTGTATTAGTTTCTTCGGCCATGTTGGCTTGGCGCCCTGAAAACTTTTAATAATAATAATAATAATAATAATAATAATATTTATTTGTATAGCACTTTTTTTTAACATTGTTACAAAGTGCTTTACAGTGCAAAATACATAAAAACCCATAACAGACCCTTCAAGTAAAAATTCAATAAAAAAGACAATAGAACATGAGTAGAATACAATATAATAATATAAACAATATAAAAACAGAATTGACAGAACAATAAAAACACAAATCAAACAATAAAACAATAAAATCAGGTAATATCAAATGCCTTTCTAAAAAGGAAGGTTTTTAAATGCTTCTTAAAAGTATTGAGACATCTGATGTGCCTGAGTTCTGGGGTGAGTGCATTCCAGAGCGAGGGAGCCCGAACTGCAAATACCCGGTCCCCTTTAGTGGCTCGCTGGGTGCATGCGCAAAGCCAGTTTGAGAATCCATGATTGCTTGCTCGATACATAACGCCTGTGAGCGCCTGTGAGGCCATGACGTAATTTTGATAGGTTCTTGACGGCTGAGTTTCGTATTCTCAAGAGAGCAGTACCAAGTGTAAAATTGTTGTATTCACAACAAATGAACCACAAACCCAAAAACTGTATTTCGTATTTGCAAATATATAATGTTGTAATTTTTGAATTTGTATTCTTTTGTAAATTGAAAATTGTATTCACAACAAATGAACCACAAACACAAAAACTGTATTTCGTATTTGCAAATATATAATGTTGTAATTTTTGGATTTGTATTCTCTTGTACAATAATTTACAAAATTTATTTTATGCACAATTATGGACAAATATATACGCATTTCACTTTTATATGCACGTCTATTTTGATAGATTCCTTACCCCTTAACTTCCGCCCCTTTGATAGCAACCAATGTGCTTTTTCCTTGAGTTTTACAAATGAAACCAAGGTAAAAAAAAATAAATCTCCACCTTGAGTAACAGTAAAACAAAAGATATTTATGGCCTCGATACTGCCTTTTTAAAAAGATATAAAGACTCTTTATCCCTCCCTTTAGCAAAGATTATTAACAAATCTATTAGTGATGGCATTTTTCCCACTGCTTTAAAACCTGCAATAGTAACCCCTATATATAAATCGGGTGACAAACAGCAAATCAGCAGTTAATGGCCTATAAGATTAGATTAGATTAATCCTTATTGTCTCCTTACGGAGAAATTCATTTTGGACAATCAATGGGCACACAGAAAAACAAAACACAGTTCAATCACCACATCTATAAAACAAGTGAGTATTACCATGGATACTTGTCAAAAGCTACAATACCAATTCATCAGTAGTCAGTGTGAGGCACAAAACTGCACTCAGTCCTGATTCTAAAAAGACACACACTATTGGGCTATACAAATAAATCTGAATTGAATTGAATTGAATAAACTATAAACCACAGTATATATCTTTATTTTACTTGTACCATAGGCAAAGCAGGCCAAGAAGGCCGCTGTAGCACTTCTCAATGCTGCATGGTTTAGTATGAAATCACCATTTACCCATAGTTCCACTGGCCCTGGGTCTTGGTGTAGTGCAGTTTGTTGATCTTTGTGTTGTTGTTTTTTTTTCACAGAAGACCTTTGGATTTAAAACTCTATTTCCATGGTATATTTTATACACATTTTTATCTCAGTGCACTCGTACAGGGCTTTGTATCCTTGATATATATATTTATTTATTCAGTGTTTGTCATTATGAATGGATGAATGTACGGCTGGGAAGCTACAAATGAATTTCCCTTTGGGGATAAACAAAGTTTTTCTGATTCTGAAAACTAGATTACTCCCATTTGGCTAAATAATGTATGTAGACCCTATACACTAAAAAAAACACAACCCAAAAAAATATTAAGTGACACTAACGCTGCTGTGTATGAGGCGGAAATCATCACAGTATACTCACTACAAAAATGTAGACTGCACCACTGCATACAAATATAAAACAAGAAGGTTTGGGGGTCTCCTTCCCCCCAGAAAATCCCAAAAAAATGATGAGAATAATAAAGATGCTGATGCCCTGCCTGTGAACTTTTAGCCAGACAAAATGTGAATGCATAGAATTTATACTGGTCTTATAAGAACAGTTTAGTGCTTCACATGCAGCTTTATTCTGCATCATTTGAAGTTTTTCTAGATCTTTTCTTTTTGCATTTGGTGCTTGTGTATAATGTTGTTGCAGTGGATTGTGGGTATGCTAAAAGAGCCATGAAAAAAGCACTTTATCTTCTTGCCTTCCTTCTTCCTTCTACCTGGGATTGTACCTACTGTATAGTTACATTTATAAAACCATTGCTCACCCCATGAAAACTTTTGAATGTTAGAGGAGGTGTTTTTGTTGCAGCTGGGTCACCGTCCTAGTAAAGATTATGCTACTTTGAAATGTATCGTAGTATTCTCCACTGGCACCTTATCCTGATCCTTTAAACATATACTTTACATTCAGAAACCATAAGCTGACTATAAGCTATATATAAAGAGATTATTTGACACAGAGGCTGAACAGAGGGTTAATAGTGTCTTCAGTTTTAAACTTGTCTCACTGAGGACCTCATATGGAAAACCAGCTGCTCTGCATTGGTGAAAAAAATGGCTCTACATTCTACATAAAAAAACAGCTGCACAGAGCTCACTGAAGTCTTCTGTTTCTCCTCCAGGGAGAGAGAAGTCTTGGTGTCTACTCCCGTGACCTTTCATTGACCATTTAATTGAGTTCAGTATCTGTTGTAGTCTAACTACTACGGACCATCTCATGCCAATCTGGGTGGAGCAGAGCAGGAGGTCATCTGGAGAACAGAGTCGTCTGGTTAAAATGCTATTAGTTAATTAGTGGTTAAACCAGAGAAAATATCTCAGAAAAGTCTGAGAGGCTTTACAGTGTACACAACCATTATTGTAACGGCAGAAAATGGGAATAAGCCTAACAAAATACATTACTGGGGTCCCAGAGACCCCTCTGGTCAAGGCAATGACAACCAAATATGGAAAACAATGTGTCCATTGTCTAGCAACATGGTTCGGACAGTTTTGGGTTTCCCCAATGGGGGATTGTTGAGTATAAATTAACTTTTGTACCTGCTTCTCCAACGTATTAAATTTTCACGTAGATTTAGCTCCCGCACTCATGATAAATCAAACAGCGACTGCAAAGCGACTTCATTTGCATTTTCCACGAATTTTTCCACGAACATTTTCCTTGAATTTTGTGCGTTTTGGCAAGAACGCCTTGTTTTACATATTCATTGAATCACAGGAGCAACATCTGCACCGCGCTGAATTTGCTCCTGTGAGAGACGCAAACCTCAGCTGCGCCTGGGTTTGCTCCATTTTTAGCACATCTTTTTCATTTAGCGTGCACGCAAACCTTTGATAAATCTGGCCCTGAATGTTTATTAATGAGATGCATTAAAGTAACAACTGGATCATCTGTGCTCCGTCCCTTCCTGTAAGCAAACTGAAGGGGGTCCAAACAATCATCAGCTCTCTCTCAATCATCTGTGGTGGAGAGCTGGGTCCTACTGAGATTCATATTCCTGATGCTTTTCATAGTGTCCCACAGTTTTTTAGTGTTCATGGAAGTAAAGCTGCTCTCCACTGTGTCTTTATGTTTGGTCCTGGCTTTCCTGAGGGCCACATTAAGCTCCTTTTGTGCCAGTGCTACAGCTGCCTTGTTCTTGCTTCTAAAGGCCTGCCTCTTCTTATTGATGCTGTACACAGTTTTTTGGATAAATGAATGAGAGCAGAAAAAAGTCAATTTTGCATAATCTTTGAATGTGCTGTTCATGAACTCATCAACACAACCATGATCCTGGCAGTGATATGCAGCTCTGCACGTTAAACCTCTGGGAGACGCATGGTGAAGGCATGTGCTTGGGCCAAGGATACTATATGCAGAATAAAATAGCAAAAAATATTTCAAAATATCACAATATTGCATACACAACTCTGATTGCAACAAGGCCTACCTGAGACTTTGTAAAAAAAAAAATGCATCAGTTGTATATGATTCCAGTCTTTGTTGTGGTTCACTCAGTGCTCAGGCTTTAATGTAAACCAAGATAAAATTTCAATGTAAAACAAGATAGAATTTCAGAAACTAACAAACACATTCAAGTTTTGTAATTCAGTATTTGGATAAGTAATGTTTGGCATGAGAGCTGCAGTAAACTCTGACCACAAAATGCAGAGTACTACAGATATTCAGCAGCAGGTGCTTTCTGAGGCCTTCAAAGAATCAGGCATGGATTTGTTTTTAAAATGGATGCACTCTTTTTGGTTTAGGAACACAAAATAGAAAAAGTTACTTGGTAAACTTCACCAAAGTTAGTCAAGTGTGCTGAGTCATTGATTTGATCACTGCTATCCAAAGTTAAGTTGTGGAGTTGTTTTGGCTCATGATGCAAGTGGCTTGGGAGGTCCAGTGTCCATCTGGGAGCAGGCGGAGGTGGAGGGAGATGAGAGAAAAAGCGTCTGGATGAAGTCATTTCTCCCCCCACCCGTCTCCTTCCTCCAACATGAGCAGTGAGCAGCTGTACCAGTGCTACCCAGAACTGGGCAATCGGTCCTGCACCATGCAGATCCCAGATCAGAGTTTCTACATCTATCTTATTGTGCTTTACATTTTCACCTTCTGCACCGGCATCCTCAACCTTATGGTCATCATCGCTATCTCGCATTTCAGGCAAGTCACAAGCTCTGACATCAGGTTTATTGTAATGCATATACTCATTTTGTTTCTTTTTCTCAGGCAGCTGCACTCCTCTCCTAACTTCATGCTCCTCAACCTGGCCGTCTCAGACTTCCTGATGTGCTGGGTGGGGATCCCAGTCTATGGTCCCTCCTTATACACCTGCTGGCGAGCTGGCGACATCCTGTGCCTCCTGTACGATCTCTTTATCTCCGTGCTGTTTTCCGTATCGGTCGGAGGCATGATCCTTATCTCAATCGACCGCTACGTAGCCATTTGCAAGCCCATGCACTACCCCACCGTGATGTGCAGGAGATCCGTTAGCATCGCCCTGATCGCCTCCTGGATCAGCTCTGTCTGCCAAACTATGTGCTGTACTTTCTGAGCGAGAATATAAACATATATTTCTTGTCCTTCCTGTATGACTTGATTCTTCTGAACTCGTGTTTTAACCCCTTACTCTATGCGCTCCTGTATCCCTGGTTTAGGAGATCTGTGAAGCAGATAGTGACGTTTAGGATTTTGCAAAGTGGGTCACGAGATGCAAATGTACTATGATGACTTCAAGTGCAGTGTTAATATATGAAAAAGCATGTTACTGATAACCCACGTGCAATGAATTTGAAATAGCACTTTACACATTTAATATGACATCTGTAAACACTGAGGCATAGGGTTGAGAACCAAAAGGGCGCAAGTGACATTCTGGGTTTTCTGAGATTTACAAGACTTACAAATCAAATGAATGCTCTTGTTTTTACTGCCAAAAGATCACAATAAAAACAACTGGCTATCTCTGAGCATAGGATTCAGACAGTGTGATAAATGGATATAAATGCTATACTGTTATGTCGCTTAGAGCACATAACCTTGTTGTCCTTGTTTAGTCCTGATTTAGTCCCTGCTTAGATTTGGTTTAGTCCTGGTTTAGTCCATGTCATGTCCTTATGTAGTATTACTTCTTTACTTTATTAAAGATAAAACTTGGAAAGCCAAATATTTCCTGAGGTGGTGGTCTGTGATCTGTGTGTTTGAATATTTAGGATTTATGAATTGAAATTTGACAAAAAGTCAGTACTGTGCCATTTTTTCTTCTCTTGTAAATGTTACTTACAGCCTTTGGTTCTCAGCCCTCAGTATACAAAAAAGATTTATGTGTATATCTACTGTAAATGTTTATTTAGCAATTGAAACATCTATACTTAATACAAAATGCATGCTTGTAATTGTAGCTCTTCATTGTACACACTGCTTGTGTTGTTCTCTCTTGGCTATGAATGCAAATTGAATTTTCCAGAGGTAATAGATATTGCATTACACTTCTGAAATGAAAAGCTGTTTTTCACCAATAGAAAAGGCTCCCCCTGTGTATACACCGCCCATGTGGGAGTCAAAGATACAAACCCAGTATTAGTGGATGGGAACAATTAGTCTACACAAAAGCACTTTTATCATCACATGGGATTTCTTTTGTAGAAAATATAATTAATACTAATGAAAAAGAGCAAAGGTTATCAGTTTTTTTTTAATACATGTATTGATTAATAACATAAAACTCTGTATGGAGTGTTTTGTGAACTTTTCTGTAACCACTGTCCATGAATGTAAGTGATTTACAATATATTATAAATAAAATGTATTTTTTCTCTAAATGTCTTGGGTTGTTTATTTCACATATGCAAGAATAAAGATAAGATAAAACATAAGTTTATGTCTAAAATAAAATAAAATTCTTATTGCCATTACAAGTTAAAGGTACTATAACTACATGCGCTCATACTGGTTTGAAAACAGTAATGCAATCAAAACAATTCTCCTTTTAAACATCAGAGGGCAGAGTGTCTCACTTTTCTATATCACCATCAGGGGGCAGTGTTCAAATTTGATTGCAAGCGAGTGTCCATGTCATCCTCATATGATGAGGGGTCAACCCACTTCATGTAGCTCTCCTAAAATACTGTAGCACCTACTCCTGTTGCCCTTTGGCCTTTCCAGGTGGGCCAGTGTATACTTTTCATCTGTGAGAATGTGTGCGTGTGTTAGGGATGGGTGATATTTGATCATTTGTGATATACCGGTAAAAAAGTCTTTGCCCAGTAAGAAAGATAAGGCCACTGCATGACGCACTGCCCCTTAGGGCAAGACAGTGACAATTCTCATACCTCCCATTCTACGCTGGGGTTCCTTCCTTTCATGCCCTTCACAGCCAAACCAGGGCTAATAAAAATAGCCACCGCCCGCTGGGCTTTGCGCCCACCCGGGGGCTACGGGCAGGGTTCACCGGGCCTCCGGTGGCACCCCTGGCTTGCGCGCTAAGAAATTCCAAAAAGTTGGCCAAGGTACCCCGTTTGTCAGTAGTACCTGGTTTTGCCACCAGGTGATGTTCGAAAAATGATATTCAGGAACATTTTTGAAAATTGGGAGTGACAAAATGGAAACTTTCTGATGTTTGGGTTTTGGGTCCCTAATTGTCGAGTGTAAAATGGGAAACTTTTTGACAAATGGGGAATCCCCAACAGTTTGTTCCTCAATATTCAAAAGGGTCCCGTTCGTCATGGGAAACTTTTTGACAAATGGGTCCCTTTTTCGAGTTCAGGTTTTCGAGTGTCACAAGTCACTTTGTGACAAATGGGGTTGACGCATTGGCACCAATGGGGGCCACTTCCCAGTGCCTGATACACCCTCATACACCCTCATACACTCTGCTATGCCCTGCTATGCCCTACTATGCCCTCATACACCCTGGTACACCCTCATACACCCTGCTATGCCCCCATACACCCTACTATCCCCTCATACACCCTTCTATGCCCTGCTATGCCCTCATACGCCCTGCTATGCCTTCATACACTCTGCTATGCCCGGCTATGCCCTCATACGCCCTGGTACACCATGGTACAACTGCATACACCTTGCTATGCCCCCATACACCCTGCTACACCCTCATACGCCCTGCTTTGCCCTGCTATGCCGGTACACCCTGATACACCCTTCTATGCCCTCATACACCCTGCTATGTCGTGCTATGCTGCCCCCAACATCACAGAGCCGCCAAAAAATGAAGGAGAGCCCTGCTCACAAAGCCCAACACGTCTTCAGTAAAGATTTTTTTCCAAAAAACACTTTTGGGACAAACATGTTCCAATATCTCTGAGGATGTGACTAACCCACTGTAGGAGTGCTATTTCTGTCAAAAAATCATCCTTTTATCACTAGTGGCTTAGGAGAGCCAACTTGAGATTTTCACAGGTCACAAGTCTCTTGCCCTCCCAACTGTCAAGAAGTATCCCTTATGTCAGTGACAAATAGGAACCCTGAGACCCCATGTTATGGGTTTCCATTTGTCAAATTTTTGATAATAGGGATCGTTCCCTAATTGTCAAAATTTGACAATTGGAAACCCATAATATGGGGTCTCAGGTTCCCATTTGTCAATGACGTTTTAAGCAGTCCCCACCCTCCCAAGAGGCTCCTCCGCCCTTCTCCACCCTCCTCCACCCTACTCCACCCCCATGGCGCTCGCAAATACTTTTATTTTCACCTCTACCACAGTTCAATGTAATATTCTTCAGATATTTAAAACAAGGCTGAATTCCTTCGAGGGAGCTCAGATGTTTTCTGCTTGCACCCCAAAACTGAGAACTTTATTTTCCTATGGTGACACAGACCTTGGCTAACTGAGCCCAAAGCTGTTCTGGGTTCTAGCTGTGGCAGCACCATGGGACACCACATACACACTGGGCAACAGAGCAACTTCACTTCACACAGACATCAACACAAATCTGCAAACACACATACATTGGAGGACTATCTCCTCATAACAGGTCAGTCCCAAAACCTGGTCCAAGGAATCCAGAGTGTAAACAAAATGGTTGAAACTGCATCTAGTGTGTGTGTCTCTTTTACTTGGATCTAGAAAACTCTGCCGCTTAAGTGCTCATGTGGCTGCAGCTCAGTTCACTCCCCACCGACCCACCCACTGCGCCCCATGTCTTGTAGAAAGCTTGCTTCCCACGCAGACAGATATTTGCACTAACTCACTACACTGTAAAAAGCTCAATCACTCACTTTTTCAACTAAACTGTCTCTTAAATTTCAATCATTATAAACATTGTTCAAAATGTTACAAAATTTTTGTGTGTTTCTATACAAGGCAGGCAGAAGCGGATTACTACATTTACCAGCTCCCCTCCCCCCAACCACACACACACTGTGTGACTTTGAAGTAAAAAATATGGGCAGAATTTATGATTTTACTGCAACAAAGATTCAGAACATAAAATAGTTTACTATCACTTTATAACTAGTTACTACATTTTATTTTACATGAGCTGCCTCAAAATAGAGACTGGTAGACAGCATTGTTAATTAGGCCATTGCACTTTTTAAAAAAGAATTTACAATTTCTACAGCACAGACTAATGACTCCACTAATGAATAAATCCTGGCTTAGTTAATGGGCTATGCCTAATATAAGCTTTACATTATCAGGCATAAGCTTCTACTGTATATTTGGGCATTATTATTTGCTTTCTGTGTGAATGTGTGATCACATATTTATTTGTGGTGTCCACATTGTGCCCTGAGCCCCTAGAATGCTCAGCTCTGCCCCTGCTCCAGGACAGAGATCCTGTCAGAGTCTATGAGCCTTCACTGTCATTACACTGGGCTGTGGCTCCAGAGAACACCAAAGACTTTTAACAGAATGTCTGAACTCATGTTTTATGTTAATATTATGAAAATCCAGCTCTGATACTGTGAAAAATGCCTCTCGTGACCATAGTATTAGACCATAGTATTTCAATATTTCAATGGTCAATTTTCATTAAACAAAAACTAAATTAAAGCTTGAGATGAGAGTAGTGTGCCAGGCTGAAAACAGTCCCTAGTGTCCATGATTTCATTAAATTTACTGTGACTGACCAGGTTTATTATGCAAGCTTACATAGGCTACTGCAGGGGGCAGTGGCTGGCCCTGTCATTCAGCGCTCAGCACCGATCTGATTATTCCACGGGGCAGACACCATGTGACCACAGGGCAGACACCATGTGACCACAGGGCAGACACCATGTGACCACGAGGCCGACACCATGTGACCACGGGGCAGACACCATGTGACCACGAGGCCGACACCATGTGACCACGGGGCAGACACCATGTGACCACGGGGCAGACACCATGTGACCTTGGGGCTGCAGGGACCATAGACAGTAGCCTCAGTACAGGAAGGGAAAGTTGGGAGAGGGTCAGGGTTCGTTGCCGTGTGATAACGACTGCTCGTCTGTGCGTAGTGGCTGGGCTGAGACAACACATGCACACATTCTCACAGCTGACCCAAAAGTATACACTGGCCCACCTGGAAGCTCCCAGTGCTCCTCCACCTGTCTCAGTTGGTTTATTGTAGACTACTTGCTTAGGACCACTCCAAGTTACTACAGATCTCTCTCTGGGCTTCACGCTCCGCTCTCTGCTGTGCAAAGGGCAGCTGGACAGGACGCAGCAGCAAAATTAAAGGTCACATGGTGACGTCACATGATGAGCTGACGGGTGACAGGTCATGTATTGTAAATTATTTGTACATTTTAGTAATACTGTATATGTTACAATATACTGTATGTTCTTGTGAAGGGCCAGAGGAAAAAAAAAAAAACTTGACAAATGGGCCCTCGAGGGCCAAAGGGCAAAAGGAGTAGGTGCTCCAGCTCACTTCTCTCTCCATTATATGGCTATCAAAAAGTTAAGGGGAGTAAATATCTATTTTTTGTTGTTTTTAAAGCAAAATATCATTGATACGATCTGAAAAAGCTGTGTGTTGCTGCTGATAGCGTTAATAAGCTGTGCATATATTTAACAGGTTATATTAAACATCATTAACAGTACTAAGACTGCAGTGGTTTGTATCTCAGTGATGCCTGGGCCTATCCACATGAAACAAACACTGTAAGGAAGCTAAAAGTCTTCTCTGTCAGGACCATCAGCTCTAATGTCTCTCTACTCTTCCTCTGTCCTGTCTGCAACCATTTACCTCACATCCCTCTCCTGCCTGGTCTCTGTAAGGTTACCACAGGTGCTCACAGGCTGTAGAAAGTCACCTGATTGGGCAGATGGCCACACTGTGAGACAGCTTTGCAATCTGTAATGTCACCACCAGAGGACACCAAAGACTTAACATTGTACCTTTGAAATTCCAAGATGTCAGCCAGTGACCCTTCTGTAAAGCTCTGAAACATGTTTATTTCATTTACTTATTATCTATATTATCTATTATCATCTATAGAGCATTATTATAAACATTTTCAGAATTGTAAAAACATTTATTTTTTTTTTGTATATGTTAGAAACCACCATCTTATACATTCTTACACACTCTAATGTTATCAGTGGTAATAATAATAATAATAGATTTTATTTATAATGTGCTTTACATTTGTCCAACAAATCTCAAAGTGCTACAGTAAAATAAAATTGGTAAAAACAGCACAGTAAAACAAGTAAAAGCATAACCATAAAATTATTTGAATAAAAAAGTCTTTAGTTGCTTTTTAAAAGAGTCAACAGTCTGAGGTTCCCTTAGATGAATTGGAAGGGCATTCCAGAGACGCGGGGCAGCTGCCTGAAAAGCTCTGTCACCCATGGTGCGGAGTTTGGTCTTGGTAGGGCGAAGGCGATGGCTGTCTGTGCTGCGGAGTTGTCTGGTTGTGGTGTGGAGGGTCAAGAGCTCTGTGAGGTATGGTGGGGCAGTTCCATGAAGGCACTGGTAGGTGAGAAGACAGATTTTATACTGGATTCGTTGTTGGATGGGGAGCCAGTGAAGAGTACGGAGGATGGGAGTTATGCTGTCAAATTTACGCACCCTCATCAGGACCCTGGCAGTGCTGTTTTGGATATACTGCAATCTCTGAATGCTCTTGCCAGGGATCCCGATGAGGAGTGCATTACAGTAGTCAAGCCTGGAGGAGATAAAGGCATGGACCAGTTTTTCAGCATCTGCAAGGGAGAGGGAGGGGCGGATTTTGGAGATGTTCCGTAGGTGGTAGAATGATATCTTACAGAGGTGTTGGACATGACTTTCAAATGAGAGATGGGGATCAAATTTGACGCCAAGATTAGTCACAGAGGGGGAGAGTTTGATGTTCTGGTCAAGGAAGGAAATAGCAGAGATTGGAGAGGACTGGATCTGATGTGGGGTGCCAATAAGAATTGCTTCCGTTTTAGAGCTGTTCAGCTGGAGAAAGTTGTTAGTCATCCACGCCTTTATCTCCTCCAGACACAGAGTGAGGGCAGGAGGCATGATGGTAGGTGAGGTGGGGTCAGACCTGAGGTACAGTTGAGTGTCATCAGCGTAACAGTGAAATGATAGTCCATGCTTGGTAATGATCTGACCAAGGGGGAGCATGTAGATATTGAATAGTGTTGGGCCAAGGACTGACCCCTGTGGAACGCCGCAGGTGATGTAGTGGGTCTGAGATTTTGACTTCCCAAGGGCTACGAACTCAGTCCTATCAGTCAGGTAGGACTGGAACCACTTGAGGGCAGTTCCTGAGAAGCCAATGAGATGTTGGAGCCGGTGGAGCAGGATGCAGTGGTCTATGGTGTCAAATGCGGCAGTGAGGTCAAGCAGAATGAGAAGTGAGGGGGAGCCCTGATCAGAAGCCACTAGTAGGTCATTGGTGACCCTGACCAGGGCTGTCTCAGTGCTGTGAGCTGCACGAAAACCAGACTGAAACTTTTCAAGCAGGCTATGTGTGTGTATGTGGGCCAGGATCTGAACTGCTACAGCCTTCTCTAATATTTTAGAGAGGAAGGGGAGGTTGGAGATGGGTCTGTAGCTGGATACCGCCTCAGGGTCTAGGGTGGGTTTTTTCAGGATTGGTCTGATTAATGCAGTTTTTAATGAAGATGGAACTACCCAGGACTGGAGAGAGCTGTTTATGATTTGCGCAATGAGAGGGCTTATGGCAGCAGCGGTTGATTTGAGCAGAGGTGTAGGAATGGGATCCAGTGCGCAGGTGGTGGGTTTCATCCTCCGGATGATAAGTTCAACCTCACTTGGTGTGATTACCACAAAGTCCAAGAAACACTTTGTTGGTCGGTGATGTACAGTCAGGCGTACCAAGTGAGGAGCGGATAACCTCCACTTTGGTGATGAAATATGACATGAATTTATTGCACTGGTCCTCTGTGTTGTTGTTGGTGAGTGTGAGGGCCTGAGACCGAAGAAGTTTGTTCACAGTGGCAAATAGCTGTTTGGAGTTTCCAGGGCAATTATTAATAGTAGTAGAGTAGAAATTGGATCTGGCAGCATTGAGTTCTCTTGAATAGATTTTTTGATGCTCTTTGTAAGCCATTTTATGGACAGTCAACCCTGAGATTATTGAGCGGCGCTCTAGCGCCCGCCCAGCTGTTTTCATTTTTCTCAGGTCGTCGTTGAACCATGGAGCAGAGCGTGTAAATGTAACAGTTCTAGTTTTAAGTGGGGCGTGTTCTTCCAGAATAAGATTAAGGCTATTATTGTAGTGGTTGACAAGCTGGTTAACTGGGGTAGGACGTGAGGGAGTGGGAATGGTTGTGATGGCTGAGTTAAGATTGTCAGGGTTTATCGCTTTAAAGTGTTGGACAGTGACTACATACTTTTACTCAAGTAATTTACTTAAGTACCTTTTTTGAAGAAAACGTACTTTCTGTTTTTGTAGTACATATTTTTACTTTTACTTGAGTCAATTTTGGATGATTTTCTTTTTACTTTTACTTGAGTAAACCTTTACATTGTCTGAGTTCAAAGTAGTTTTTGTCCTCTGTGGTGTAGTGGGAAGTACATCTGACTTGCAATTAGAAGGTTCTGGGTTTGAAACTCAGGGAAGAAGATTTTGCAAAAACATTAAAATGTAGGCCTACTTAAGTACATTTTATACTCAATACTTTCTTACTTTTACTGAAGTATAATTTTTGTTGGGAACTTTTACTACTAACAATAATATTATTTGTGAAGTAACAGTACTTTTTCTTGAGTACAGCTTTTGAGTACTTTGTCCACCACTGGATGTTATTCATAGTTTTCACTCACATGACTTTGTGTTCTACTGGAGGCCAAAACAAACATGGCGACGCACAGCAGGCATGACATTATGTCAGTTTCTGACATAATTTACTAGAGCTGCAACAAAACAAATCAGAATAATTGATTATAATCCATTATTGAAATAATTGTCAACTAATTTATTAATCCTTTAATCATTAACTGGATTATTCACAGACTCTTAATGCTTCACAGGCAGCTTTATTCTGCATCATTTGAAGTTTTTCTCGATCTTTTCTTTTTGCATTTGGTGCTTGTGTGTAATGTTGTTGCAGTGGATTGTGGGTATGCTAAAGGAGCACTGAAAAATAAAGCACTTTATCTTCTTGCCTTCCTTCCTCCTTCTACCTGGGATTGTACCTACTGTATAGTTACATTTATAAAACCATTGCTCACCCATGAAAACTTGTGAAACTGTTAGAGGGGGTGTTTTTGTTGCAGCTGGGTCACCGTCCTAGTAAAGATCATGCTACTTTGAAATGTATCGTAGTATTCTCCACTGGCACCTTATCCTGATCCTTTAAACATATACTTTACATTCAGAAACCATAAGCTGACTGTATATATAAAGAGATTATTTGGCACAGAGGCTGAACAGAGGGTTAATAGTGTCTTCAGTTTTAAACTTGTATCACTGAGGACCTCATGTGGACAACCAGCTGCTCTGCACTGGTAAAAAAAATGGCTCTACATTCTACATAAAAAAAAAAAACAACTGCACAGAGCTCACTGAAGTCTTCTGTTTCTCCTCCAGGGAGAGAGAAGTCTTGGTGTCTACTCCTGTGACCCTTTCATTGACCATTTCATTGAGTTCAGTATCTGCTGTAGTGTAACTACTACGGACCACTCATCCTTCTGAAAAGTGTGGCACAAGAAACTTCCCATGTGGTGATGGTTGTCACAGAAAGTCCACTTTCAAGCAAATGTCTAAAGAAAAACTCTTTTTATCTTAAATAAACAGTTTCAGAGTCTGTGTGATGGTTAAATGAGTTGTTAGGGATGTAACAATTCTTTGTAAATCAGCTAAAAATTTAGGCTAAAGAGAAAATGTTTGAATCAGTGCAGGAAAAAAAGAATTGCAATGTCCCTTTAAAACAGCGTGCAGGCCACCAGAGTATAATGGTGCGTAATCTGGCTCACATATTTGGCGCTAGACATCATTACCTGGCCATTTTATAGAAGATAAACATTCATTTATATCAAGTTTTAGTTTACAGGACTCGTAAAATAATTAGCCCGACGTGCTGGGAATGTGAAAAGCCTGTACAAAAGCTTCATTACTCAGAGCGGCTCAGAAGAGCGCTCCCTCACCTCTGTCACTCACAGACGGAGGAGTGCACACAGCGTCCTCATTCACAAGGGAACAACAACAACAACAACAAGTCCACTGCAGACGGCAGGAGAGACACATCTGAAGGTTTTATTTAGGCTGCACAAACCTCTTTGCTCTGTTTACCATCATTCAGAAAGTAGCTTGTTGTTAGCAGCGAGCTAAAGCAAAGCTAAGTGGTTAACAACAGCTAAAGTTTATCTGAAGTTTCAGTGGCCCCTCCCCCGGAGCGTTTCCATGGAGATTAGATTTTTAACTAAGGATGTGACTTTCCTCTTTGATATTTATATAAGACTTGACTTATATTAGGCCCATTATATATTACTGAGGAGTGGATTTATAATAAGCTGCTTCTCTATGCGTTGCTTGCTACAATAGTTTATCTGTTTTTGGAGGAGAGTAGAAAGATGTTATTAAAAGTCACTAACAAATTATTTTATATATTTTTGTTATTTTTATCCTAAAAATTCATAATATAATAAAATATAATTATTGTAACAGTCAGCTCCTCAGAACCCCGTAACATTACACCAATCGAGTAAAAAAATAGGGACGTGTGCACCTGTACGCCTCGGCTAACTGGCCCACCTTGTGACCGTGTTTACTGGACACAACAGGTACAACTCACATACCAAACTTAAACAGTTGAAAGGCCATTGTTCTAATAGCTCAAGCACGTGCTACAGTCTCAAGCCTGGTGCCACCGTCCACGTCCTCCTCGCGATCCAGTCCTCGATTAAGAAGTGCTCCGCTCCCCATAGGTAATCCAAACGGTAAATAATCCCAGCGATAAGTGATTCAAACGTACATTAATCCAGGTAAATTCCAGCGTGACAAAGCTGCGCGTGCCCGTGCGTGCGCTCTCTCCCGTCCGCTTAAAAAGTCAAACGCTGTCAGCCCTGCTTTACTCCACAGCGATTATCCAAACGTAAGCTAAAGGTCGCACCACAGAGTTCTTCCTGGAGGTCCTTATAAAGTTCAAAAATATGCAATCCATAAAGCCCGAGTCCCACTTAGACTCCTCCTGTAAGCTCTTATTTGTTCAGTCTAGAGAGGTTAGTTTTGTTCTGTTTAGTTGACTTCAGTTGAGCCCAAATTTTGTAAATTATTATTTGATTTGTATTTTTGATTACATTTTGACCCTTTGTTACCCATTTTTAACTTTATTAAATTAAACTTTTTTGCTCTTTTACCACCCTGGTCCTTGTCCTTACATTTGGTCCTCTACTATTCCTCTATTATTACCTTTGGTGAGTCATTTAAATGATTCTGTTCAGAATCTAAAACAGGTGGTTCATGGTTGTCTTGGTGGCAGAACATGAAAAGACACTTGAATGTGTGGCAGCAGAGCAACAAGAAAAATGACTATGCTCTACTTGTGTACAGGCTTAAGGCTCTTCAAAATATATATTTCCATATAGTAGGCCCTATTTCTTACCCATGTATCTTGCTGGTTTGTGGTCATTGTTGTAACATCCTGTTGTGATCGTAACAGTGTGATTTATTGTGAATTAAACCAATCCATTCAACTTTAAAGCAGTTATTAAAGCAATCAAAAAGAAACTTGGTGCACAGCTACATTGTGCTTCGTGACCAATCCACAAACAGATCTTACAAACGAGCTGATAGCTTCCAGCGTTTTACTGAATATTATTATTATTTTAACAAGAACTAGTGGAGTAAATAAAGTCATTTATTTATTGTTTATGTGCAGCACGTTGGAAACTGTCTTGTTTGTAAAATGTGCCATACAAACAAAGTGGGTTTGGATTCCACTCCCAGGGCTGTAGTGCAGCAGTGCCATCACAGACAGAAAGCCCAGATGCCCTGCTTTCTGCTCACCCCTGAATCAACTACTACTATTACTACTACTGCCACTATTACTACTGCTGCTACTATTACTACTATTACTACTGCTACTTTTACTACTACTACTACTGCTACTATTACTGCTATTACTACTGCTGCTACTACTACTACTACTACTACTACTACTACTACTACTACTACTGCTGCTACTATTACTACTATTACTACTGCTACTACTACTGCTACTATTACTGCTATTACTACTGCTACTACTACTACTACTATTACTACTGCTACTATTAGTACTACTGCTACTATTACTACTACTACTACCAGGGGTGAAAGTAAGCCGGTACGGCCCGGTACTACGTACTGGCATAAGATTTAGAGGGGGTACGCAGTACCGGGTGGAAGGAGATCAGCTGTTGGTCTTTGCTGCTTTAACACACATTAGAAAGCAGCTGCGGACCGCGGTCGCTCATATGAGAGTAAAAAAAATCTGACGCTAAAGCATGTGAACCAGGCAGTGCTTTATCTCATCATATATGTGTCTGTGTGTTTTTAGTGGTTTATGATCGCTCCGTGATGTGATTTAATGCACAGAATGTCCCTCTCCCCTCTCATCATTCACTGATTGTCTCGCTTCCTTAAACAAACGTATTGAGCATGCGCGTCTTAAGCCCAACGCACACCGGGAGCATTGCATCTGCACTTGCAAAAGCTTTAACATAAACAACACAGGGTTTAAAATATGTATTTTATCTGTCAATAACCGGACAAAGTGACAGAAGTCGTCCAGGCCGTGTGAGGACAGACTGAGCTGTTCTATTAATGAGTTATTAGCAGTTAGCAGTCCCTGTTCCTCAGTGTTTACAGCTGTGTGTCTGTGTCACACGGAGCAAAGAACCATCCTTGTTACTGCAGAAGTACTTTGTTACTGCAGAAGTACTGTGTTACTGCAGAAGTACTGTGTTCCTGCAGAAGTACAGGGGTCATGTGTTTTCAGCCATGCGCCGGTGTGAGGGCTCTCATAGAAAACAATAGGGGCGTATTTTTTGAGGCGCATCTGCGCGTCCGGTGTGTATTGGGCCCCAAACACACGGGCTGTGTCGGGCGCAGCAGCGAGTGTACTGGCATCACAGCTGCGTCGCTGCAACGTGAGGTTGTACACACGGCTGCGTGAGCAACTCACTGCTGGCAGCTCCTTCTCTACAGAAAAGCCATTCAGAAGTCAATATGAGACTACAGCCACATATAACAGACCTATGGTGACTATATTTGAATAAAGAGATGTATGTTTACTCTCTGTAGACTGGACATTCCACTTGTATTTTACAATACAAGTGAAAGTTCGCGTTCATAGTCCATCAGAGCCAGAAATCCCCCATTCACAAAATTCATCAGGTATGGGTAATGCTCATTGTAGTCGCCAAAATATAACAATTTATCCTAATTTTGTGTGTATTTTGGGTGAAAAACGCGGCCCAGTGCCAGCCACCATCAAAATTCGGCGTGGGTTTGATTTTCTAGGAGAGTTGTGTCACAGCTCTGTTTGACGTCCGTCGAGCCTCACGTCTCACGCAGGCAGTGTGGCTGCTCTGATCTGCTGAGCTGGGGCTGAAGTGAAAACGGTTCCCTGACGCTGTCACCACGCTGCAGTTACGCATCCAGTTTGTTTGGGGCCTTGACCTTTATAGGGTATGTTTGATTTGTTGTCAAACCCCGTATAAGCCATGTCTATATTTTTTATTTATAGTCAAGATTCATTCTCAACCGCGTATCTGCTTTTTCTGCCATTAAAAATATATATGTAGGCATAATTTGTTATAGTACCGGCATAAGCAAAAATCTACTTTCACCCCTGACTACTACTACTACTATTACTACTATTACTACTGCTGCTACTATTACTGCTATTACTACTACTACTACTACTGCTACTATTACTACTACTACTACTGCTACTACTACGACTACTACTACTACTGCTATTATTACTACTACTACTATTGCTACTACTACTGCTACTACAACGACGACTACTATTACTACTACTACTACTGCTACTGCTACTACTACTGCTACTACTGCTGCTGCTACTATTACTACTACTACTACTATTACTACTATTACTACTGCTACTGCTGCTACTATTACTACTACTACTACTGCTACTACTACGACTACTACTACTACTGCTATTATTACTACTACTACTATTGCTACTACTACAATTACTACTACTACTGCTACTACTACGACTACTACTACTACTGCTATTATTACTACTACTACTATTGCTACTACTACAATTACTACTACTACTGCTACTACAACGACGACTACTATTACTACTACTACTACTGCTACTGCTACTACTACTACTACTACTACTACTACTACGACTATTACTATTATTATTACTACTACTACTACTGCTGCTAATACTAATACTAGTACATGACATGATGACATTTCACTGTGTGCTGTTTTAGTTCCTGCCATGGATATGGCTGCAACATGTCGTGTGCATGGTGGATGTCCTTTCTCTGTGTTGTCCAGTTTAGCTATGGTACATTAGTACTTGTCATTGACCAGCCACACCATCCCCCTTTTTCTGAAAAAGAACTGCATTGCCAACCCCATCTTTTTCAGTAACATCTAAATGAAAAGGTAATGTGTAGTCAGGAACAGCCAAGTCGCATGAACACACCATCTGCTGTTTCAGGGAAATAAATGCTTCCTCTGCTTCAGTGGTGCAGTTCAGTTGAGCAGTGAGATTTGTAGACCTCGCCTCAGTTACTAGGGCTCTTAGTGGGGCTGTGTGGTTGACATATTCAGGCAAATAGTTTTTTCTGAAACCTGTTAAACCTAAAAATGACAACATGTCCTTTACTGATTCAGGTTTTGGATGATGGAGAAAGGTGGAGCGGTGCTGGTTGGATACTGAGGAAGAAGAGCTTGAGATCAATCTGCCAAGAAATACAACTCTCTGTCTTCCACATTGTAATTTTGACTTGCTAGCTTTATACCCCCTCTCAGTCAGTCTTGTGAGGGTGGAGTGTTTTGCAGTGAGAATGTCATGTTCAGTAGGAGAGGCAGTAAGAATGTCATCTACATACTGTATGAGAACAGTACCAATTGGGAGTGAGAGGTCAGCGAGGTCAGATTTCAGTGCCTCATTAAAATACCCCGGAGAGTGTACAAATCCCATCGGGACACACCTATAGGCATACTGTCTGCCCCTGTAGGTAAAGGCATGTTCATGCTCTCTGGATGTAATGGCAGACAGAAAAATGCATTAGCCAGGTCAATTATTGTCAAAAATTGTGGTCAGGTGTCAGATTTGTCAGTGACACAAAGGGGTTGGGCACTGGTAGTGGTAATGGTTTGACAACTGCATTAATAGGCCTGAAATCCTGTACCATGTGATAGTCGGGTTTGCCTACCTTGGGTACAGGTAAGATAGGTGTATTCCATTGAGACACAGTCTCCACCAAATCCTTCTGAAAGTACATTAACATCATATTTTGCTGAATGTGTGACAAAGAGCTGTAACATCCTGGACATCTGCAAATAATCAATGTTAAAGTGCATATAACAGGTTGAACTACCCATTTCACCGAAGCATAGGTACAATCTTCATATTTATGATTTCGGTGAAAATTTTTAATAGCCTCTAGTTTGGAGTTAGGAGACATTTTTGAGAGAAATTTTACTTCCACATTGAGAGCAACTGTGAGCTGTGATGTCACAAGAGGTAAACAATGTACTACTGTACAGTTATGCTGTAGGGAGCATGGACGAGATAAACTGGAAAATCTCTTTCCTCAAATAAAAAACAAACCACAGCCAGGTTATTCTGAGTCTGTCTGACATGAGAGGAACCAGGAGCAGCCAATATAATCAGAAACGATGGGCACAGAAGAGAGAGAAAGTTTTGGTTCAGAATGAATGAGGACAGCGCAGGAGTCACAGTAAGTTTTGCTGAAGCTAATCTGTTAGGTCATAGTAATTAATGATACTCCGTCAATCAACACCAATAAAGAAATTGACCATTTTGATTAGTATCCAGTGTGTGGTTAGTTTTTGTTAGTTTTACCATTATTAGCTGAAGCCGCTTGCGGTAGCCACCACAGGCAGCTGTGGCTGTGTCCCCGGGAATAAAGGGACACGGACTCCACTCCTCACTCACTCTTCCCGTCACAGCCGTATTCAGCGCACTTCATACTCGCTTTTAAACAGAACATAAACTTAGCTTTTAGGAAAGGAGCACGTCCGAAGGTTGTAGCTCTCATGTAGAGACTGTTTCAGAGTTTAAACCACCGGCGCCGTCACAGTCCGCCTCCCTCCCCACCACTCAGCTCCAGCTCGGGACAGGCTCATCTCGAAGCTGGGGGCGGGGATCATAACTGAATCTGTCGTGGACCATTCACAAAATCAAGCTCCTGATGAGGTTTTATTAGGACAGTGGTTCCCAAAGTAGGGTCTGCGGTCCCCTGGGGGTCTACGAAGGTACTGCAGGGGGGCCTCCAGAGGCTGTCTCTATTAAGTACATAAAATAAATTGAGTTTGAAATGCACTGTAAAAAACAATGCTGCAAAAACTCAAGGCATCCCTCAAGATTGTTCAAATTTAACGTTCATACATCTAAAAAGTTGACTTTTTTTAACTCACTATCTTTCTTACCAACTGACTCCACTGTTCAGAAAAAGTATTATTGATAATAATAAAAACTAAATATACAACATTTAACAAAAGAATAACTTTCTGAACACTGTAAGTTGGCTGTAAGATGAGTAAAAAAATAATAATAGAGAGAAAAACTTCAAAATTAGAAAAGTTTTTAGTCGTATGAACATCAAATTAAGTGAATGTGTGGAAAACTTGAGATTTTAAGTTGGGATCCTTTGCCTTGAGTTATTGAGTTTTTGCAGCATTTTATTTTATTTTTTACAATGTTTATTTAAAAATATAACTTTAAAACACTTTTTAGCCAATAGTCAGTGTCTTTTGTAATGTTTTTTATAGAAATATATGGAGAAAAACATGAAAATACAATTTGGGATCGAGGGAAGTTGTATTGTTGGGGGTCCGTGTGGGATTTTGGTAAATTTAAGGAGGGCCGTGACACTCCTGACTTTGGGAATGGCGGCGTTAGGAGGTTGATATTAAGTGGAGCAGATGAAGTGAGCTGAATGCCGGGTGTTTGTGGGAATCATGATCGACTTACAGTGTTACGGTAAAATTAAAATATTAAATAAGCAAAACAAAAGCTGTTGTCACTTTTATCTAAGTGTTTTTTGTGTTTGCGAAGCCCATACAGAGGACACGACTCTGTCTGTCCAAGCCTCCTCAGCTAACGTTAACTCGGTCCAGTGTTGCCAGATGTACAACAATTATTTTATTTGTATGATATTTTGGACCTCTGTACGATGAATAATCCCAAAAACCAGCAAATGTACGATAATTTCAGGAATCCGGTTACTGTCTAGTTTAATGATTTCTATCCTCTCTGCTGAGGTTCACTGTTGGTCTGATCTGGAATCAGACTGAACCTCCGTATTCACAGAACACTTCCTTGCTCATGTCAGAGAGAAAAACTGACCCTGGATCTGTAGTAAACCCTCCCATAAGCAGACATGTGTGTGGGGATGTGTGGGTGTTGACATTTCATTGGTTAATAATAACAATAAGTGATCCCAGCACTGCCCTAAACATTTGAAAGTTAGGCGCTTAGTGTTCATCAGTGTTTCTAACTCGTTTCTAACTCTCTAAAATGGAAATTAAAAGTGGAGGTGAAGAAGTTGGACTTTCCTGTTTTCTGTGGATATTAAAAGAAGATACAGTCTGTCAAAAGACTGCTAAACAACGAGCCAGGCGACTGTCACTGGAGACATCAACTCTGTCCACATGACAGCAGAGACAGGAGAGGACCAGGGACTAATAACGCGGTGAGTGCCGTGAATGAATGAGGTTAAGCTCTGGTTATAGGTGTACATGCTGTGCTTGTGCTGTTCACATGGATCTTGACTGTATTTGATGGAATTAGACACAGCATGCATGAGTTTTAAGTTGGTCCAGTGTCTGCTGTTTAAATAGCCTCCGTTGTGTTGTCATCTGTAAGGCTGTGTAGGGCTAACTACACATCTCCCTGTGTGCAGTAGGTGTTAGTTGGTTTGAGGTGGGCTGTGAGGCCGTGATGCTGAACAGGGTCTCAGTGGTATTTGTACCCAGCACCAGACGCTGAACTTGGGTTAGACAAAGAGAGAAAGAGCCCTGGTCTCTGGTCACCAGGCTCATAGCATTACTGATGGATTTTTATAATGAAAGTCTTAGTTTACTACGGCTCAGTCTGTGACGGAGGTAGATGCAGTTAATGTTATTTAATTATTGTCAGTGAAGGCTTCCATTGTGTGCATTTGTTGATGCACAACTTGATGACAGTAGTTAAACAGAGCTGAAAGCACTGAATAACAGTTCTGTACATTAGCAGTGTATGCTTGTGTGTGCAGGTTTGTGTCTGTGGGGGGTGAGGGGCAATGGCATCAAACCTCAAGCCTATTCAAGCATTATAGCCTAAATGATGCTTCTGGCCAGTGTGTGACTCAAATTTAGTTTTTAATTTATTTTTAAGCCATAGCCTTTTGAATTTTTGCTGTGAAAAAACGGTATTTTAAAGAAACAAATCTGGCACCCAAAGTGTTAAGTGAAGCATCCAGGAGGTCCATCCATCCATCCATCCATCTTCTTCCGCTTTATCCGGGGCCGGGTCGCGGAGGCAGCAGTCTAAGCAGGGACACCCAGACATCCCTCTCCCCGGACACTTCCTCCAGCTCCTCAGGAGGAACCCCAAGGCTTCCCAGGCCAGCCGAGAGACATAGTCCCTCCAGCGTGTCCTAGGTCTTCCCCGGGGCCTCCTCCCGGTGGGACATGCCCGGAACACCTCCCCAGGGAGGCGTCCAGGAGGCATCCGGAACAGATGCCCGAGCCACCTCAGCTGGCTCCTCTCGATGTGGAGGAGCAGCGGCTCTACTCCGAGCTCCTCCCGGGTAACCGAGCTCCTCACCCTATCTCTAAGGGAGCGCCCAGCCACCCTGCGGAGGAAACTCATTTCGGCCGCTTGTATCCGGGATCTTGTCCTTTCGGTCATGACCCAAAGCTCATGACCATAGGTGAGAGTAGGAACGTAGATCGACCGGTAAATCGAGAGCTTCGCCTTTCGACTCAGCTCCTTCTTTACCACAACAGACCGATACAACAACCGCATTACTGCAGACGCCGCACCGATCCGCCTGTCAATCTCACGCTCCATCCTTCCCTCACTCGTGAACAAGACCCCGAGATACTTAAACTCCTCCACTTGAGGCAGGAACTCTCCTCCGACCTGGAGAGGGCAAGCCACCCTTTTCCGGTCGAGAACCATGGCCTCGGACTTGGAGGTGCTGATTCTCATCCCAGCCGCTTCACACTCGGCTGCAAACCGTCCCAGTGCACGCTGAAGGTTCTGGTTTGATGAAGCCAACAGGACAACATCATCTGCGAAAAGCAGAGATGAAATCCTGTGGTCCCCAAACCTGACACCCTCCGGCCCTTGGCTGCGCCTAGAAATTCTGTCCATAAAAATAATGAACAGAACCGGTGACAAAGGGCAGCCCTGCCGGAGTCCAACATGCACTGGGAACAGGTCCGACTTACAACCGGCAATGCGAACCAAACTCCTGCTCCGGTCATACAGGGACCGGACAGCCCTTAGCAAAGGGCCTCGGACCCCGTACTCCCAGAGCACCCCCCAAAGGACGCCACGAGGGACACGGTCGAACGCCTTCTCCAGGTCCACAAAGCACATGTGGACTGGTTGGGCGAACTCCCATGAACCCTCAAGCACCCGATAGAGGGTGTAGAGCTGGTCCACTGTTCCACGACCGGGACGAAAACCGCATTGTTCCTCCTGAATCCGAGGTTCGACTATCGGCCGAATTCTCCTCTCCAGTACCCTGGAATAGACTTTCCCGGGGAGGCTGAGAAGTGTGATCCCCCTGTAGTTGGAACACACTCTCCGGTCCCCCTTCTTGAAAAGAGGGACCACCACCCCGGTCTGCCAGTCCAGAGGCACTGTCCCCGACCGCCACGCGATGTTGCAGAGACGTGTCAGCCACGACAGCCCCACAACATCCAGAGACTTGAGGTACTCAGGGCGAATCTCATCCACACCCGGTGCCTTGCCACCGAGGAGCTTTTTAACCACCTCGGTGACTTCAGCCCGGGTGATGGATGAATCCTCCTCTGAGTCCCCAACCTCTGCTTCCTCAACGGAAGACGTGTCAGTGGGATTGAGGAGATCCTCAAAGTATTCCTTCCACCGCCCGACAACATCCCCAGTCGAGGTCAACAGCTCCCCACCCTCACTGTAAACAGTGTTGGTGAAGAACTGCTTCCCTCTCCTGAGGCGGCGGACGGTTTGCCAGAATCTCTTTGAGGCCGACTGATAGTCCTCCTCCATGGCCTCCCCGAACTCCTCCCAGACCCGAGTTTTTGCCTCCACAACCGCCCGGGCCGCAGCACGCTTGACCTGCCGGTACCCGTCAGCTGCCTCGGGAGTCCCACAAGCCAACCAGGCTCGATAGGACTCCTTCTTCAGCCTGACGGCATCCCTTACTTCCGGTGTCCACCACCGGGTCGGGGGTTGCCGCCACGACAGGCACCAGAGACCTTACGGCCACAGCTCCTGACGGCTGCATTGACAATAGAGGTGGAGAACATGGTCCACTCGGACTCAATGTCTCCAACCTCCCCCGAGATCTGGTTGAAGCTCTCCCGGAGGTGGGAGTTGAAGACCCCTCTGACAGGAGGCTCAGCCAGACGTTCCCAACAGACCCTCACAATACGTTTGGGTCTGCCGAGTCTGTCCGGCCTCCTCCTCCGCCAGCGGATCCAACTCACCACCAGGTGGTGATCAGTTGACAGCTCAGCCCCTCTCTTCACCCGAGTGTCCAAGACACACGGCCGAAGGTCAGATGACACGACAACAAAGTCGATCATCGACCTCCGGCCTAGGGTGTCCTGGTGCCACGTGCACTGATGGACACCCTTGTGCTTGAACATGGTGTTCGTTATGGACAATCCGTGACCAGCACAGAAATCCAATAACAAAACACCGCTCGGGTTCAGATCAGGGAGGCCGTTCCTCCCAATCACGCCCCTCCAGGTGTCACTGTCGCTGCCCACGTGAGCGTTAAAGTCTCCCAGCAGAATGACGGAGTCCCCAGTTGGAGCACTTTCCAGCACCCCTCCCAGGGACCCCAAGAAGGCCGAGTACTCTACACTGCTGTTCGGCCCATAGGCCGAAACAACAGTGAGAGACCTGTCCCCAACCCGAAGGCGCAGGGACGCGACCCTCTCATTCAACGGGGAAAACTCCAACACATGGCGGCTGAGCTGGGGAGCTATGAGTAAGCCCACACCAGCCCGCCGCCTCTCACCGCGGGCAACGCCAGAGTAGAAGAGAGTCCAGCCCCTCTCAAGGAGTTGGGTTCCAGAGCCCAAACTGTGCGTGGAGGTAAGCCCGACTATCTCTAGTCGGTAACGCTCAACCTCCCGCACAAGCTCAGGCTCTTTCCCCTCCAGCGAGGTGACATTCCATGTCCCCAGAGCCAGTTTCTGTGTCCAGGGATCGGGACGCCGAGGCCCCCGCCTTCGACTACCGCCCGATCCTCCTTGCATCCAGGAGGTTGTCTCCTCAAAGCTCTGTGCCTCGTGGGACTCCCATCCCCCACGATGACAGGCTGCGGCTCCAAGCTCACCGGCTTCCTTCCTACTTTTCTGCTGCTGGCTTTTTCTATGATTGATTTTTGGTTTCACAATTTTTATCCAGTTATTTTAATGCTCAATCCATTGCATCGTCAAATATTAGTTGGAAAAATGGAGATAAGACAAACAAGGTCCCACATGAATCCTGTGTTTTTGGATCAAAGCTGGCAGCTGACACACATGGAGCTTCCCTGGAAGACGCACCCAAGGAACCACAGCATGATCTCTGGAAGAAACCACGGTGGCACAAAGTGGAGACCAGACCGTCCTCTCAACCCTGCTCCGTCACGTAAGCCGACCAGTGTGGGACAGTCAGAGTTTGGCCTCAAAATTCTTAGAAATGTTTAATTTATTCCTTTAAAATCTCCCATAGATCTTTAAGTGTTGTAACTTAATCTTCCCAGTGTAAGACTGGCTGGTGTCCCGTTATTAAATTAAATTCATCTTTAAGCTAAAACACTTGCCACTCCTTATAATATTTCCTACAACATGTACATAGTTTTTAACAGTTTTTGTTGCTTTACAGCTCTGTCTTGGTATTAACCCCTCCTCTCTCAGCACATGACTTGTTTCAGAGTCTGTGAATAATCCAGTTAACGATTAAATGATTAATAAATTAGTTGACAATTATTTCAATAATGGATTATAATCAATTAATCTGATTAGTTTTTTTGTTGCAGCTATAGTAAATTGTGTCAGAAATCAGATGATTTGGATTTGTGGCGTTAAACAAGTCACCTTCCTGTGGAGGGTGAACAGTTGCAGCTGTTTAAATACACACACATTTGCAGTGAAAATATTAGAATTTTTTATATTTTTATATTTTTATATTTGATATTTTTTGTGCCCTTGGGCAATACACTTAACCCACCTTGCCTGTATGACTGTGTCTGGTGGTGGTCAAAGGGTCCATTGGTGCAAATGTGTGCAGCTGCACTTCTGTCAGTCTACCCCAGAGAAACTGTGGCTACAGAACGTAGCTCACCACCACCGACTGTGGACTGAATGAAAAACCCCTTCCCTTCTGTGTAAAGTTTTTTTATCTCTCGTCCAATTCCCACGCTGGGTCATGGGGACGGTCGTTTTAGTAGGATTTTATCTCTCCACACATGGCTCCAGCACACCTCCTCTCCATACAATTTTGGTTTTATTGACGACTTTAATCTGTTCTGGACACAATCAGTCTTTTTCAGGTCAGATGGTCTCCACCTCAGTTCACTTGGTAACCGGTTTTTAACTCACAATATCATCCATGCCGTTCAGACTCATAGACAATATTGACTGGAAACCTCCTCTGCTCCCACATCTCCCCCTACCCCCTCACCAGTGCCCCCCCAACCCAGCTCCCCATGCAGCCCTCTTCAACACAGGATCACTGTCATCACCAACCTTCGTCCTTACAGACAGTTCATCCCTAGTGAACCCTCTCTTCCCTGCCTTGTCGCTGTCCCTCTCTGCCCCTCTTCATCCCCTGCTCCCTGCCCCATTCCTGTAAACTTTGGACTTTTAAATATCAGGTCTATCAACAATAAAACATTTATTTGCCATGATTTTATTACTAGCAATTACTTGGACATTTTAATTTTAACAGAGACCTGGCTAACTCAAGGTGACTGCACATCACTCGTTGAAGCAACCCCCCCGGCTACATATTCCTTCATCAACCAAGACTCTCCGGAAAGGGAGGGGGGGTTGCTGCTATCTTTAAAAGCAATTTTAAATGTACTCCTGGTCCCTACAACCATTTTTCTTCATTTGAGCACCTGTGTTTTATCATGTCATGTAAAGAGCCTGTGTTTGTTTTAGTTGTTTATAGACCCCCGAAACCCGATAACGCTTTTTTTCATGAGTTCTCTGATCTGTTATCCCAGTGTATGGCCCTCTACAACAAAGTTTTGATCCTCGGTGATTTTAATATTCATGTCTGTTGCCCTTTTCAATCTTTTACTTCTGATTTTATTGAAATTATTGATTCTTTTAATTTAGCACAAGCAGTTCACTTTCCCACTCACTCAAAGGGCCATACACTGGACTTGGTTTTATCCTTTGGTCTCAGCCCGGGCAATTTTTCAACTAAGGATATCTGTGTGTCTGATCATAAAGCTATTTTATTTAATGTTATTTTATGTCCACAGTCTGTTACTCAAGGTTTACCTTCCCACTCTCGTGTTTTTAACTCCTCTTCTGCCTCTAGGTTTTCTGAACTTTTTACCTCTGCCTCCTCGACTGCTTTTAATACAGATTTTAGCCTGGTAGAGCTGGTCTCTTCTTTTTATCAAATCTCAAATTCTACTTTAAATATTGTTGCTCCTTTTAAAGAGAGAAAACCCAACATAATTTCCCAACCCTGGCTCAATGAACACACTCAATTGTTAAAGAGGATCTGCAGGCAAAATGAAAGAAGATGGAAAAAGACCAGGCTAAATGTTTTTTATCTCTCATGGAAAGAAAGTCTTAAATCCTATCAACAAGCAGTCAAAGAAGCAAGGACAACTTTTTATTCTAACATTATTACAATAAATCAATCCAATCCTAGAGTTTTATTTAAGGTTTTAGACTCAATCACTAACCCTAAGCCTGTCATTTTAAGGATGCATCCACAGAACTGTGTGAACTGTTTTTAAATCACTTTGTTAAAAAGGTCAATGACATAAGAAATATGTAATCATATAATAATAATAATAATAATAATAATAATAATAAGTATAATTGCTCCGAGTCACACCATTACTGTAATAAGAGAATTTCCCAAGGGTTTTAATTGTTTTACTAATTTTACTCCTTTATCGCTCCCCTCTTTAGCTGATGTTTTATTTCACATGAAAACAGCCATGTGCAGTCTTGATGTCATACCCACCAAATTCCTCAAAGATGTTTTTAGTACAGTTGGGCGCAGCATTTTATCCATTATTAACCTGTCTTTGTCAGAAGGTGTTGTCCCTTCCTGTTTTAAACATGCTGTGGTCCAACCTCTTTTAAAAAAGCCTAACTTAAGCACCACTGATTTGAACAGCTTTAGACCGATCTCAAAGCTTCCCTTTTTATCCAAAGTTTTAGAGAAAGTCGTTTCTAATCAGATTTTAGGTTTTATAAATGATAATTACATCTTTGAGAAATTTCAGTCTGGTTTTAAAGCACTACACAGCACTGAAACAGCTCTCCTCAAAGTCTCTAATGACCTTTTAGCCTCAGACAGAGGAGAGAGCATAATTTTAATCCTTTTAGATTTGAGTGCTGCGTTTGATACTGTTGATCACGCTATTTTAATTGATCGTCTTAGAACGTGGGTTGGCATCACAGACACTGCACTTGATTGGTTTTATTCTTTCTTATTCTTCAGAGCCATCAGGCCATGTTTGTCCGGCCCAGAGTGGAGAACTCCCTCTGCAAAAACAGTGAGAATTGGAGAAGGTTTGGCCCAAACAAAGAGCTAGAGCCTTGGCTCTGGAATAGGTCATTCGGGGGCATGCCAAAAGGATGTGACAGAAATTTGAGGCCTCTAGGCCATACCACTGAGAAAATAGTTAACTCTTATAGCTAGACCCTTGGCTCTGAAATATGTTGTTAGGGCACATGTGCAGATGAAGTGACCCAAATTTGGTGTTTCTAGGTCATTTCTGTGACCCAGGATGACTGCTTGACCTTAACCCTGACCCTTGTCCCTATTGTCAAAAAGTTTCCCAAACTGGGTCTCTTTTTTATGTCAATTTTTTTCTGTAAGTAATTAAGTCTCATGAAAATTACCTGTGGTTCAGGGACATGTGTACATTCTGTGGTATTTTTTTCATAGCTCTTTGATCCAAAAAGGGGGAAAAGGTTTACACAAAAAAGTTGTTTGTTCAAAAGTTCAACATGGTCTCAGGATCTATGGGTCTGACACCCTCCTGACAGAGTTGGTCTTATCGGGCTCAATTTTTTTCTAAAGCGGCTCAAGCCGCGATTTTGAAACATGTCATAGCCGCGCCAAGTCAGCCTAAGGTGGTCCAGGGCCCCTGGGACTTACGAGGGCCCTGTGCGTGCCCTGACATTTGGCATACTTTTGAATGGCAAAATTTGATAGGGAAAATGAATGGAAATTGATACCCAATTGTCATGTGATTAAAGGGTCATATCTCTGCCAATATGTGTCATTTTGACACCAAATTTGCACCATACACCCTTCTCTAGAGTTCCTCCACACCCCTCAAACATAGGCTATTTGGGATGTTTTATGATCATTTTTGACAGGTACGGACAAAGTGGCATGGCAGAGAGGCATCCATTGTGAAATCATAATTTTCTGACATAAAATTACTTTATACTTGAAAGTAGATTTGATCATTATTTGACAATTGGGTTCCTGGGTGGGTTCCCATTTGTCATTGGACCAAAGTGTCACTTTGATGGGTGAACCTGTGACAAATGGGATCCCACCCTGGAACTCAATTGTCAATTCCCTAATTTAAAAAATTTGACAATTGGCATCCCATAACATTGGTGTCCAAGGTTCCCATTTGTCAGTATAGATTTAAACAGTCCGGTTACAAAGAGCTTCTCCCTCCTCCCTCCTTCTCCCACACTTTCTTCCTGCTTCTGAAGAGTGCAGACGCTTTTTTCCCTGCTCCTGCTTTGACCAGGTTTACTTTCCTTTTTTTAATCTTTTTACTTTTTATTCCTCGATTCCTGGACTAACTTTTTATAATAGCCTATCTTTTAAATCTTCTAAGTTAGCCCAAAACGTTTTTTTATACTTTTACTGATTAAAAAACTTATCTGACGAGCCGAGCGACTACAGTCTGGGAAACATTTTTTAAACATGTCGGTGGAAAATACAGCAAATTCTCTCTGTGAAAATTGCTGGATTTACCTTCAAGAAATCAACATACTACAAGCGAGGATTTTTGCTTTAGAAGCAGAGAAAGGACTTCATGACACGCTCCCTCTGACATCGAGTGGTAAGAAGTCAAAATTTACAACCTTGAAAAAGGATACTGACAAAAATACTACAGTGTATTTCAATCTAAATGACACTGTGACTTTTCCTAAACTATCAAAAGTGGGAATTGACCAAAATACTGAAAACTGGCCTAGACTTGGTGCCAAGCCAAAGAGGCACCAAGTGCTAAAGGAGAATGCTGGCAACAAGGCAATCATGACCCAACCTTCAGCTAACATACGGCTAACAAACAGATTTCAACCACTGTCAGAGTTACATATGAATGTGAACTCTGCTGTCTCTGACAAACAGACAGAAAACTGTATGGTACAAGACAAGAGCCATGATGTTGGGAGAAAAAATCAGAAAGACAGAGAGAATAAATCTATGCCAAAAGTGAAGGACAGAGATATCCTGCTGCTGGGAGACGGTGCTATCAGTGACATAAACAACAGTAGGATTGTTACATGCAGCTACCCAAGCGCCACGGTCACTGATATAACAGCACTCCTCCCCCAGGTCATATCCAAACATCAGGGAGTCAAACAGCTGATCCTGCACGTGGGTGCTGTCGACATCAGGAAGGGAGAATCAGAAGTTTTAAAAAAGGACTTCACTATACTTTTTGAGAAACTTGATAAAGTGGCAATTCAATCATCTATCAGTGGACCTCTCCCGAACATCGACAGGAGGATGAATAAATTCAGTCGGCTGCTTCAACTGAACACTTGGCTGTCCGGGGTCTGTGAGTCTAGAGGAGTGAACTTCATTGACAACTTCAATCTGTTTTGGCAACGGGAGGACCTGTTTAAAGGAAAGGGCCCACACCTGTGCAGAGGCGCAGCCACTGAGAGAAGAGAGGAATGACAGAAGCGCTCCCGCCTCGCTGGTCATGGACACAGAAAGGGTTTCAGCTCCAGCAGCACCTCTGGCACCTCCATCGGTGCCCTCACCACAGCCCTGGGCCCCACCTGCTACATTCACACCCTCTGCAGACTCTTCACTTTCCATCCTTTCACCAGCTTCACCAATGGGCTTTCCCAACCACCTTGAAAGCCTGGTGAAATCAGGAATTAAAATGGTACCCCTTACTCCAAACATGGCAAGGTCACAGGTACTATCATCAACAACGCTGAATTCTGCCCCCCACCAAACACTACCCCCTGTGCCCCCCAGGAGTTCCACCTCTCCTGCTCCATCCACCAAAACACCACCAGCTCCACCCCCACGACCGACATCTAGAGTTGTTACCCCTCAATGCACCCCTGTCGGACCCCCAGACCAAAGATCCTGACTAAGATCAACACTATCAGCGACTAGGACACACAGGGCCTCTGCTGTTCCAGGACTTTTAGTCATGATAAAGAACTTATCAACCCGAGGCCCTGGGAGAGAGCTTTCTCCCATAGTGCTATAGCTACTGTCAAAAGTTGTCGATTAGATAAGAGAGGGACAGTTAGACTGTCCAATCAGAGAAATCTAATTCAAGTTCCTTGTAAGCAGATAATGTCAGGTTCTACTCAGACAGATCTGAAGCTTGCAGTGCTCAATGTCAGATCTTTATGCAACAAATCATTTTTAATCAATAATTTTATCTGCTCTTATAACCTGGATTTTATGTTTTTAACAGAGACCTGGTTAGACAGCAAGACGGGTAAAGTAGTTCTTATTGAATCCACTCCACCTAACTTCACATTTTTATCAGAAACACGGGAAAACAAAAAGGGAGGTGGTGTGTGTGCCTTACTTAAGGATGATATAGTTACCCACAGGCTGTCATTTGGGGTGTTTCCATCATTTGAGTATGTATCTTTCAAAATGGAGCTAAAAGTATCTCCATCCATAATCTTTATAATCATATACAAGCCACCCCAACATTGTCAGAGTTTTATTGATGATTTTACTCAAATGCTTTCAGTTGTCTGCACAGACTTTGACTGTATAGTTATTACAGGTGATTTTAATGTACATGTGGATAACGTCTGTGACAGAAATGCTAAAGAACTTTGTGCTATCCTTGAAACCTTTGGCCTTACTCAGCAGTGAGTGAGCCCACCCACACCAGAGGCCACACTCTGGACCTGCTTATTACTAAAGGTGTTCATATTTCAAATGTTATTGTGGCTGACGTTGCTTTGTCTGATCATTTTTGTGTCTTCTTTGACCTGTCTGTTATTCCCAAACCAGCTGCTGGTCCTGCAGTTGTCCAGAGGAGACACATAAATGATAACACGGGGACTCTGTTTATGGAAATAATCAGGTTTGAAAATACCTCATGTTCTAATGTTGATCAGTTGTTGGACTCCTATATTTCTAGTGTTGTAAATGTTCTGGACACCATTGCACCTATGAAGGTTAAAATGGTTAGAAATAGGCAGAAGGTGCCATGGAGAAATGTGGACTCAGTCAGGGCACAGAAAAGCGAGCGCCGGAGGGACGAACGAAAATGGCGCAAGTCAAAGCTCCAGGGTCATTATGACATATACAGAAATATGTTGAATGTTTTCAATCAAATTCTGCGTAGAACAAGGGAAAGGTATTTTTCTGAAATTATTACAAACTGCAGTAACAACTCACGTGTCCTGTTTGCTACAGTAAACAGGTTAACAAACCCCCCAGCTCCATTGCCTTCAGAACTAATTTCCACATCTAAGTGCAATGAGTTTGCAAGATTTTTTAATGACAAGGTTCAGAGTATTAAACATGCTATAAACTCCACAACACAGATAACAACTCTGCAGCCATCCAGACACTCAGAGCTGACACACTTCACCCCTGTCACTGACAAAACAGTCCAAGAGATAATCTCCAGTCTGAGTTCATCACTGCTGCCTTGATGTGTTACCCACTAGATTTCTAAAATCTGTGCTGAGCAGTTTGTTACCTCAACCTTCTCATTTAGTTAACATCTCACTGCAATCCGGGACATTTCCAAGGGCCTTGAAAACTGCGGTCTGTGTTGGAAATTCATTTATTTCTGTGTTATCCCACTGTTATTTTATTATCTGAGCTTAGTGCTGTACAGGACAACAGCATGCGTAGCAGCTGTAAGGCCAAGGGATGTTGTGTCTTAGTGCACACGAGGCTAGGACACGGCGTCTTCTTAAAGATTAGAGCAAAAGTCTTCAGATATGCT
The DNA here is from genome assembly GCA_020698575.1 of Bostrychus sinensis. NCBI lineage: Eukaryota > Metazoa > Chordata > Actinopteri > Gobiiformes > Eleotridae > Bostrychus > Bostrychus sinensis. Next base: position 5,216,371 of record CM036240.1, on the reverse strand, counting down.
GTGACTCTGGGACACGTACTCTCTCCTGTGTATGTTTGGTATAAAAACTACCTTCTGCTAAGGGGGGTAGGACACTCTGCATCTCTCCTTTGTGCTGTGTTCTCCTTGTGCACAAGTAAAATAAAGACAACTTGCTGTTTGATCCAGACACTGCCTTTTTGTCAAGTATCTCAATCTAAAATTTCCATCACATTTGATAAAAAGCTGAAGAATAAAAAGCAAAGGAAAGCGGATTTAGAGAAAGTAGAACACAGAATCTCCCCCTTGAACTGCCACCTTATCGTGGTGGGGGAGTTTGAGTGCCCGAATGATCCTAGGAGCTATGTTGCCTGGGGCATTATGCCCCTGGTAGGGTCTCCCATGGCAAACAGGTCCTAGGTGACGGGCCAGACTAAGAGCAGTTCATAAATCCCCTATGACCAGTTTAATATCGAGGACCGTGACGTCGCCCGGTATGGCGCAGCCGGGGCCCCACCCTGGAGCCAGGCCTGGGGTTGGGGCTCGAATGCGAGCGCCTGGTGGCCGGGCCTTTGCCCATGGGGCCCGGCCGGGTACAACCCGAAAGAGCGACGTGGGCCCGACCTCCTGTGGGCTCACCACCCGCAGAGGTAGCCGTAGGGGACCGGTGCAATGTGGATCGGGCAGCAGTCGAAGGCGGGTGCCTCGACGACCCGGTCCCCGGACACAGCTTCTTGCTGTAGGGACATGGAATGTCACCTCACTGGGGGGGAAGGAGCCTGAGCTTGTGCGGGAGGTTGAGAGATACCGGCTAGATATAGTCGGGCTCACCTCCACGCACAGCTTGGGCTCTGAAACCCAGCTCCTCGAGAGAGGTTGGACTCTCCACCACTCTGGCATTGCCCGCGGTGAGAGGCGGCGGGCCGGTGTGGGCTTGCTCATAGCCCCCCAGCTCAGCCGCCATGTGTTGGAGTTTACCCCAGTAAACGAGAGGGTCGCGTCCCTACGCCTTCGGGTTGGGGACAGGTCTCTTACTGTTGTTTGTGCCTACGGGCCAAATAGCAGTACAGAGTACCCGGCCTTCTTGGAGTCCCTGGGAGGTGTACTGGAAGGTGCACCGACTGGGGACCCCATTGTTTTGCTGGGAGACTTCAACGCCCACGTGGGCGACAACAGTGATACCTGGAGGGGTGTGATTGGGAAGAACGGCCTCCCCGATCTGAACCCGAATGGTGTTTTGTTATTGGACTTCTGTGCTAGTCACAGTTTGTCCATAACGAACACCATGTTCGAGCACAGGGGTGTCCATAAGTGCACGTGGCACCAGGACACCCTAGGCCAGAGGTCGATGATCGACTTTGTAGTCGTGTCATCTGACCTTCGGCCGTGTGTTTTGGACACTCGGGTGAAGAGAGGGGCTGAGCTGTCAACCGATCACCACCTGGTGGTGAGTTGGATTCGCTGGCGGGGAAGGAGGCCGGACAGACTCGGCAGACCCAAACGTGTTGTGAGGGTCTGTTGGGAACGTCTGGCTGAGCCCTCTGTCAGAGGGGTCTTCAACTCCCACCTCCGGGAGAGCTTTGACCAGATCCCGAGGGAGGTTGGAGACATGGAGTCCGAGTGGACCATGTTCTCCACCTCTATCGTCAATGCGGCCGTTCGGAGCTGTGGTCGCAAGGTCTCTGGTGCCTGTCGTGGCGGCAATCCCCGAACCCGGTGGTGGACACCGGAAGTAAGGGATGTCGTCAGGCTGAAGAAGGAGTCCTATCGAGCTTGGTTGGCTTGTGGGACTCCTGAAGCAGCTGATGGGTACCGGCAGGCCAAGCGTGCTGCAGCCCGGGCGGTTGTGGAGGCAAAAACTCGGGTCTGGGAAAAGTTCGGGGAGGCCATGGAGGAGGACTATCGGTTGGCCTCAAAGAAATTCTGGCAAACCGTCCGCCGCCTCAGGAGGGGGAAGCAGTGCTTCACCAACACTGTTTACAGTGGAGGTGGGGAGCTGTTGACCTCGACTGGGGATGTTGTCGGGCGGTGGAAGGAATACTTTGAGGATCTCCTCAATCCCACCGACACGCCTTCCGTTGAGGAAGCAGAGGCTGGGGACTCAGAGGTGGACTTGTCCATCACTCAAGCTGAAGTCACTGAGGTGGTTGGAAAGCTCCTCAGTGGCAAGGCTCCGGGGGTGGATGAGATCCGTCCTGAGTACCTCAAGTCCCTGGATGTTGTGGGGCTGTCGTGGCTGACACGTCTCTGCAACATCGCATGGCGGTTGGGGACAGTGCCTCTGGACTGGCAGACCGGGGTGGTGGTCCCTCTTTTTAAGAAGGGGGACCGGAGGGTGTGTTCCAACTACAGGGGGATCACACTCCTCAGCCTCCCCGGGAAAGTCTATTCCAGGGTACTGGAGAGGAGAATTCGGCCGATAGTCGAACCTCGGATTCAGGAGGAACAATGCGGTTTTCGTCCTGGCCGTGGAACAGTGGACCAGCTCTACACCCTCTATCGGGTGCTCGAGGGTTCATGGGAGTTCGCCCATCCAGTCCACATGTGTTTTGTGGATTTGGAGAAGGCGTTCGACCGTGTCCCTCGTAGCGTCCTGTGGGGAGTACTCTGGGAGTATGGGGTCCGGGGCCCTTTGCTAAGGGCTGTCCGGTCCCTGTATGACCGGAGCAGGAGCTTGGTCCGCATTGCCGGTTGTAAGTCAGACCTGTTTCCAGTGCATGTTGGACTCCGGCAGGGCTGTCCTTTGTCACCGGTTCTGTTCATTATTTTTATGGACAGAATTTCTAGGCGCAGCCAAGGGCCGGAGGGAGTCTGGTTTGGGAACCACAGGATTTCATCTCTGCTTTTTGCGGATGATGTTGTCCTGTTGGCTTCATCAAACCAGGACCTTCAGTGTGCACTGGGGCGGTTTGCGGCCGAGTGTGAAGCGGCTGGGATGAGAATCAGCACCTCCAAGTCCGAGGCCATGGTTCTCGACCGGAAAAGGGTGGCTTGCCCTCTCCAGGTTGGGGGAGAGTTCCTGCCTCAAGTGGAGGAGTTCAAGTATCTTGGGGTCTTGTTCACGAGTGAGGGAAGGATGGAGCGTGAGATCGACAGGCGGATCGGTGCAGCGTCTGCAGTAATGTGGTCGTTGTATCGGTCTGTTGTGGTAAAGAAGGAGCTGAGCCGAAAGGCGAAGCTCTCGATTTATCGGTCAATCTACGTTCCTACTCTCACCTATGGTCATGAGCTTTGGGTCATGACCGAAAGGACAAGATCCCGGATACAAGCGGCCGAAATGAGTTTCCTCCGCAGGGTGGCTGGGCGCTCCCTTAGAGATAGGGTGAGAAGCTCTGTCACACGGGAGGAGCTCGGAGTAGAGCCGCTGCTCCTCCACATCGAGAGGAGTCAGTTGAGGTGGCTCGGGCATCTGTTTCGGATGCCTCCTGGTCGCCTCCCTGGGGAGGTGTTCCGGGCATGTCCCACCGGGAGGAGGCCCCGGGGAAGACCTAGGACACGCTGGAGGGACTATGTCTCTCGGCTGGCCTGGGAACGCCTTGGGGTCCCCCCGGTAGAGCTGGAGGAAGTGTCTGTGGATAGGGAAGTCTGGGCATCTTTGCTTAGACTGCTGCCTCCGCGACCCGGTCCCGGATAAGCGGAAGAAGATGGATGAATGGATGGAGAACACAGAATTGTTTTGAAATGCGTATAAACATGTAGATAAACAAAAAAAACAAAAAACAAAAAAAACAAAACAAAAAAAGAAAAAGATCAGATACTGCTGCCTGTGTTTCCTCTGTTTTTCCAGACCTCTCCACGGTGGAACTTGACCTGGACCTGGACTCCTGCCCACACGTCAGTCCCCAGCAACAACAGCAGCAGCCTGAGCGGCCCCAGAGATAACAGCCGAGGTCGAGCCAGATTCCTCCAGTGACCTGCCAGTGAGACCAAAAGCCGACATGATCCACCTACACGATCAGACCAGGCTACAGCTCCATCTGCAGCCACCGAAGCCATCGGACTCAGAATAAGAAGAACAGGAAGCCCAGTCCACCAGTTTAAACATGAGTTGAACTGACTGTAGCACCCAGAAAGCAAGAAAGCAAGTTTCTGTTGGGTCTTAAAGCTGCACTCTGTGAACTGGGCTCCTCCACACAATGTCCAGTGGTCCAAGTTGCCGGACTTGCCAGTCCCATACTGGCCTATCATCCATGGACCACAGTTGAGGTCATGGATGCAGCCAAATTATTGCAGAACGCTGTGTGAGGAAATGGACAATTAAAGCATCACCAAGGACTTACCCACAGCTGCTGAGACCATGCAGCTGTAGGCAGAGAGCGCGGGCGTGGATACCTGGGACAAGGACGAGGCCGAGGCAAGGGTCGTGGTCACTGGAACAGAGGACAGAGGTTCCAACAAGGACAAAATAGAGGCCAAGACAACGTATGGTACACCTGAGGACAGTTTGGACACTGAACTCGAGATTGTATAAGTTGGACACTTGATGTGAGAGGTCCACAAAGATACAGTGAAGGACCTCGCCTGAGTGCTCCCCAGGGGTCAGACTGACTGGGCAGCGAGGACAGGCCCGGTGAGAGACGCACCGAGGAGACATCACCCAGAGGAAGGTACTGCACCCACAACACACACATTCACATCTGTAGCTCTGCAATGAAGAACTGCTTACTGCTAACACACACACATTGATTTCACAAGCAGACACTTATTTGGAGAATAAGACTAAGCCAGCAGCTACAACTTATGCAAGTCTGGTCTCATTGACCAATACAGCCTTGCCAGAATATACCATTGAATTGAATGGTGAAAAAAGGAACGTTTCTTGTTGATTCGGGGGCCACTAACTCTGTGGTCAAAAGGGCTAGTCTTAAGAAATCTCCCAAAATGAGTGGTTGTTATGTTTTACTCTGTCAGTGCCTCTGGTGACACTGTGCGAGAGCAATATGTCTCCATTTTCATGCTCAGACCCTGCAGGCAAAAAATTTAAGCACTCTTTTTCATTTTCCACATTATGTCCAGTTAATCTTCTGGGTTGAGATCTGATGTGCAGATTAGACATTTGCCCTATCTCCACACCAGAAGGTCCTGAGGTTGTAACAATGGATCAATTGGCCAATAACAACATATTCACAGGAGTCAGGTTGGGAACTTGGACTCCTTTATATGTATAGCAATGGCAATTGCCACCAACTCCAAATACTACAGACCTAATCAAAATGGCACAAAATAGGTGTCTCCTGAGGGAACTACTTGTATGCATGAGGATGACTTGCACTGCACATCACACGAGTCACAGGACCAGATCCCAGACCTGAGGATGTGTGGTTTAGAACACCACATTCTTTACTGGGATCCACATTTTTTTGCTGTGTCTATTTCTCTAACTGGGGAACAGCTTTCTCTGTATGATGTGCCCTGCTCTAAACCCCATGTCTCTCCCTCAAAGTCTCCCCACTGTCAGTGGAAGGAGGTGGGCGGGGTTTGTGAATGAATCACAGACTGGGCCCCACCTCTGACCCTGGGTCTCATTCTCTTCTGTGCTGAAGCAAACAGAATGCCTTTCACCTCTGTGTTACACTCAAACTGCTCTGTCTCTGGTGCCAGATAAGCATGACGCTTATCAGAGTAGCACCTCTTTTTTTTCTCTCTGACTCTGAGGCTGCAGCCGTCCCTGCTTAAAAGCAGTTTCACAGGACCTGTGAGCAAAAAGTAAATATGATGTTGATTTGATCAAATATTGTGAACCAGTGGTGATCACCCCTAAATCTACTTATAGGCCATGCCAGCACCAGTACCCCTTAAAATAAGAAGCCATTGATGGTATTACTCCAGTTTTAATGCTCTAAGGGAGGCAGGAGTAATAGTGCCATGTGACCATTCTCCAGTGTGTTCCTCTCCTGGTTAAGGAAATCAGGGACCAGTGGATCTCAACTGAATAGAGCTTTATCAATGGTCTACAAGCTGTCAATGCTGCCGTACAGCAGCGAGCTCCTTTGGTACCAAACCCATACACCACACTGTCACAAGTCCCACCAGATGCTAAATGGTTCTGTTGTTGTCAACCTCTCAAATGTGTTTTTCAGCGTCGTAGTGGACAAAGACTCTCAGTACTGATTTGCCTTTGAGTTTTAGGGAGAATTGTTGACTTTAACGAGGGTGTGTCAGGGATTTTGTGAGTGCTGATCGCTGTTTAATTCTACACTAAAACAAAGCTTGGACTCGTTGCAACTGACCCCAGGTACGGCCCGGTTGGAATACGTTGACGATCCGGTCTCTTGATCTGAGCCTCCACTGCAGGGCAGTGTGAGAAGGACACAGTTGTCTTGTTATAGCATTTGCATTCACAGGGCCACAAGGCCAGCTTGTCGAAGTTGCAGTGGTTTAAAGGAATGGTTAAATTTTTAGGCCATGACCTCTCAGGTGAGGGAAAAGCCATCTCTTCTAAATGCATTGATGATATTCAGGATATTCACAAACCACTGACAAAAAGCAAATAATGTTTTTCCAGGGCATATGTTCTTACTGTAGAAAGTGTATAACTAAAGGATAATTGTTGCCAAAAATCAATATATATAAAGTTTTAAGAATTTGCAAAAGTCTTCCGGAAGCACAAAATCACCAATATAAGCTATAGCTAGCTTCTCTGTGTTTGTTTTGTTATTTGTGTCTCTGTTCTTTGTCTGTTTGTCCAATGTCTTGTCATGTCAATGGCTTGTCGTTGGTAATCTAATGAAGAAGAAAGAGCTAATTGGAGGCAATTTGTTGTGTGCAGTGCAATATAGAAGGTAATGCTAGGTTCTAAATAACAGAAGGATTTGTGTATGTAGGATTTGACTCAGAAGGACAAAAAGAAAAGAAATGTGTTTTGGAAGATATGATGGTAAGAGCAAGTAAACACGGGAGTTGTGAAGTGGATTGGCTGGGAAAAAAAAAAAAAAAAAACTCAAGAGATCTCTCACTTTTAAGTCTCTACTGTTTTTATTACATATACCAAGCTGATATTAGTGTATATAGCACAACTGAGTTTTGAGAAATCTGGTGAGTTTCACATGATTGGGGTCAAAGGTCACATGACCACAGGTGTTTATTTACAAGGTACACCTGGAGAGAAGCTCAGCCTCCGCCTAAGTCTGAAACAAAGGTTTAGACTTTTAAAACCACTTATAATGTTCTTTCTCAGGAGAGTTTGGTGCTACTAGTCTCCCTACTACTGTCTGGAAAGTATAAATTTGCATAATGGTCTTTATATGATTTTTATGGGGGTTTCAGAATTGGAGTTAAAGATTTTTTTTCCTGCATTAGGTCTCTCACTACTGTCATTATTTTGCTTAGCTGAGATCTCATGTGTGTTTGTGCTGACCTCAATGCAAGCTGGATTGCAGGTCACCATACCTTTTATTCTTGACCTATACTCCATGTTGTCCACACATATTTCTGTTTGAATGCCTCTGACAAAGTTACGTTTGCCTCCAGTGTCATTAACCCTTGCTCTGTTATGTGACCCAACAGTTTCAGAGCATCCTGCCCTTGAATCTTGTTATCTTAAGGCCATAGACAGTCTGATGACTAAATTTAAAGATTAATAATGGCAAAACTCTGGTCAATTTACAAGCTACGCCCCTCCTTGTCTGCATACAAGTGAGGCCACACCCCCTCCCTCCTTTCCTCCATACTGTCCCTCCCTCTCTCATCTTCTCTCCTACTCTCTCCCTTTCTTCTATCTCTCCTGCAACAGGGGTCCCTGCCTTCACTGGGCCCCTGGTTAGAATGGTCTTACTGCAATTATAAATTTGCTCTCATAAAAAAAAAAAAGGGCTAATAAAGCTATCACTGGTGTCCCTTCTGCACTTGAATCCCTAAAAATAACAATTAATGCTTTATTAGAGCACTGATAACATATGATGTTAGTAATAGTGGTTTTGTGGTGTCATTATGTCAAATAATTTTAAAAAGATTAGTACTAATAGATTAACTAGATCAGTAAGTCTGCTTGTGGAAAATGCATGGAGCAACCAAATATGGTGATTTTTGGTAGAGGCCTGAATCCGAGCCTTGCCTTCATAACGATTTTTTTTAACTCTGCCAAATTGACACACGGGCTTGTCCTTGTGTCAAAAGGGAGGATGTTAACAGGACTCAAGCAAAAGTGGTACATAAAAGGTTTGAAAGGTTATGCACAGAAATCTTGTCCATCGTGTGTTATATGCTTAGCACATAATGCAGGTAAAGACAGACACACAACACCTGCAGCTGGGGTAAACAATCTGCACTTTCTGAGAGCTCTGTGTATTTCTGTAAGTTTAAAATAATTCATTTAGTAAGCAATTTTTTTTTAATTCAAAGGTCTATTGAACTTGTTGCAACAAGAATTAGAAACTCTGCTCATCTGAAACAGTGGTGACCTTCTGGGGGCATGTGATCACAGACAGGATACTTCCTGGCCTCAGCAATAATGCAACAAAATGTTTGGGTTAACATGACAGCATTTTGAAAAAAAACTGTGCACAAAAATTAAAGGGGAATGGTAAAATACATTTTTGGGACTGACCGGACTCTGATTTGGACTTGACCAGGTTTACTAATACTGTGTCTGTGTGAATGTGAATGTGTGAACTCTAACCACTCTTTATGTGTTTTTATGATCTAAAATGTTCATATTTCTGAAAATTAACAGTTTTAACAGGTGATGAAAAAGATAATAAGGATCCAACAAACTGGATCCATATGGATCTGAACCCACTGAAAACAACTCTAGGAGATGAGTTGTTGTGTGTATATGTTGACATTTCTCTCCACAGACTGAACTATCACCTAAAAGCAATACAAATGGAACAAAAGACTGAGCTGAGATAAACCCATATGGAACAATATGAAATATGGAACAAACACACTTCAGAAAAGTGTGTATCATTCAAGGAACTAAGGAAAATCCAAGGAAAAATCCATGGATGTGGTAACTATAACACCTTTGGTAAATTATTTCAGATTGCCTTATCATATTTGATGCTTTTATGTGCTAACTATATGAGTCTAACTTATTTTGCCAAATTACAACTTTACAAAAAATCCAGAGAGAATTTAAATTAGAGATCAAACTATGGTGCAGACTCGAGACCATCCCCCCCAAAAAAGGGGGGGGGGGGGGTGGCATTGTTTTGTGTGCAACGTGTTCCTCTGTTTTTCATCAGCAGATCCCAGATAATATATATTTACCAAAAAACATATTTCCTAAATGAATGGAGACAGTGTAAACGCAGGAGACTGATGTGAGGTATCACTGCTCCTACTACCTCCACTCTGGGAAGGTAGATAACAAAATGGGAGAGTGCTGAGGGGAAAACAGGCAGGGCCCAAAGCTCTGCCTGTACTGGAAACATCACAGCTGACCAACTGAGCCACCTGGACAATGATGGCTCCTTTAAGAAGTTCTCCAACCCTCCACAACAACCTCTGCTCCATCTCCGGCTTCTACAGCTCCCACTTGGATCAATGCCAGCCACTGCAAAAGCTCCCTGAGCCAGGGGACAACTTCTCATCAGTCGGAGACAAACAACAACCCTCCTCTCTGGACGTTGATGACAACAAAATTGACCAAGAGGATCACTACTCACTGGCTCTCACAACAGTCAGGCTGCGTTGACCTGCACGGACACAGGTGCGAGCCTAGCGCCGCTTGTGTTCGCTCCGGTGAATTCACAACACACACACATCTCACAACGAGCAGAGCACACACCTCACAGGTTGTTACTGCAACTGAAGAACAACGACCAGACTCATCTTGCGCATTTAACAAAAAGACTATGACATCTGAGCAAGACCTGGCCCGGAGAGGGGCCAGGCGCAAAATCGGACATTGTAAATGGGCTTCAGGAAAGAGCCATACATGCAGCCAAACAAGTATCTCTCTCTCTCTCTCTCTCTGTCTATCCATCTATTTGTGTATGAGGCATTGCATGACTTTTTCTCACTTTTGTTTTACTTTTTCTTTGATATGTGAATGAAGTTTTCCTACAATTGCATTATAGCTCAAAGGTTTAATCCTACAAAGTTTTAAGTCTTACTTCTTGTACAAAAGGAATTGTTTTGTCTGTTTGTGATTTCTTAATGAGGTATCATTTTAAACTGTGAAGGGTAATGATGCTGATGAATGGGGATTGACTTTATTTATTGATTAATATAAAAAGGGTTTATTATAATCAAAAGGGAGGAAATGTGTTGGAAATTCATTTATTTCTGTGTTATCCTACTGTTATTTTATTATCTGAGCTTAGTGCTGTACAGGACAACAGCATGCGTAGCAGCTGTAAGGCCAAGGGATGTTGTGTCTTAGTGCACACGAGGCTAGGACACGGCGTCTTCTTAAAGATTAGAGCAAAAGTCTTCAGATATGCTGTGACTCTGGGACACGTACTCTCTCCTGTGTATGTTTGGTATAAAAACTACCTTCTGCTAAGGGGGGTAGGACACTCTGCATCTCTCCTTTGTGCTGTGTTCTCCTTGTGCACAAGTAAAATAAAGACAACTTGCTGTTTGATCCAGACACTGCCTTTTTGTCAAGTATCTCAATCTAAAATTTCCATCACAGGTCATCAAACCTCTCCTAAAGAAGAGCAGTCTTGATGCCACAGTACTCAACAACTATCGGCCCATATCAAACCTGCCGTTTTTAGGTAAAGTCCTTGAGAAAGTTGTATACCAACAACTTACTGACTTTTTTCTGCGGAACAACTGCTTTGATGATTTTCAGTCAGGTTTTAGGCCCCATCACAGCACTGAGACTGCTCTTATCAAAGTGACTAATGACATCCGCCTGAACACCGACACAGGCAAAGTCTCTGTCTTAGTTCTGCTGGATCTGAGTGCTGCTTTTGATACAGTTGACCATGTGATCCTGTTACAAAGATTAGAGGACTGGGTAGGTATTTCTGGTACTGCCCTAAAATGGTGTAAGTCCTATCTTGAAGACAGGAAGTACTTTGTTGAAATCGGTAACTGTGTTTCAGACCAAATGGCCCTGACCTGTGGAGTGCCCCAGGGGTCCATCCTGGGACCTCTTTTGTTCAATCTTTACATGCTCCCTTTAGGCCACTTAATAAGCAGCAATAACCTATCCTACCACAACTATGCAGATTACACTAAGATTTACATCTCACTGACAGCAGGTGAATATGGACCTGTGGATTCACTCTGTCACTGCATCCAACAGATCAATGAGTGGATGAGAAACACCTTTCTCCAGCTAAACACAGACAAGACTGAAATAATCATCTTTGGCCCAGAGAAACAAAGACAAGGTGTCTGTAGTCACCTCGAGTCTCTTTCACTAAAACCTACAGTCAGGTTAGAAATCTCGGGGTAATCATGGACTCTGACTTGAACTTCAGCAGTCACATTAAATCTATAACATCATCAGCATTTTACCATCTCAAAAACATTGCCAGAATCAAAGGTATACTGTCTAAACCAGACCCAGAGAGACTTATTCATGTGTTCATCTCCAGCAGGTTAGACTACTGTAACGGTCTGCTCACTGGACTCACTAAGCGAGCTGTAAGACAGCTGCAGGACGTCCAGAACGCTGCTGCTCGGGTCCTGACCAAAACCAGGAAGTACGACCATATTAGTCCTGTCCTCAGGTCTCTGCACTGGCTTCCTGTTGCTCAGAGAATAGACTTTAAAACAGCTCTGCTTGTGTACAAGTCTCTCCATGGCTTAGCACCAAAGTACATCTCTGACCTGTTGGTCCCATATGAACCATCTGGGACTCTGAGGACCTCAGGGACAGGTCTCTGCTGGGACTCTGAGGACCTCAGGGACAGGTCTCTGCTGGGACTCTGAGGACCTCAGGGACAGGTCTTCTGCTAGTGCCCAGAGTCAGGACTAAACTCGGTGAAGCAGTGTTTCAGTTTTATGCAGCTAAACTCTGGAACAGTCTCCCTGACGATGTTAGACAGGCCTCTACTCTGACAATGTTCAAGTCCAGACTTAAAACTGTTTTTTTTAACTGTGCATATGCCAACTGAAAGTGTTTTATCTGCACTCTTCTCTTTTAATTTAATTTTAAATTGATTCTTAATTATACTCTTTAAATTTGATTTTATTGTTTTAATTGTGTTTTGTACTTTTAAATTTGCCTTTTATTTTCTGTAAAGCACTTTGAATTGCTCTGTGTATGAATTGTGCTATACAAATAAACTTGCCTTGCCTTGCCTTGCCTCCTCCTCCCCCCTCCAGCTTTAATGGCGCTCGCAAATACTTTTGTCCCCGCCTTAAGGTCCCATTTGTCAAAAAGTGACCTTTTTGTCATTTTCCCTTGGTCTAGTGACAAAAGGAGACATTTTTGACAATTGACAATACAATCCCATTTGTTAAAAAGTGATCATTTTGTCTCTTGCTTATGACATAAGAGGACATAATAGCATTTGTCAGAATATAGCCCAGATGTTAAATCCACAGTGCTTCCGGTTCTCCAGACTGAAAATTGTATAAAAATTGATAAACATTTGTCTCCTGATTAAAGAGTTGTATCTTGGGCAAAATGTGTCCTTTAGCCACCAAACTTGCACTATACCTCTCTGTTTGAGGGCCCTTTGTACCCCTAAAAGGACTAGGTCTGAAAGGATCCTGGTCTGGTCCCAGTCTGGTCCAGGTTTGGTCCTGTATCTGGTTCTGCTTCTGGTCTGTTCCTGGTCTTTATCTGGTCCTGGTTCTTGTTCTGTTTCTTCTTATTGTTTCTGGTTCTGGTCTTGGTCTGCTCCTGGTTCTGGTCTTGGTCTTTTCCTGTTTCTTGTTCTTGTCCTGGTCTGGTCCTGGTCTGGTCCTGGTCTTTGTCTGGTCCTTGTCCTAGTTCTGGTTCTGGTCCTGGTTCGGTTTCTGGTTCTGGTCCTGCTCTGTTCCTGGTCCTGGTCTGCTCCTGTTTCTGGTCCTGATCCTGGTCTGGTCCTGGTCCTGGTCTGGTCCTGGTCTGATTGTGGTTCTGGTTTTGGTCCTGGTTCTGGTTCTGGTTTTGGATTTGGTTCAGGTCCTGGTCTGGTCATGGTCTGGTCCTGGTTTTGGATTTGGTTCAGGTCCTGGTCTGGTCCTGGTCAGAGCCTGGTCTTGGGCCTGGTCTGGGCCTGGTCCTGCTCTGTTCCTGTTCTGGTGCCAGTCTGTTCCAGGTCTGGTCCTGTTTCTGGTCCTGGTCTTGTTCTGGTTCTGCATCTGTTCCTGGTCTGGTGCAGGTCTGGTCCTGTTTCTGGTTCTGGTCTGTTCCTCATCTTTGTCTGGTCCTGGTTGTGGTTCAGGTCCTGGTCTGCTCATGGTCTGGTTCTGGTTCTGGTCCTGCTCTGATCCCGGTCTTGGTCTGCTCCTGGTTCTGGTTCTGGTCCTGGTCTGGTCCCGGTCTTGGTCTGCTCCTGGTTCTGGTTCTTGTCCTGATCTGGTCCTGGTCTGGTTCTGGTTCTGGTTTGGTCCTGGTCTTTGTCTGGTCCTGGTTCTGGTCTGGTCTGGTCTGGTCTTGGTCTTTGTCTGGTCCTTGTCCTTGTTCTGGTTCTGGTCCTGGTTCGGTTTCTGGTTCTGGTCCTGCTCTGTTCCTGGTCTTGGTCTGCTCCTGTTTCTGGTTCTGATCCTGGTCTGATTCTGGTTCTGGTCCTGGTCTGGTTCTGGTTTTGGATTCGGTTCAGGTCCTGGTCTGGTCCTGGTCAGGGCCTGGTCTTGGGCCTGGTCTGGGCCTGGTCTTGCTCTGTTCCTGGTCTAGTCCCAGTCTGGTCCAGGTCTGGTCCTGTTTCTGGTTCTGCTTCTGGTCTGTTCCTGGTCTTTGTCTGGTCCTGATTCTTGTTCTGTTTCTGTTTCTGGTTCTTGTCCTGGTCTGGTCCTGGTCTGGTTCTGGTTCTGGTTCTGGTTCTGGTCCTGGCCTGGTCCTGCTCTGTTCCTGGTCTGGTCCCAGTCTGGTCCTGGTCAGGGCCTGGTTTTGGTTCTGGTTTTGGTTCTGGTTCTGGTTCTGGTCCTAGTCCTGGTTCTGGTTTTGGTTCAGGTCCTAGTCATAGTTCTGGTCTGTTCCTGGTCTGGTCCTGGCCTGGTCTTGGTCCTTGTCTGGGCCTGGTCCTGCTCAGTTCCTGGTCCGGTCCCATTCTGGTCCAGGTCTGGTCCTGTTTCTGGTTCTAGTCTGTTCCTGGTCTTTGTCTGGTCCTGGTTCTGGTCTGGTTCTGGTCTGGTCCTGGCCTGGTCTTGGTTTCATCCTAGTCTGGTCCTGGCTTGGTCCTGGCCTGGTCCTGGTGTGGTCCTGGTCTGGTCCCGGCTTTTGCCTTGGTATAGTTCTGGTTTGGTTCTGGTGTTGGTTTGGTCTTGGTCTGGTTTTGGTCTGGTCCTGATATGTTGCTCATCATGCTCTGGTTCTGGTCTGGTCCTGGTTCTGGTTTTGTCCTGTTGTAGTCCTGGACCTGGCCTGGTCCTGCACTTGGCCTGGTCTAGTCCTGGTTTTGGCCTGGTCCTGGATGAGGCCTTCTCTGCTCGGGAGACTTTCAGCCCTAAATGGTTCTCTGAGTACCAGACCGATTGCCAGACCTGGTCTGGTCTTTGTCTGGTCCTGGTCTTGGTCTGGTTCTGGTTCTGGTTTTGGTTCTGCATCTGGTCCTGGTCTTGTCTTGCTCTAGTCCTTGTCTGGTCATGGTTCTGTTCCTGGTCTGGTCCAGGTCTGGTCCTCTTTCTGTTTCTGTTTCTGGTTCTGCTCTGGTCCTGGTCTTGGTCTGCTCCTGATTCTGGTTCTGGTTCTGGTCTGGTCCTGTTCTGGTTCTGGTTCTGGTCCTTATCTGGTCCTGCCCTGGTCTTGCTCCTGGTCTGTTCCCAGTCTGATCCTGGTCCTGCCCCTGGTCTGGCCCTGGTTCTGGTTCTGGTCTGGTCTTGCTCTGGTCCAGGTCTGGTCCTGTTTCTGGTTTTGTCTTGGTCATTGTCTGATCCTGGTTCTGGTTCTTGTCCTGGTTTGGTCCTGGACTGGTTCTTGTTCTGGTTCTGGTTTTGGTCCTTGTCCTGGTCTGGTCCTGGTGGGATCTTGGTCCTGGTCTTGGCCTGCTCCTGGTCCTTGTCCTAGTCAGATAACATGGCACTTTAATCCTTAGTTCATAGTAAACTTAATTTGGTCCAATTTAGTTTGATCATATTTAATTCAGTTTAATTGATTAAATAAAGATTATTTTGTTAAACCTTATTTTTTGTCTGATGTGTCCTCCTCGGTTGCGACCCCAGAGCCAGGGTCGTAACAATAAATAAAAGACAATTACATATTTGGGTTTAACTACCCCACCCCAAGCACACACATTGGGGTACACAGCGGCAGAGCTAGTGTTCTCACCTCCCAGCAAGGAGATCGTGGGTTCGAGCCCCGGGGCGACCAACACACCATCACACGAAATCTCTGGGTGGAGTCTGCATGTCCTCCCCGTGTTACCGTGGGTTCTCTCCAGGTTCTCCGGCTTCCTCCCACTCTCCAAAGACATGCATGTGTTAGGTGAATTGGTGACTCTAAATTGACCCTAGTGAATGAATGTGAGAGTGAATGTCTGTCTGTGTTCCTCTCTGTGTCAGCCCTGCGACAAGCTGGCCCCTGTCCAGGGTGTACAGAGTTACTGGGATAGGCTCCAGTCATGCACGACCCCTAACAGGAATAAGCGGAAGAAAATGGATGGATGGGTTTAACTAAATCTATTGTAGATTTAGTCGACTAAAATTGTATGAGATTTAGTCGACAAAAACTAGACTAAAACTAAAAACAATTACATGACTAAATCTTGACTAAAACTAAATAGCATTTGCAACTTAAAAATTTGTTGTCAAAATTTTCACTGGTTTCCACTGATTCCTCACAGCTTTTTCAAAATGGCATCATACAAAAAGTTTAGGTAAGTAAAAAGCTTTTTTTCTATGGTTCCATTCAAAAGAGCACCTGTAGAGTACTTATTAAACTTTCTGTTGTAGTCAGATAATGTTTTAAAGTTTGTAAAGAAGTTTGTCCAAAAATGGTTTATGCATAATGTAGCCCCTTTATATCACTTTTATTTCACCCCACCATGTTTGCATCTGTTATAATTAATGTAATAATTAATAATTAATGTAATAATTTTATAAATGATGAATATTCCCATTACCATCACAATTATTTGTTTGTCCACACATAACTTTTTGTGTTATAATTTTACTGTTAAAATAATGTTGAAAATCATTGATCACTGTAATCTAGTTTTAGGTAAACAGGTCCACAAGTTAGGACTCTCTATCAGTTGTTGCTAAAGTTGATATGGCTTAAAGTTTTGGTGTTTTGAAGTTGGTAAAGTGAGTGAAAAGTAAAAGTGTGCTTCAGGTCACAGTGTTTGTCCTTTAGCCTTTGCACTGTTCACACCTGTAATTTGTCCCATGACGGAGTGGTAGCGTGTGTCCCATTAATGGAAGCTAATGACTGCAGCGTGCGTAGATAGTTTTTGCAGCCGCAGCACCAGGGGCCTCGCGGTTGTCACGGTAACCAGAAGCTGTGATCCCAGTGTGAAAAGTAACTCGTTCCCACTTTATCGGGGAACAGGGTTACGTCAAGTAACCCGAGATGTTCCCCTTAAAAAGCTAAACTTCGATGCTGCGTAGCATACGCTATGGGAACGAGAATACCAACGCCGCCGCCCCAAAAGTGTCTGGACCCCAAGGTAGTGAAGAGCACTAAGACCGAGGAGACTCAAACACGACTCAGGATGAAGACTCAAGGACACGAGAGCCAGGAGTCACATGAACATCCAAACTATAAAACTTGATAAACGTGTGCGGAGAGGACCCGCCCGCCGCATCACATATCAAATGTAGAGGGGCCCCCTTCGCCAGGGCCAAAGAGGAGCCCACCCCTCTGGTTGAATGAGCTCTGACACCTACAGGCAGAGCACTAGCATCCCTCACCCATCGGGACATAGTCTGTTTAGTGGCCGCAGCTCCCCGCCGATGGCCCCCATAGCACAAAAAGCTCGGACTTGCGCCACGGATCAGTGTGACAGACATATGCACAAAGCGCACACACCGGGCACAGCAAATGAAGCTTCTCCTGCTCCGGCGTAACAAACGGCGGAGGACAGAAAGCCTCAAGAATAACAGGATTATGAGCAGAGAAGGGAACTTTCGGCAGATAAGCAGGGCGTGGATGCAGAATAACCTTGATCAGGCCAGGGGCAAAGTCCAGGCAGGACGGGGAAACCAATAAAGCCTGTAAATCCCCTATCATCTTGAGAGAGGTAATGGCAATGAGAAAAAACTACTTCAAAGTCAGAAACCTGACGGGCGCTGACTCCAGTGGTTCAAAAGGGGCAGCCACCAGACCCTCAAGGACCACAGCCAGGTCCCAGGAAAGGACAGTCACTCTAGCAGGCGGCCTCAGCTGCCTAGCCCCTCGAATGAAGCGGGCAATCAGCTGGTGCCTCCCAACTACCACCCCATCTATCAGAGCATGGCTAGCCGAAATGGCAGCCACAAAAAAACTGAGCGTACTAGGGCAAATGCCTGAGGAGAGCCTGTCCTGCAGAAACTCCAGCACTGAAACAGTTTGACAGTGAATAGGGTCCGCATGGTGCGCAACGCACCAGGCCTCAAACACACGCCATTTGAGCGCATAACACCTCCTAGTAGAGGGAGCCCTAGCACACAAAATAGTATCAATAACAGGGGCCGGGGAGTCCCGCTGCCCTTAACTGGTCCCCTCAGGGGCCAAACCCACAGGTTCCAAACCTCCGGCCGGGGATGAAACCCGCGCCTGAGAGAGGAGATTCCTCCTGGACGCAATCGGCCATGGCGAGCCATCGAGAAGAGCTATTATGTCCGAGAACCATATCCTGGTTGGCCAACAGGGCGCCACTAGCAAGAGACAAGACCCCTGTTGATGGACCTTCGCCAGGACTCCTGGGAGGAAAGGAACTGGGGGAAAAGCATAAAGGTGCATGTTGGGCCATACATGCGCTAGTGCGTCCAGACCCAGAGGAGCTGGAGGAATCAGAGAGTAAAAGAGGGGACATTGTGCAGTCTCCGACGAGGCAAAGAGGTCCACCTCTGCTTTGTAAAACTTCTCCCATATCTGAGTCACTACGTGGGGGTGAAGTTTCCAAATCTGCCCCCACATTCATGTGCCCGGGAATATAAATTGCTCTCACCGAGAGGAACTTGTCCCGAGCCCAGAGCAGAAGCTGCCGTGCTAGCCCGTTCAGGCAACGCGAACGCAGTCTGCCCTGATGATTTATATATGAGACCACTGCTGTGCTGTCCACTTGCACCAGCACATGGTAACCCCTGAGCTGTCGGAGGAAGTGTTTCAGAGCCAGAAACACAGCCGTCATCTCGAGGCAATTGATGTGCCACGCGAGATGATGTCCCCCTCATAAACTCTGGGCTGGACGGCCGTCCAGGACCGCGCCCCAGCCCGTAAGGGATGCGTCCGTCGTTAGCATCTTGCGACGACAACATGGACCTAGAGTGGGACCCAGAGTGAAAAACTGGGGTCTGAACCACACAGACAGGGTACAAAGCCTGTGGCGCGTAACCCTTATTCGGCTCAGGGGATTGGCTCTTGGATGAAATCCCCTGGCTCGGAGCCACAGCTGAAACGCTCTCATGTGCAAGAGGCTCAAAGGAACCACTCTGGACACAGCTGCCATGAGACCCAGAATCCTCTGAAAAGAGCGCATAGTGACCTCCTGGTCTAGCCTGACTTCTCTGAGAGCCCTCAGAATGGACTCCACCCGAGCAGGAGACAGATGTGCCTGCATGTTGGCGGAGTCCTAGACCACGCCTAAATATGTGGTCCTCTGGACAGGAGAGAGAACGCTCTTCTTGGCATTGAGTCTCAACCCCAAAGACTCAAGGTGAACCAGCACAATGTCCCGGTGACATAGGGCTAGCTCCCAAGACTGAGCCAGAATGAGCCTATATAATTCAAAACGCAGATGCACTGGAGCCGCAGAGGACCCGATATTGGTACGCTTCCCCCCGAAAGCGAATCTGAGAAATTTCCTGTGCTGTGGCAGTATTTCTATGCAGAAATATGCATCTCTCAGATCTATAGTGACGAACCAGTCGCCTAATTGGATCTGAGACACAATCATTTTTATGGTCAACATTTTGAATTTGAACACCCTCAGGAAGCGGTTCAGACCACGCAGATCCAATATTGGGCGTAAACCCCCATCCTTCTTGGGAACGAGGAAGTAACGGTTGTAATGACTGGACCGCCTGTCGGCCGGAGGGACGCGCTCTATGGCCCCTTTGTCCAGCAAGACTCGCAGCTCCCTGAGTCAGGACATGTGCCTGCTCTGCCCCCACAGAAGTGGAAACCACACCGTTGAAGCACGGAGGCCAATGTGCAAACTGAATCCTGTAGCCCCCCCGTGACGGTCTTTAGCACCCAAGGGGAGATGTGAGGCAGAGACGCCCAGGCTGCAAAACTCTCCGAGAGAGGCACCAGAGACACGTCGGCTGGTGGGGAGGGGGAGGGGGTTACGGAGGGGGAAGGTGCTAATAATATGCTGGGGACCACTGCTCCCCGAACCCCACGGACCTGGGGGGGAGGGGGGGGGGGTCCGCCACACTCTGCTTCTGGGCAGCACGCCGGGAAGAGGCTGGACCTGGCTGGGGCCGAGTGGCCGACGGCCCCGGAACCTGAGCGCGGTGGGGGAGGAACCTCACGAACGCTTCCTCATAGCGTTTGGCCTCCCTAAACCTCATGGCGACAGCATCTACGGCATCACCAAAGAGTCCAGAGGGGGAGACTGGGGCAGCAAGGAGGAAGGTCCTGTCCTTCTCCTTGATGCCCGTGAGGTTCAGCCACAGATGCCTCTCAGTAGCGACCAAAGCCGTCATAGAGTGGCCGATGGCGCGGGCCGTCTGTTTAGTCGCCCGGAGAGACAGATCTGTGGCACGGCGGAGCTCTAAAAACGCCTCTTGGTCTAGAGACCCCCCCGCACCCAGATCCTTCAGCAGGTCAGCCTGATAAGCCTGCACACAGTCAGTGTGCATTGCAGCACCAGCCTGACCCGCTGCCTGAAATGCCTTCCCCACCAGCGATGACGTCATACGGCATGGCTTGGTGGGGAGGGTGGGTTTCTGGAGGGAGGACGATGCCCCACGAGAGAGGTAACCTGCAAGCGCCTCCTCAACCCAAGGCATTGCCCCATAGCCCCGCGTCTCTGCCCCCACAATAGCTGAATACGTCAGCGTCGAAGGGACAAACACACGGGACGAATAGGGATGACTCTACGAGCGAGAGAGCTCACTGAGGTCTCTCCCCCTGGCCACTCGACAGAAATCTGTCGTCCAATTTTGAGCGTTTGGGGGAATCCTGGCCCCGCGGCCAGTCAATGCTCAGCCGCTCCACTGCCCTGGTGACAACCTCGAGCAACTCCTCAACCTCTACCTGAGAGCGGGAGGAGCGCCGCGAGGCAGCGGCAGAGGGGGCCAGGGAGGAGGTGTCATCAGAAAGCATGGGCCTCATCCTCGTCTGGCAGAAGCGAAAGGGACAGAAAGCCCTCTGATCTCGGCACCTCAGCCAGCTCCACACGCGACCCCCAGGATCGCAGCGGGGAAGTGCCACCCCGCTCTTTGAAAAAAGTGAGGCGAGCACGCAAGACCTTGACTGACAAAAGGTCACAGTGCTCGCACTCCCCCGCTAGCCCGAGGGCCGCGTGTTCTTCCCCCAAACACTCGAAGCAGAACGCATGCAAATCGTCCTCTGGCAGGGAAGAACACACACATGGACGTTCTGCACAGACATACTTTTGTTTATGTTTTGTGATATTTTCACTCTCTTAACACCACACACAACTGTCTGAAGACAAACTGATCTGGAGACTGTTCCTGTCACATGCCTTTTATACCTCCCCAGCTCAATCAACCAGGTGTGCCCAATCTCGCAGGTGCTGTTGATTGAGCAGGAGGTATATAAGCAGGCCAAATCCCTTTGGCGTGTTTGACACACAAGCTTCACAACTGGTCCAACAAACGACATTTCCCATAGCGTATGCTACGCAGCATCGAAGTTTAGCTTTTGAAGGGGAACAAGAGACATCTGATGCAACAACTGCCAAAGCTTCACACTAACAAGTTCAGAGAGAGGAAAACATCAACAGTGTATGACTTTGACAAACTTCAGCCTGATGTAAACAATGGGTCACCCACCTGGGCACTACAACTTTGGAAACATGACACAACTTGGTACAGGATTACAGTTTGTTTGGGGATGAAAGTAATAACACACAGTTAACTTAGTTTGGTTTGGAGCCAGAGCATCAGAGTCAAACAGAACCTTTAAAGGAACTATGAGCAGTATATATTTTTTATATTTCATAAAAATGAGCCACATATCTCCCAAGATATGATGTAAACATGTTTAAATCAAATATTAGTTTTACTGGTAACAATGGAACAGCAGGTTTATTCACAATTAAAAAATATATTTTTTTACTTATATTAATGACAGTGATAGAAGAGGAGAAGCAGATGAAACCAGAGGTCAGAGGTCAGTGCACCATACTTCCCCCAGCTTCTAGCTCCTAGAGCAGCTTAGCTTCAGCTGTGGAGTTAACCCTGTTCCTGGCCTGACCATAAGCTTTCTCACAGAGGAACATCTTAAGCCTAACCTTAAATGTAGAGACTGTGTCTGCCTCTCTAACATGAGCTGGAAGCTGATTCCATAAAACAGGAGCTTGGTAACTAAAGGCTCTACCTCCAACTGTACTTTTAGAAACCCTGGGAACCACTAATAGCCCTGCATTTTGTGAGCGCAGTACTCTGCAGTACTCTGCTTGGTTGGTATGGCTCTATAACATCATTAATGTAGGATGGAGCCTTGTAAGTCAGGAGAAGGATTTCAAACCTAATTCTGAATTCAACTGGAAGCCAGTGAAGTGAAGTTAGCGCAGGAGTAATATGTTCTCTCCTGTTAGTTCCTGTTAATAATCTTGCTGCTGCATTTTGAACAAGCTGAAAACATTTTAAAGAGTTTTTAGGGCACGCTGCCAGCAGACAGTTACAGTAATCCAACCTAGATGTAACAAATGCATGGACA
Source organism: Bostrychus sinensis (assembly GCA_020698575.1). Classification (NCBI taxonomy): domain Eukaryota; kingdom Metazoa; phylum Chordata; class Actinopteri; order Gobiiformes; family Eleotridae; genus Bostrychus; species Bostrychus sinensis. The sequence goes on along the minus strand of CM036240.1, from coordinate 5,194,365 downwards.
AGTTTTTCATTATCACTTTTAGATAAAATATTTCTGATTTTGGCTATGTCGCCAAATGAAAGAACGCTGTTTTACAGGCTTGGTTTATATGAGCCTTAAATGATAAATCTTGGTCAAATAAATCTCCTAAGTTTATCACAGTAGAACTAGAGGCTACACTGACACCGTCCAGGGAGACTCTCTGGTCAGACAGAGCATCTCTCAGCTTTTTGGGGCCTAGTATAATGACCTCTGTTGTTTTCTGGGTTTAGGAGGAGATAATTAATTGTCATCCAGGTCTTTATGTCTATCACACAAGCGCTAAGTTTCTCTACACGGTCATTCTGATCAGGTTTAATTGATAAATACAACTGTGTATCGTCTGTGTAACAGCGAAAATTGCCATGTTTTCTGATTCTGTTTCCTAAAGGCAGCATGTAAAGCATGAACAGAATGGGTCCAAGTACTGAACCTTGAGGCACTCCATAGCTAACTTTACTGCACTGTGAGGAATGTTCATTTACACTGACAAACTGGTACCTATCAGATAAGTAGGATTTAAACCAGCAGGGGTCACTCCTCTGACCCCTATGTCACATTCTAATCTCTGGAGTAAGATGCTGTGGTCAATGGTGTCAAAGGCTGCACTGAGATCTAACAGAACTAGGACTGAGACCAGTCCATTGTCTGAACTTAATAACAAGTCATTTGTGACTCTAACTAATGCAGTTTCTGTGCTATGGTGGGCTCTAAACCCTGACTGAAAATCTTCAAATAAGCTATTGTCCTGTAGGTGGCGACATACCTGTTTAACTACAACTCTTTCTCGGATAAAAGAAAAGAAAATAATAAAAGAGAGAAATAAAAGAGAGATTTGATATTGGTCTATAGTTGGCTAAAATGTCATTATCTAGGCTATGTCACATTTTAATCTCTGGAGTAAGATGCTGTGGTCAATACTGTTAAAGGCTGGAATGCACTCGCCGGGAAGTGACATCAGCAGTCACAGAAAAAAATAAAATAAATAAAAATAACAAAGGAAGTAATACCATAACTTTTTGCAAAAAAATTATAAAGTATACTCTCAAATTTAGTACAGTGGCCTGGGGTTTGTTGTATCAAAAAGACAAAAAGTGAAGCAAAGTTGAATATAACTTTTATATTTTCATTAAAAGCACAAAAATTACATACACAGAGAGGCCTCTAGTGGTAATTTAACATCCACATTTCTATGTGTAACAATTTTGCACCAATATACACTTCCTAGAAAACAATACAATTCAATATGAAGTGATGTGTATTGATGTAGTTGCATCATAGGAATAAAAAACAATATATCAATATAGTAAATGAATCGTTACACTCCTAGTACACAGAGTGATATGTTTATTTTAGTAAGTATTTATTAATTATGATGATTATGGATAACATTAATATCATAATACTGAATACTGACTTGGGGTTGAATGTTCTCCGGAGAACATTTGCAGATATTTGCGACCCTCCACCTGCTGCACCCCTGCCTTGTGCGGCGTCTACAGGAGAGAGAGAAAAACAGCTGCTCTGAACGAGGTTTTATTTTTAGTAATACACCACCTCTCCATGACCCTTTTCATGCTTTTTTGTTAAATCTAATGACTTTTATAGTTTCATATTAAATTTCAATTAATCCTGATCAGAATGACCATGTAGAGAAACTTAGCGCCTGTGTGAGAGACATAAAGACCTGGATGACAATTAATTATCTCCTCCCAAACTCAGAAAAAACTGAGGTCATTATACTAGGCCCCAAAAAGCTGAGAGATGCTCTGTCTGACCAGAGAGTCTCCCTGGACGGTGTCAGTGTAGCCTCAAGTTCTACTGTGACAAACTTAGGAGTTTTATTTGACCAAGATTTATCATTTAAGGCTCATATAAACCAAGCCTGTAAAACAGCATTCTTTCACTTATGTAACATAGCGGAAATCAGAAATATTTTATCTAAAAGTGATGCTGAAAAACTTGCATTTGTTACATCTAGGTTGGGTTACTGTAACTCTCTGCCGGCAGCGTGACCTAAAAACTCTTTAAAATATCTTCAGCTTGTTCAAAATGCAGCAGCAAGATTATTAACAGGAACTAACAGGAGAGAACATATTACTCCTGTGCTAGCTTCACTTCACTGGCTTCCAGTTGAATTCAGAATTAGGTTTAAAATCCTTCTCCTGACTTACAAGGCTCCATCCTACATTAATGATGTTATAGAGCCATACCAACCAAGCAGAGTACTACAGAGTACTGCAAAGTACTGCAGAGTACTACAGAGTACTGCAAAGTACTGCAGAGTACTACAGAGTACTACAGAGTACTGCAAAGTACCACAGAGTATTACAGAGTACTGCAGAGTACTACAGAGTACTGCGCTCACAAAATGCAGGGCTATTAGTGGTTCCCAGGGTTTCTAAAAGTACAGTTGGAGGTAGAGCCTTTAGTTACCAAGCTCCTGTTTTATGGAATCAGCTTCCAGCTCATGTTAGAGAGGCAGACACAGTCTCTACATTTAAGGTTAGGCTTAAAACGTTCCTCTTTGAGAAAGCTTATGGTCAGGCCAGGAACAGGGTTAACTCCACAGCTGAAGCTAAGCTGCTCTAGGAGCTAGAAGCTGGGGGAAGTATGGTGCACTGACCTCTGACCTCTGGTTTCATCTGCTGCTCCTCTTCTATCACTGTCATTAATATAATTAAATATATATTTTTTGATTGTGAATAAACCATCTGTTCCATTGTTATCAGTAAAACTAATATTTGATTTAAACATGTTTATATCATATATTGGGACACATGTGGCTCATTTTTATGAAATATAAAAAATATATACTGCTCATAGCTCCTTTAAAGGTTCTGTTTGACTCTGATGCTCTGGCTCCAAACCAAACTAAGTTAACTGTGTGTTATTACTTTCATCCCCAAACAAACTGTAATCCTGTACAAAGTTGCGTCATGTTTCCAAAGTTGTAGTGCCCAGGTGGTGACCCAGTGTTTACATCAGGCTGAAGTTTGTCAAAGTCATACACTGTTGATGTTTTCCTCTCTCTGAACTTGTTAGTGTGAAGCTTTGGCAGTTGTTGCATCAGGTGTCTCTTGTTACTGTTCACACTGGGATCACAGCTTCTGGTTACCGTGACGACCGCGAGGCCCCCGGTGCTGTGGCTGCAACAACAATCTGCACACGCTGCAGTCATTAGCTTCCATTAATGGGACACACGCTGCCACTCCGTCATGGGACAAATTAAAGGTGTGAACAGTGCGAAGGCTTAATGACAAACACTATGACCTGAAGCACACTTTTACTTTTCACTCACTTTACCAACTTCAAAACACCAAAACTTTAAGCCATATCAACTTTAGCAACAACTGATAGAGAGTCCTAACTTGTGGACCTGTTTACCTAAAACTAGATTACAGTGATCAATGATTTTCAGTATTATTTTAACAGTAAAACCATGACACAAAAAGTTGTTATGTATGGACAAACAAATAATTGTGATGGTAATAAAAATATTCATCATTTATAAAATTATTTATAACAGATACAAACATGGTGGGGTGAAATAAAAGTGAAATAAAGGGGCTATATTATGCTTAAACTATTTTTGGACAAACTTCTTTACAAACTTTAAAACATTATCTGACTACAACAGAAAGTTTAATAAGTACTCTACAGGTGCCATAAAGAAACAGTTATGCTCTTTTGAACAGAACCATAGAAAAAAATAGCTTTTTATTTCCTTAAACTTTTTGTATGATGCCATTTTGAAAAAGCTGCGAGGAATCAATGGAAACCACTGTAAATTTTGACAACTAATTTTTATTTAGTTTTAGTCTTAGTCGTTTGACTAAGATGCTATTTAGTTTTAGTTAAGATTTAGTCATGTAATTGTTTTTAGTTTTAGTCTAGTTTTGTCTACTAAATCTCAAACAATTTTAGTCGACTAAATCTACAATAGATTTAGTTAAGCCCAAATATGTATTTGTCTTTTATTTAATGTTACGACCCTGGCTCTGGGGTCGCAACCGAGGAGGACACATCAGACAAAAAATAAGGTTTAACAAAATAATCTTTATTTAATCAATTAAACTGAATTAAATATGATCAAACTAAATTGGACCAAATTAAGTTTACTATGAACTAAGGATAAAAGTGCCATGTTATCTGACTAGGACCAGGACCAGGAGCAGGCCAAGACCAGGACCAAGATCCCACCAGGACCAAGACCAGGCCAGGACCAGGACCGGACCAGGACCAGGAGCAGAACAAGATCAGGACCAGACTAGGACCAGAACCAGACCAAGCCCAAGACCAGGACCAGACAAAGATCAGACCAGGACCAGAACCAGAACCAGGACCAGAACCACAACTAGAACCAGGAGCAGACCAAGACCAGGACAAGAACCAAAAACAGGACCAGACCTGGACCAGACCAGGACCAGACCAGGACCAGGACCCCAACCAGAACCAGAACCAGACCAAGACAAAGACCTGACCAGGACCAGAACCAGAACCAAACAAAGACCAGACCAGGACCAGAACCAGAACAAGCCCAATACCAGACCAGGACCAGACAAAGACCAGGAGAAGGCCAGAACCAGAAACAGGACCAGACCTGGACCAGAATGGGACCAGAGCAAGACCAGACCAGGACCAGAACCAGAACAAGATCAAGACCAGACCAGGACCAGAACCAGAACAAGATCAAGACGAGACCAGGACCAGAACAAGATCAAGACCAGACCAGGACCAGAACCAGGACCAGAACCAGGACCAGAACCAGGCAAAGATCAGGAACAGACCAGAACCTGAAACAGGACCAGACCTGGACTAGACCAGGACCAAAACCAGAACCAGAACAAGAAACAGACCAAGACCAAATGAGGACAAGAACCAAAACCAGAACCAGGACCAGACAAAGACCAGGAGAAGACCAGGACCAGAATGGGACCAGAGCAAGACCAGACCAGAACCAGGACCAGAACCAGACAAAGATCAGGAACAGACCAGAACCAGAAACAGGACCAGACCTGGACCACACCAGGAACAGAGCCATGACCAGACCAGGACCAGACCAGAACCAGGACAAAAACCAGAACCAGGACCAGACAAAGACGAGGAGAAGACCAGACCAGAGCCAGAACCAAACCAGGACCAGACCAGGACCAGAAGCAGAACAAGGAGCAGACCAAGACCAGGACCAGAACCAGAAACAGGACCATACCTAGACCAGACCAGGACCATACTAGGACCCCAACCGGAACCAGAACTAGAACCAGAACCAGACCAAGATCAAGACCAGACCAGGACCAGAACCAGAACAAGATCAAGACCAGACCAGGACCAGAACCAGAACCAGACCAAGACAAGGCCAGAACCAGGAGCAGACCAGGACCAGAACCAGAACCAGGACCAGAACCAGAACCAGGCAAAGATCAGGAACAGACCAGAACCCGAAACAGGACCAGACCTGGACTAGACCAGGACCAAAACCAGAACCAGAACAAGAAACAGACCAAGACCAAATGAGGACAAGAACCAAAACCAGAACCAGGACCAGACAAAGACCAGGAGAAGACCAGGACCAGAATGGGACCAGAGCAAGACCAGACCAGAACCAGGACCAGAACCAGACAAAGATCAGGAACAGACCAGAACCAGAAACAGGACCAGACCTGGACCACACCAGGAACAGAGCCATGACCAGACCAGGACCAGACCAGAACCAGGACGAAAACCAGAACCAGGACCAGACAAAGACGAGGAGAAGACCAGACCAGAGCCAGAACCAAACCAGGACCAGACCAGGACCAGAAGCAGAACAAGGAGCAGACCAAGACCAGGACCAGAACCAGAAACAGGAACATACATAGACCAGACCAGGACCATACTAGGACCCCAACCGGAACCAGAACTAGAACCAGAACCAGACCAAGATCAAGACCAGACCAGGACCAGAACCAGAACAAGATCAAGACCAGACCAGGACCAGAACCAGAACCAGAACCAGACCAAGACAAGGCCAGAACCAGGAGCAGACCAGGACCAGAACCAGAACCAGGACCAGAACCAGGCAAAGATCAGGAACAGACCAGAACCCGAAACAGGACCAGACCTGGACTAGACCAGGACCAAAACCAGAACCAGAACAAGAAACAGACCAAGACCAAATGAGGACAAGAACCAAAACCAGAACCAGGACCAGACAAAGACCAGGAGAAGACCAGGACCAGAATGGGACCAGAGCAAGACCAGACCAGAACCAGGACCAGAACCAGACAAAGATCAGGAACAGACCAGAACCAGAAACAGGACCAGACCTGGGCCACACCAGGAACAGAGCCATGACCAGACCAGGACCAGGACCAAAATCAGAACCAGGACCAGACAAAGATGAGGAGAAGACCAGACCAGAGCCAGAACCAAACCAGGACCAGACCAGGTCCAGAAGCAGAACCAGGAGCAGACCAAGACCAGGACCAGAACCAGAAACAGGACCAGACCTGGACCAGACCAGGACCATACTAGGACCCCAACCGGAACCAGAACTAGAACCAGACCAAGACCAGACCAGGACCAGAACAAGAAACAGAACCAGGACCAGAACCAGAACCAGGCCAGGACCAGGACCAGAACCAGAACCAGAACCAGACCAGGACAAGAACCAGAACCAGGAACAGACCAAGACCAGCACCAGAAACAGGACCAGACCTGGACCAGACCAGGAAGAGAGCCATGACCAGACTGGGACAAGAGCAAGACAAGACCAAGACCAGATCTGGAACTAGACCAAGACCAGGCCAGGACCAGAGCAGGCCTTGACCAATACCAGAACCACAACCAGGACCAGGACCAGAACCAGAACCAGAACCAGGACCAGGACCAGGACCAAGACCAGAACAGGACAAGACTAAAACCAGGACCAGGTCAAGACCAGGACCATGCCAGTATTTTATCTGTGTGCCCTTTTTGAAGCTTGAGCCCCTGCCCCCCAGTAGCTCTCTGCAAGGCCCTGATACTCTTTAACAGCTCACCTTTATGAGCGCTGATAGACCTGCCCATCTGCCATTATTTACACAAATAATAAAAATCTCTGATCACACAAAATGCAGAGTACTACAGATATTCAGCAGCAGGTGCTTTCTGAGGCCTTCAAAGAATCAGGCATGGATTTGTTTTTAAAATGGATGCACTCTTTTTGGTTTAGGAATACAAAACAAAAAAAGCCAGATTTATTACTTGGTAAACTTCACCAAAGTTAGTCAAGTGTGCTGAGTCATTGATTTGATCACTGCTATTCAAAGTTAAGTTGTGGAGTTGTTTTGGCTCATGATGCAAGTGGCTTGGGAGGTCCAGTGTCCATCTGGGAGCAGGCGGAGGTGGAGAGAGACGAGAGAAAAAGCGTCTGGATGAAGTCATTTCTCCCCCCACCCGTCTCCTTCCTCCAACATGAGCAGTGAGCAGCTGTACCAGTGCTACCCAGAACTGGGCAATCGGTCCTGCACCAGGCAGATCCCAGATCAGAGCTTCGCAATCTATCTTAGCATGCTTTACATTTTCGCCATCTGCACCGGCATCCTCAACCTTATGGTCATCATCGCTATCTCGCATTTCAGGCAAGTCACAAGCACTGACATCAGGTTTATTGTAATGCATATACTCATTTTGTTTCTTTTTCTCAGGCAGCTGCACTCCTCTCCTAACTTCATCCTCCTCAACCTGGCCGTCTCAGACTTCCTGACGTGCTGCGTGGTGATCCCAGTTGACGGTTCCATCGACTTCACTTGCTGGCCAGTTGACGACATCTTGTGCCTCGTGTATGGTGTCTTTACGTCCACACTGATTTCTGTATCGACCGGAGGCATAATCCTTATCTCAATAGACCGCTATGTAGCCATTTGCAACCCCATGCACTACCCCACCGTGATGTGCAGGAGATCCGTTAGCATCGCCCTGATCGCCTCCTGGATCGGCTCTGTCCTGTTCGGTTTAGGGTTTAACCGTCACAATTTCATTATGCCAGGGCAGTATAAGAGCTGTGAAGGGGAATGCACGTTAGTGATAAAAGAAATTGAATTTTGGTTTCACGTGGCATTGTGCTTCTGTGGGCCCTTTGTGATCATAATTATACTGTACTTGCGAGTTTTCTTTGTGGCAGTGTCGCAGGTCCGTGCCATGCGTTCTCATGTTGCAGCCACCGCACAGCAGCCGGCGGTGAACTCCAGGAAATCAGAGCTGAAAGCGGCGCGGAATCTGGGCTTTGTTGTTTTTCTCTTTCTCCTCTGCTACACGCCGACCTACGTGCTGGTCTTTGTGAGTATGAATGTAAACATATATTTCTTGTCCTTCCTGTTTGACTTGCTCAATCTGAACTCGTGTTTTAACCCCTTACTCTATGCGCTCCTGTATCCCTGGTTTAGGAGATCTGTGAAGCAGATAGTGACGTTTAGGATTTTTCAAAGTGGGTCACGAGATGCAAATGTACTATGATGACTTCAAGTGCAGTGTTAATATATGAAAAAGCACTGTTACCGATAACCCATGTGCAATGAATTTGAAATAGCACTTTACACATTTAATATGACATCTGTAAACACTGAGGCATAGGGTTGAGAACCAAAAGGGCGCAAGTGACATTCTGGGTTTTCTGAGATTTACAAGACTTACAAATCAAATGAATGCTCTTGTTTTTACTGCCAAAAGATCACAATAAAAACAACTGGCTATCTCTGGACATAGGATTCAGACAGTGTGATAAATGAATATAAATGCTATACTGTTATGTCATTTAGAAAAAGACAAATGGCTGGAGCCCAAAAAGGAAAAATAACTATTATTAGAAAGAAAAATCTGTCACTGGTTCTCAAGCTGTGATACTTGAGAGTCTTTTGCTCTTTTACTCCTGCTCTGATAAATAAATTCTGGTCTCAGAAATTTGATGTGAAGACCACTGCTTAGTCTTTGTTCAGGCCCAGTTTAGTCCTGGTTTAGTTCTAGATTTGTCCTGATTTAGTCCTGGTTTAGTCCTGGCTTAGACCTGGATTAGTTCTGGTTTAAGTCCTTGTTTAGTCCTGATTTAGTCCTTGCTTAGATTTGGTTTAGTCCATGTCATGTCTTTATGTAGTATTACGTCTTTACTTTATTAAAGATAATACTTGGAAAGCCAAATATTTCCTGAGGTGGTGGTCTGTGATCTCTGTGTTTGAATATTTAGCATTTATGAATTGAAATTTGACAAAAAGTCAGGACTGTGCCATTTTTTCTTCTCTTGTAAATGTTACTTACAGCCTTTGGTTCTCAGCCCTCAGTATAAAAAAAAAGAAAAAAAAGACTGATGTGTATATCTACTGTAAATATTTATTTAGCAATTGAAACATCTATACTTAATACAAAATGCATGGTTGTAGTTGTTCTCTCTCGGCTATGAATGCAAATTGAATTTTCCAGAGGTAATAGATGTTGCATTACTGTTCTGAAATGAAAAGCTGTTTTTCACCAATAGAAAAGGCTCCCCCTGTGTATACACCGCCCATGTGGGAGTCAAAGATACCAAACCCAGTATTAGTGGATGGGAACAATTAGTCTACACAAAAGCACTTTTATCATCACATGGGATTTCTTTTGTGGAAAATATAATTAATACTAATGAAAAAAATCAAAGGTTATCAGTTTTAGTTATACATTTATTGATTAATAACATAAAACTCTGTATAAAGTCTTTTGTGAGTATTTCTATAACCTTATTCATAGCAATCCACTGTCCATGAATGTAAGTGATATACAATATATTATAAATAAAATGTATTTTGTCTCTAATTGTTTTGGATTGTTTATTTCACATATGTAAAAAATAAGATAAGATAAATTTATTTCTAATAAAAAATGAAATTCCTATTGCCATTACAAGTTAAAGGTACTGTAACCACATGCACTCATACTGGTTATAAACGGTACTGCAGTCTAAATCAAAACAATGGTCTCTTGTCTGATTGGATGAACGGTGATACAATTTTATGCAAAACAACTTGGCCACTATGTAAAACATATTTTTAATTGTTAATAAATCAACTGTACCATTGTTATCAGTAAAACTAATATTTGATTTAAAGAGCAACTCAACCCTAAACCACTTTTTTTTTTTTAGTTGGTCAGCTGTACAAACCAGGCTTTAGTGATACATCTCACTGTTTATTAGGGCTGGGTATTTCCAACAACCTCACGATATGATACATATCCTGATACATTCTGAACAAAGCACAGGGTCAAACAAGTTTACATGGATGTTTTATATTCTGTATATTGGCTGTGTGTGATATAACCTAACCAACATGACAATAACAGACAATGGTACATAAAATAATACACATTTTAATGAGCTTTAATATAATCTTATACCCTTAACTAGCAGCTATGGCTTATCTAGCCTACGTCTTGTCATGTTTTTGTGAAGAAACAAATGTATCTCCATGTTGAGCTGAGCTGTAATGTCCCAGCAGTGGAGCATACTCTCTCTGTTCCCTGGATGCAGTGATTATTTCAGGCCAAGTTAGACACAAGAGGATCAGTAACTTTGTTCTCTCTCAGTTGCCCTTTACAAACACACGCCGTCACCCAGACCCTCTCCTGAAATCTTCAGGAGAGGGTCTGGGTCCCCCCCCCCCCCACACACACACACACACACACACACACGCACACACACACAAAGCCAAGACTTTTCACACCCGGAGTCTATCCTTGGAGGCCCCTAGTGCTGTGTCCATAGCAATCAGCTGTTTGTACGGGGCAGTAGATATTACGGTGGCCAGCTGAAGATGCGCACGCTGTGCATCTGTGGATGCACTGCACGTAAATCCTTGTGCGCTCCAAAATTAGTTAGTGCACCTCTTTTCTCCGTATAGTTAAGATGTGCTTTAGATTGAGTAAGTGTAGGGATAATATCAGCACTTAAACCGCCGTCACTGCTATGCACTGCTTTGCCTTGCTCTGCCCTCATACACCCTTATATGACTTCTTACACTTTGGTATGCCCTACTACACCTGCATACGCCCTGGTACACCTTCAAACACCCTGCTATACCCTCACACCCTGCTATGCCATGCTATGATGCCCCCAACATCACAGAGCCACCAAAATCAGAGGGAGAGCCCTGCTCACTAAGCCCAACACGTCTGCAGTGAAGATTTTGTCCAAAGAAACGCTTTTGGGACAAACATGTTCTAATAGCTAAATAGCTCTGAGGATGAGGAGTGCGTTCTAACCCACTATATAAGTACCATTTCTGTTCAAAAGTCATCCTTCTATCACTAGTGGCTTTTGAGAGCGAACTTGAGGTTTTCACAAGTTTAAGGGGTACCCCCTTGCCCTCCCAATTGTCAAAAAGTATCCCTTATGTCATTGACAAATGGGAACCCTGAGATCCAAATTGTGACAATTGGAAACCCATAACATGAGGCTCTCAGGGTTCCCATTTGTCAATGACGTTTTAAGCAGACCCCACCCTCCCAAGAGCTTCCTCTGCCCTTCTCCACCCTCCTCTGCCCTCTTCCGCCCTCTTACACCTTCTTGCACCTTCCTCCACCCTATTCCACCATCCATGGCGCTTGCAAATACTTTTATTTCAAGCCCGCGCCTTAAGGTCCCATTGGTCAAAAAGTGACCTTTTTGTCATGTTGCCGTGACAAGCTGTGCACTGCAAAGCCATGCCACTTTGCCCATGCCTGTCAAAAATGACCATAAAAAACCCCAAATGAGCTAAGTAGATTTCCAGGTGAAGCTGTGTCTAGTCCTTTCAGGGATACAAAGGGCCCTCAAAGAGAGAGGTACAGTGCAAGTTTGGTGGCTAAAGGACACATTTTGCCCAAGATACAACCCTTTAATCAGGAGACAAATGGATATACATTTTTATACAATTTTCAGTCTGGAGTACCAGGAGCACTGTGGATTTAACATATGGGCTATATTCTGATAAATGCTATTATGTCCTCTTTTGTCATAAGCAAGAGACAAAAGATCACTTTTTAACAAATGGGACCGTATTGTCAATTGTCAAAAATGTTCCTTTTTGTCACAACACTAAGGGAAAATGACAAAAAGGTCACTTTTTGACAAATGGGACCTTAAGGTGCGGGCTGGAGACAAAAGTATTTGCGAGCGCCATTAAAGCTGGAGGGGGGAGGAGGAGGGAGAAGCTCTTTGTAACCGGACTGTTTAAATCTATACTGACAAATGGGAACCTTGGACACCAATGTTATGGGATGCCAATTGTCAAATTTTTGAAATTAGGGAATTGACAATTGAGTTCCAGGGTGGGATCCCATTTGTCACAGGTTCACCCATCAAAGTGACGTTTTGGTCCAGTGACAATTGGGAACCCACCCTTGAACCCAATTGTCAAATAATGATCAAATCTACTTTCAAGTATAAAGTCATTTTATGTCAGAAAATTATGATTTCACAATGGATGCCTCTCTGCCATGCCACTTGGTCCGTACCTGTCAAAAATGATCATAAAACACCCCACCTCTAGCTATAAGGGTTAGCTACTTTCTCAGAGGTATGACCTAAAGACAGGGTGTACTCCCGGCCGGGGCCAACGCACTTGTGGCCCTCAAAAAAATTTGGTCCTGGAATGACCTCTGGGGCTTTCTGGATATGTCAGAGTATCACCCAGTCCCCATTGTCAAAAATGCACTTTTTGTCGCATCGGGCTCAGAGGCTGAAAGAAGCTTTTCAGAAATCTAAGGGGTACCCCTTGCCCTCCCGATTGTCATAAAGTGTCCCTTTTGTCATTGACAAATGGGAATCCCGGAGCCTCATGTTATGGATTGACAATTGTCAAAATTTCAGAATTAGGAAAATGACAGTTGGGTTCCAGGATAAGAGGCGGTCAGGGTTCCTATTTGTCACAGGGTGAGAGAATTGTCAATTTGTCAATTTTTGAAACCAAGGGAACTGAGACAATATCTACTTTCACGTATAAAGTCATTTTATGACAGAAAATTCAAATTTCACAATGGATGCTGCTCTACCGTGCCACATTGTCCATAGATTTCAAAACTGACCCTAAAGGACATCAAATAGTCAAAGTAAAATTCCAGGTGGCTTTGTGCCTAGTCTTTTTAGGGGTACGAGGGCCCAGAGAGAGAGAAATGTACAGTGCAAATTTGGTGCCAAAAGGACACATTTTGGCTGAGATACAAACCTGTAATCATGTGACATTTGGGTATCAATTCCCATTCAATTTCCCATTCATTTTGACTTCATCTGCACATCTCCCCGAACGACATATTTTTTGAGCCGGGCATCTAGCTATAAGGGTTAGCTATTTTCTCAGCAGTTTGACCTTGAGGCCTCAAATTTCTGTCACATCCCTTGGACCTGACTACGAGTAACATATTACAGGGCCAAGGCTCTAGCTCTTTGTTTGGGCCAAACCTTCTCTGATCCTCTCAGTTTTCGCAAGGGGGGTTCTTCCCTCCGAGCCGGACGCACCTACAGCCAAGATTTGGTCTGAAATGGACTTTTGGGACAAACGTTGCCTGATGACTCTGAAAACAATACTGGGTGTTCTTTCTCACTGTCAGACACCCAGGACTTAGTTTCTAGCCCAATAGAATCATATATTGTCATTTAAAATCTTTGAAAAAGACATGCTCAAAGGTGAGCAAGTCTCATGGGGAGTGGCGCGTCGGAGTGCCTCCGTGGAGTAGATTCCTCTTCAGTTTTGAGAGAGGAAAAGGTGAAAGTAGCTAATAAAATGTTCAACACTGATGTAGCTTTGAGAACTGCTGACTCTGATTCTGAGGGAGAACATCTACTTTTTGAACCGAGAGAGAGCGAAGAGAGCCGCGAAAGTGAATGTGCGAGCGAGGAGTGGTTTCCTGGTGGCGGTCCTATGCTCACAGTCACTGCACACGGCGTTTCCCTGTCACTCTGCCCACTGTAGGTGACAGAGGCAGGCATGCACTTAGTTACTCTGGCCCCGAGAGTGAACCTGAGGTCGGGAATAATGCAGTTTTGAGTGTAGTTTGTCCTGCGACTTTCTCCCGCTGAGGCTGTGCAGCACGGAGTCTCCGCAGCCGCTGTACCAAGAGTGAACTCGGGAACAGTGCGGTTTTAAGTGAAATAAATGTACACCAAGGAGAGGCAGGTGTTGCCGAGGCCGCAGTGGGAGCAGCGTGGCTAAAAGACGAGAAAAAGTTCAAACGTGTTTATCATCTTGTATTTACTAAAAATAACATAATTCAGCATGTCCGGCTGATAATGACGTCACAATATGCAAAATATATGCAGATTAGATGCCTATAATTTCTACATTCATAAACATAACTGACATTGTTCTCAGTAAGACTCTATCTCTAATTATTTTAAGCCACAACCTTTTGAATTTTGGATGTCAGAAAACTGTATTTTAGAGAAAAAAATCTGGCGGTTAAAAAAAACATACATGCTTAAACACCGATATTAATTTTAACACATGCATAGATATAAAATAATAAACCTACCATTTGAATAGGCCATTTTTTTCTCGTGTAGATAGTTCTGTAAAAAAAAAAAGTAATTTTTATGAAGAGCTCTGTTGGGGTTTTGTGTTTTCTCCCTCCTCCCCTTTGTGTTTTCTCCCTGCAGAGCTTGTGTGTGGCAGGGGCTGTGGCTGGCTCCTCCCACGGCAGTTGAGACTCACCTGCATTCAATCTTCCAATTTACTCCAGTACAAAGACCTGGCCTGCTCTCAACTACTTTGCCAGCTAATTCCGTCCTGCTTGGTAGTGCTTCTGTGTGTCCTGCTGCTTCTTTTGTTGGAAATTTTTGGACTTTTGAACTTACCTTTGTTCCTTGTGCCTAGATCTCTCCGGTGTCTCACTGCTGCTGTTACCAACTGAAGCCAGCCTGCTCCCTGCCTCCTCAGCCTGTTTTGTGAATAAACTGGTTTAAAACCTAACAGTTTTTGGCTCTGCTTTGGGGTCCCCCCAGCTGGACTGTAACAGAATTATCTGGCCAATATGGACCCCGCAGAAGGAGAACGGTTTAAACAGGCTATTTCCTCTCAAGGCGCTCGTTTGGGAGAACATGAAGAGGCACTAAAGGAGATCGTGGATTCCCTACAAAGACTCACCGCCAGTGTACCCCAGCTCAGCAGCCATCTAGACCAAGTAACTACTCACCTCTCTGCTCAAGCTCCTGTTCCAGCACCAGCTCCTGTTCCTACGCCTGCTCCTGCCCCACCTGTTCCAGGGTCTCCATATTCCCATTTAGCCCAGGCCCGTGAACCATTCATCCCAACAACCGCAAGGTACTCTGGAGAATTAGGGACATGTAGCCAATTCTTACATCAGTGTATGCTAGTTTTCGACCAACAACCTCTTACCTACTCTAATGATAAAGCTAAAGTAGCCTTCATAATGAGCTTACTTTCCGGCAAAGCTTCAGCTTGGGCAGTAGCTTTTGCTAGTAGCAATGCCCCCATTTGCAATTCTCTAGGACTCTTTACCTCTGAGATGTGTAAGATTTTTGAGCATCCCCTTCAAGGTAAAGAGGTCGGTAACAGGTTACTATCATTACGTCAGGGTAGAGGTTCTGTTTCTGCTTACTCCATTGACTTCCGTATATTGGCTGCAGAGAGTGGGAGGAATGAGAAGGCTTTGCAAGGAGTGTTTTTCTGGGGGTTAAGCGAAGAGATTAAGGATGAGCTGGCAGCCCGTGATGAAACCTCCTCTTTGGAAGAGCTCATTTCTTTAGCTATCCGTGTAGATGGCCGCCTCAGGGAAAGGCGCAGGGAGAGAGCAGCAAGGCAGGGCTTTCCCTTTCCCAACTCCAGACAACCAGCTCCCTCCACTTTTCCACAAGAGTCTGCAGCTTCCACTCCTGCCTCTAACACAGAGGAACCAATGCAGTTGGGAAGATTAAGACTAACACCTGAGGAGCGTCTGCGTCGTCTCAGCCAGAACCTCTGCTTATACTGTGGCCAGGCTGGCCACATCCTGATCCAATGTTTGGCTCCTCCAAAAGGGGCAGGCTCATCAGCTTCAGGAGGGGCGCTGATGAGCCATACTACATCTACAGATCCCCCCTCCAGATGTATCCTGCTTGAAGGAACTGTTACGTGGTCTCAGAACTCTTTTCCTCTTCAAGCCTTGGTGGATTCTGGTGCTGACGACAATTTTATTGACTCTGCATTTGTCTCCCATTGCAATATCCCTATAGACCCTCTACCTGAGCCTAAGAATGTTTTTGCCCTTGATGGTAGGCTACTAGCCTCAGTCACTCATCGTACTGTTCCAGTGTCTCTGCTGCTCTCAGGAAACCATGTTGAGACAATCTATTTTTACATTGTCCCCACACCTTCCTCTCCACTAGTTTTAGGTCTCCCTTGGCTTAAGCTTCACAATCCCCACATTGACTGGTCCTCTTCGTCCATAATCAATTGGAGTCTTTTTTGTCATTCCCATTGTCTCCACTCTGCCAGACCCAATGTTCAGGTTACTACGCTAACTCCACCCAGACCCGTAGATCTCACCCTAGTCCCCTCCGACTACCATGACCTACAGGAAGTTTTTTCCAAGGATCGAGCCTTATCACTTCCCCCACACAGGCCATATGACTGCAGCATTGACCTGATACCCGGTGCTGCTCTACAACCTCTCTAAGCCAGAGAGAGAAGCCATGGAATCTTACATTTCAGATTCGTTGGCTGCGGGTTTAATCCGGCCTTCTTCGTCGCCTGTAGGGGCAGGATTTTTCTTTGTAGACAAGAAAGACAAGTCCTTAAGACCTTGTATTGACTACAGGGGCCTAAATGACATAACCATAAAAGACAAGTACCCACTTCCACTCTTAGACTCTGCATTCAGCTCCCTCCATGAAGCAACTATTTTCACCAAGTTGGACCTCCGCAATGCTTACCACCTGGTACGGATAAGGGAGGGAGACGAATGGAAAACAGCCTTTAACACACCACTTGGACATTTTGAGTACCTTGTAATGCTGTTTGGCTTAACTAATGCCCCAGCTGTTTTTGAAGCCCTGATAAATGATGTCCTGCGAGACATGTTAAACAGATTTGTGTTTGTATACCTTGACGATATTTTGGTTTTTTCTCGTTCCCACCAGGAGCACGTTCAACATGTGAAGCTTGTTCTACAGCGCCTTCTAGAGAACAGACTGTATGTGAAAGCGGAGAAGTGTGAATTCCATGTGCCTTCCGTGAGTTTCTTGGGATTTGTTATTGAGAGAGGTCAAATCAGGACCGACCCAGCCAAGGTTAAGGCTGTGGTTGAGTGGCCAACTCCTACTAACAGAAAACAGCTTCAAAGATTCCTGGGGTTTGCTAACTTTTATCGAAGATTTATTCGAGACTATAGCAGAGTCGCCTCTCCCCTCACTAAATTAACATCTTTGAAAGTCCCATTTGAATGGTCAACTGAGGTGGAGGCAGCATTTGTCAGGTTAAAAGATCTGTTCTGCTCTGCAGCTGTTCTTTCTCATCCAGATCCATCAGCACAGTTCATTGTGGAGGTGGATGCGTCGGACTCTGGTGTTGGGGCAGTACTCTCCCAGCGCTCACCCTCAGACCAAAAGCTTCATCCTTGTGCCTTTTATTCACGTCGTCTAACACCTGCTGAGAAGAACTATGACGTTGGCAACCGGGAACTCCTGGCTGTAGTTTTGGCCCTTAAGGAGTGGCGGCACTGGCTGGAGGGCTCAACTCAACCATTTGTGGTTTGGACAGATCACAAGAATTTGTCTTACCTCCGTTCTGCCCGCAGGCTCAACTCGCGCCAGGCTCGGTGGTCTCTCTTTTTGGGTCGTTTCGATTTCACCCTGACTTTCCGCCCCGGTTCCAGAAATGTAAAACCGGACGCAGTGTCACGTCAGTTTGCCCCATCTACTGAATACTCACCTGAAGAAACCATTTTGCCTCCTCCTTGTATACTCGGAGCAGCCACCTGGGAGGTGGAAAGGGTAGTCCGGGAGGCCCAGGGGAGTGACACCACACCTGAGGGTTGTCCACCAGGTCGCCTATTTGTCCCTCCATCTGCCAAGTCGGCGGTGCTCCAGTAGGGACATGCCTCTAAGATCTCCTGCCATCCTGGATTTCGCAGAACTCTAACCCTGCTACAGCAACGTTTCTGGTGGCCCTCCATGACTACTGACACCAAAGATTTCGTTTCCGCCTGCTCCGTCTGTGCCCGTAGTAAATCTTCTCACTGTGCTCCTGCTGGATTTCTCAGCCCGCTTCCAATTCCCCATCGACCTTGGTCTCACATCGCTGTGGATTTCGTTTCTGGCCTCCCACCTTCTGAAGGTAACACCACCATTTTGACTATTGTAGACAGGTTTTCTAAATCTGTGCATTTCATTCCACTCCCTAAACTGCCCACAGCTTTTGAGACTGCTAATCTGCTCATTCAGCATGTTTTCAGACTCCATGGTATACCCCAAGACATTGTTTCAGACAGGGGGCCACAGTTTACCTCTCAGGTTTATAGGGCCTTCTGTCGCTCTCTGGGAGCTTCTGCCAGCCTGTCCTCAGGGTACCACCCTCAAACCAATGGCCAGACGGAACGGGCAAATCAGGATTTGGGGGCGGCCCTTCGATGTGTCACCGCACGCCATCCAGCCTCCTGGTCCACTCACCTCCCTTGGATTGAATACTCCCATAATTCCCTAGTCAGCTCGGCCACTGGTATGTCACCTTTTTATGGCAGCTAATGGGTTTCAGCCTCCTCTATTCCCTACCCAGGAGAGAGATGTAGCAGTCCCATCTTCGGCGGGCCCGGCATGTTTGGCAGGAGGTCCGCGCTGCTCTCTCGAACGGCTGCTCGTAACCAGAGGCTTGCTGACCGCCATCGCTCTCCTGCCCCTACCTATGTGCCTGGCCAAAAGGTTTGGCTCTCTACCCGAGACTTGCCCTTACAGACTGAATCCCGCAAACTGTCTCCCAGGTATATCGGTCCTTTTGAAATTGAACGCATAATCAATCCTGCTGTGGTTAAGCTGAAGCTGCCCCTGTCTTTGAATGTCCACCCTTCGTTTCATGTGTCCCTTGTCAAACCTGTCTCCACTAGTCCTCTCCAGTACAAAGACCTGGCCTGCTCTCAACTACTTTGCCAGATAATTCCGTCCTGCTCGGTAGTGCTTCTGTGTGTCCTGCTGCTTCTTTTGTTGGAAATTTTTGGACTTTTGAATTTACCTTTGTTCCTTGTGCCTAGATCTCTCCGGTGTCTCACTGCTGCTGTTAACAGTTTTTGGCTCTGCTTTGGGGTTCCCCCAGCCGGACTGTAACAAGCTCGTCTGTTGCCCAGGAAAATTCTGTTTAAAAATGAGCACTAGTGGCTGTATTTATACCCAACAGCCTGATCTCCAGCTGTTAGCTGGGGCAGGCCGCATGGTTAGTGTTAGCCACCAGCCATCTTCTCATTTAGATATTTACACAATTGTAGCTAATTAATAAAATAGCTAAAAAAGCACAATGAATAGTAATTTATTTATGCTAGCTAGATAATTAATGGATAAAAAAAATTGCTTTCAATAGAGACCACACACTATATGTTATGATCAGAAAGATTGACCTTTTTTCCCTATTAGGAAGTATTAATTTAATGCATAAAACCACATAAAGCACCTTTCACTAACAACACTGTGCAGACAAACCAAAAATACAGCAAGCAGTTTTTGAAGCTCTTGTTTTTATTTTTACAGGGAAAATAACTAAGAGAGAAAAGAGTCAAATTTAAGTAAAGACCTCTTTTCTGGCTAAATATTACACATCCTTAAGGTTCTTTTATACACAGTACACAGTTTTACACAGTTTTGTATTACCTTGGGGGTTAATCTAGTGCTTTTCTTTTACTCTTATAACTCCTTATCACTAATGTGTTTTTGTAAGCTTTTTCTCATGAGATGTAACTACATTATGTGTTAAAAAACTTTCATTACATGGCCAACATACACCTAATTACAGATATAAAAAAGTTTAATTTGATCATAGCTAGTGGGTTTGTGACATCTACAATCATTAATAACTCCTTATAAGCAAATACATTCCTGTAAAACTCTGTATATTCAACAGACATAGTTTTTAAGACATTTATCCTGTGTAGTGGGGGTTTGAACATCTGGCATCGTAGTCTACACCATAAAACAATAAAGTTTCACAATGTTTTGTAATCAACTTAACCATCCACAGGTCACAGCTAACACATCAGACTATAGACCATTGTATCTGCTACAGAACTGTGCGTAGTGTACACATGAACAAAAGGTCAGGGTGGGACACAAGGAGGAGGGGGGCTATCCCTGTTCAAAGGTGTATTAATACTTACTACTTACTATCACTGGCCTATTACATTCAGGTGTGTTGGTGGAGACTGTGTCTCAATGGAATACACCTATCTTACCTGTACCCAAGGTAGGCAAACCCGACTATCACATGGTACAGGATTTCAGGCCTATTAATGCAGTTGTCAAACCATTACCACTACTAGTGCCCAACCCCTTTGTGTCACTGACAAATCTGACACCTGACCACATTTTTTTTGACAGTAATTGACCTGGCTAATGCATTTTTCTGTCTGCCACTACATCCAGAGAGCATGAACATGTTTGCCTTTACCTACAGGGGGAGACAGTATGCCTATAGGTGCATACTATAGCTCCTACTGAACATGACATTCTCACTGCAACACACTCCACTCTCGCAAGACTGGCTGAGAGGGGGTATAAAGCTAGCAAGTCAAAATTACAATGTGGAAGACAGAGAGTTGTATTTCTTGGCAGATTGAGCTCAAGCTCTTCTTCCTCAGTATCCAACCAGCACCGCTCCACCTTTCTCCATCATCCAAAACCTGAATCAGTAAAGGATATGTTGTCATTTTTAGGTTTAACAGGTTTCAGAAAAAACTATTTGCCTGAATATGTCAACCACACAGCCCCACTAAGAGCCCTAGTAACTGAGGCGAGGTCTACAAATCTCACTGCTCAACTGAACTGCACCACTGAAGCAGAGGAAGCATTTATTTCCCTGAAACAGCAGATGGTGTGTTCATGCGACTTGGCTGTTCCTGACTACACATTACCTTTTCATTTAGATGTTACTGAAAAAGATGGGGTTGGCAATGCAGTTCTTTTTCAGAAAAAGGGGGATGGTGTGGCTGGTCAACGACAAGTACTAATGTACCATAGCTAAACTGGACAACACAGAGAAAGGACATCCACCATGCACACGACATGTTGCAGCCATATCCATGGCAGGAACTAAAACAGCACACAGTGAAATGTCATCATGTCATGTACTAGTATTAGTATTTGCAGTAGTAGTAGTGGCAATAGTACCAACAGTAGCAGTAGTAGTAGCATTAAAAGTAGTAGTAGTAGTAATAGTAGAAGTAGTAGTAGTAGTAGTAGTAATAGTAGAAATAGTAGTAGTAGTAGCATTAAAAGTAGTAATAGTAGTAGTAGTAGCATTAAAAGTAGTAATAGTAGTAGTAGTAGCAGTAGTAGTAGTAGTAATAGTAGTAGTGGTAGTAGTAGTAGTAGTAGTAATAGCAGTAGAAGTAGTAGTAGTAGTAGTAGTATTACTAGTAATAAAAGTAGTAATAGTAGTAGTACTAATAGTAGTAATAGAAGTAGTTGTAGCAGTAGTAGTAATCGTAGTAGTAGCAGTAGTAGTAGTAGCAGTAGTACTATTAGTTGATTTTAGGTGAATGTAGCCTATAGTGAATCCGGGTCAGTGTTAGTGTAAGTATTAACATTGATTATCTGCAGACTGTAAGTATTAACATTGATTATCTGCAGATTGTAAGTATTAACATTGATTATCTGCAGATTGTAAGTATTAACATTGATTATCTGCAGATGTCCAGGATGTTACAGCTCTGTGTCACACATTCAGTAAAATATGACGTTAATGTACTTTCAGTGTGAAACCATTACCGAACAACAACTCTTTTTGTTCCACACATGAAACAAGATTGTTACTCACATGTGCACAAGTCTCAAGCTTTGCACAAATCTTTTTGACAGTTCTTTTATGCTGCTTTGTTCCACATGTAGATGGTGCATTCAAAGACGAGCAACAACAATGACCACAACCCAGCAAGATACATGGGTAAGAAATAGGGCCTACTATATGGAAATATATATATTGAAGAGCCTTAAGCCTGTACACAAGTAGAGCATAGTCATTTTTCTTGTTGCTCTGCTGCCACACATTCAAGTGTCTTTTCATGTTCTGCCACCAAGACAACCATGATCCACCTGTTTTAGATTCTGAACAGAATCATTTAAATGACTCACCAAAGGTAATAATAGAGGAATAGTAGAGGACCAAATGTAAGGACCAGGACCAGGGTGGTAATAGAGCAAAAAAGTTTGATTTAATGTAGTTAAAAATGGTTACCAAAGGGTCAAAATGTAATCAAAAATATAACTCAAATAATAATTTACAAATTTTGGGCTCAACTGAAGTCAACTAAACAGAACAAAACTAACCTCTCTAGACTGAACAAATAAAGGCTTACAAAGAAAAAGACCAACCCAAAAACAACATAACTGGAAGGCATTACACTGAAAATTAACCAAAAACAGCAACTAAAACTAAAGTAAGATTTTAATCAAATCATTCTAACTAAAGACAAAATACTAATAGTGAAAGTTAAACAAGAATAAGCAACTAAAATTAACTATAAATACTATTAATGATGATGCTCTCCCTTCAGTCTTTGCTCAGGTCGGCCCTTCCATCTTCCAGCCCATTGATCTTGCTCTTGTCTGGAGAAAAAAGTGTGAGTAAAGCTTCAGACAAATGTTAACCAAAATGTGGGCCCCTAAATTAGCCAGCATGTGTCTAAATAATATGACTGATCTAAACCGTGTATAGTATTTTGGGATTATAACGTAGAAAAATACATTTGTGACTGTAAACAAAGAAACACTAACACAAAGTGGTGACTGAGGTGGCCACCACAAATACCAACAGGACAAATGAAAGCATAACTTTTCTCATAACTCTGGTTTCTTTGCTGTTTTGCCTTGTTTTCCTCTATAAAGCTCTGCCTACATTTCAGAGTAAAACACTATTGTAAATACTCCCATGTCCAGTTGACTCCTATATGTATAATCCATATATATGTATAAATGTATAAGACCAGGTCCCAAGCCCTCCATCTCTGCTGCCGTGACAAAAATCAACAAATTAAGCCATCATTTGCTTGTTGTCACGAGACTTGCAGCGCTCATGCTTCCAAGTGTCATATTTGTCCCAGAGGCAGCAGAGGGAAATGCAGGACGCTTCATTCACCTCGCAAGTAGGGATGTAACGATGCACTGAAGTCACGATTCAATTTAAGAGTTTATGTTCACGATTACAATTTTTTATGATTTTATTAGCAGACTTAGTTGCAGAATAATTATGTTATATTATATTATGATTTTTTTACATAGCTTATTTTTGTCTCCTTATCAAACTTAAATTGTTGTACATTTCTTATTAAGAGA
Organism: Bostrychus sinensis; assembly: GCA_020698575.1. Taxonomy (NCBI): domain Eukaryota; kingdom Metazoa; phylum Chordata; class Actinopteri; order Gobiiformes; family Eleotridae; genus Bostrychus; species Bostrychus sinensis. The sequence continues at coordinate 5,170,862 of CM036240.1, read as the reverse complement.
AACTGAATAAAAAAGTAGACACTAAAACAATAGATAGGATCAAAATAACAAAAATATATAAAATAATTTGTTTTAATAACATCTTTCTACTCTCCTCCAAAAACAGATAAACTATTGTAGCAAGCAACGCATAGAGAAGCAGCTTATTATAAATCCACTCCTCAGTAATATATAATGGGCCTAATATAAGTTAAGTCTTATACAAATATCACAGAGGAAAGTCACATCCTCAGTAAAGACTCTGATCTCCATGGAAACACTCCGGGGGAGGGGCCACTGAAACTTCAGATAAACTTTAGCTGTTGTTAACCATTTAGCTTTCCTTTAGCTCACTGCTAACAACAAGCTACTTTCTGAACAACGGCAAACGGAGCAAAGAGGTTTGTGCAGCCTAAATAAAACCTTCAGATGTGTCTCTCCTGCCGTCTGCCATGGACTTGTTGTTGTTGTTGTTGTTCCCTTGTGAATGAGGACGCTGTGTGTGCTCCTCCGTCTGTGAGTGACAGAGGAGGGAGCACTCTTCTGAGCTGCTCTGAGTAATGAAGCTCTTGTACAGGCTTTTCACGTTCCCAGCACGTCGGGCTAATTATTTTATGAGTCCTGTAAACTAAAACTTGATATAAATGAATGTTTCTCTTCTGTAAAATGGCCAGGTAATGATGTCTAGCGCCAAATATGTGAGCCAGATTACACACCATTATACTCTGGTGGCCTGCTGTTTTAAAGGGACATCGCAATTAATTTTTTTCCATACGGATTCAAACATTTTCTCTTTAGCATCAATTTTTAGCTGATTTACAAAGAATCGTTACATCCATCCATTAAGGTAAAAATAGTTTTTCTTTAGACATTTGCTTGAAATTGGACTTTCTGTGACTACCATCACCACATGGGAAGTTTCTTGTGCCACACTTTTCAGAAGGATGAGTGGTCCGTAGTAGTTACACTACAGCAGATACTGAACTCAATGAAATGGTCAATGAAAGGGTCACAGGAGTAGACACCAAGACTTCTCTCTCCCTGGAGGAGAAACAGAAGACTTCAGTGAGCTCTGTGCAGCTGTTTTTTTATGTAGAATGTAGAGCCATTATTTTTTTTTACCAGTGCAGAGCAGCTGGTTGTTCACATGAGGTCCTCAGTGATACAAGTTTAAAACTGAAGACACTATTAACCCTCTGTTCAGTCTCTGTGCCAAATAATCTCTTTATATATACAGTCAGCTTATGGTTTCTGAATGTAAAGTATATGTTTAAAGGATCAGGATAAGGTGCCAGTGGAGAATACTACGATACATTTCAAAGTAGCATGATCTTTACTAGGACGGTGACCACATTTATATGCACAATAAAAACAATAGCAGTAATGAAACAGTTCATGAACAGATGTGCAGGAGATTGCCAAAAAAAAAACTTAAAAAGTGGCAATCTCCAAAAGACAACATGTTCTAAAAATATTTTGGATCCAGTAAAACAGTATACATGTACAATAAGTAAAATACCTGTACAACGGTTTTTTTACTGTATATAATCTACTACTATCTATAATATATCCAGATCAAAGAGCTATACCATATGGAAATTTTGATTTGTTCAAGAGTAGAAATTTAAGTGCATTTTTAAACCGTTTAGAAGAAAGGTCTAGAAAAGATGCAGGAAGGCTTTTTTATATTTTGGACTCTGTGGAGGACACTGAACTGAGACTGACAGGTACGAGAGGAAGGAATCCTGAGGAGATTATTACCATGAGTTGGATACATGTGAAATTCATTATTGAAAGAAAATATATCAAGAAAATGACGCGGAAGTAGCCTTTTTATAGAACTGTGAACAAATAGAGCAGTTTGAAGCTGATTAACTTGGTTAACACTGAGAACACCAGCCTGAAGAAATAAACGCTGAGACGAGTGTCTCCGATCAACACAGAAGATTATTCTTAACGCTCGCTTCTGGAGACGATAGCTTGGTTCCAGTTTAGTGGGATGAGTGCTGGCCCAAGCAATATTACAATAATTTATATATGGATAAACCATTGCGTAATATAGCATAATAGCAACTTTTGTGTTTATCAAGTGCCGTGTTTTTCCAAGTATACTCACAACTTTGGCTATTTTTGTGTCTATAGCACTGATGTGGGATTTCCAGGATAAAAATTCATCCACTAACACCCCAAGAAAGCATGCTGAACGAACATTACTTATAGGAATATAATCAATTTCAATTTTCAATGAAGAGTTGAACGTGCCTGGCTTAATACCAAAAAATATAAAGTTAGTTTTTTTAATGTTAAGCGACAACTTGTTAGCCTTAAACCAAGTGGATAACTTAGCAAGTTCTTCATTCATCACCTTTATAAAAGTGTCAGAATCCTTATGGGAGTAAAACACACGTGTCGTCTGCAAATAAAATTGTAGACAATTTTTTTGAGATATTAGGGAGATCATTAATATATAATAAAAATAATAAAGGAACTAAAATGGACCCTTGTGGTAAGCCGCACTGAAGAGGAAGTAGAGGAGATTCTGTTCCATTATAGTTGACAAATTGATGTCTATCAGTAAGATAGTTAGTAAACCAAAGTAATGAATTGTGCCTGATACCAAGATGTGAAAGTTTCTCAAATAAAACTGAATGATTGACAGTATCAAAAGCCTTTGATAGATCCAGGAAAATACCAACAGAGTTTTCCTTTCTATCTTGGGCTTTAAATATTTCAGTAAGAAAGTGAACCTGAGCCATGTAGGTTGAATATTTTTTTTCCCTAAAACCATACTGATGTGGATACAATATATTATTTATTTCAAGATGTTTGATTAATCTTTGATAAACAAGTTTTTCCAGGACTTTTGATATAGTTGGTAACACAGAGATTGGCCTATAGTGATTAAAAATAGTCGGGTCATTATCTTTATAAATTGGGATATTTTTTGCTCTTTTTAGTTCAATAGGAATAATTCCATTGTCAAAGGAAATATTAAAAATATGAACTAAAGTTTTAGTGATATAGGGGTAGATTGATTTAATTGTTTTACCATCTATATTGTCATATACTGGAGAACAGTCTTTTAGATTGATTATAATATCTCTAACTTCCTCTTCAGTAACAGGCGGGAGGTTAAAGTCATCAGCGATGGGAGGATCCATAAACTGTAAGGGTCCCAAGTCATTTGGAGGAATTCTTGAAGCCAAAGTTTGGCCAGTCTCTGAGAAGAAAACATTAAATTTCTTGGCAATTAGTTGAGGGTCTGAAACAAGACAGTCATCAACCTTAAATTCACTGGGCAACTGCTTTTTAGCATGATTTTTCTTAAGAATACAATTTATTGTTCTCCACAAAAGGGATGCATTATTGCTATGTTTGGCTAACTTCATATTATGAAAATACATTTTTGCTCCTCTTATGATATGCTTGAGTTTATGTCTATATTTTTTGAATTGTATGTGATTATAGGGAGTGGGACTAGAAAGGTATTTTTTATATAATTTATTTTTAGTCTTCAAAGACTTAATGATAGCTGGAGTTATCCATGGTTTGGTCATTTTAAGTAGAGGTTTGGAAGATACAGACTCAAGGGGAAAACACAAGTTAAAGACCTGTGAAATGTTTGAAGAAAACATTGAAAAAGCTTTTTGTGGATCTCCTATTTGATAAATGTCTGTCCATGATAACTGACTGACCACTTGCCTAAATTTTATGAGGTTTCTTTCATTGAAAATCCTTCTAAATTTTATATGTTGTAAATGGGCATAAGGTTCACTTTTATTAAATATTAATAAAAATATAGGACAGTGATCAGCCACATCCATGCACAAGACACCTGGTTTCATGGTCTTATTTAGCACATTAGTAAAAATATTGTCTATCAGAGTGGCAGAGGTATCTGTGACTCTGGTAGGCACTGTAATCATTGGATGAAAACTATGAGAATACATGATGTCTATAAATTCTTTCATTAATAAATTTAATATTTTCAATATTACCATTAAAGTCACCTATTATATAACAGTGTTTCCCTTCTTGAGAAATAACGTCTAGAACTTTAGAAATTTCAACATTAAATGCAGAGAGGTTACAGTTAGGTGGTCTATAAATGAATAAAATTAAAACCAAGTTAGATTCTACTGCAACAACTTCAGAAAATGTTTCAAATAGTTCTTCAATGTCATGTCTTTCCTTATAATCTAGGCTTGAGTTCAAAAATAAAGACACTCCCCCATCGACCCTATCCTCTCTGTATCTGAAAACATGTTTATAATTACTGGGTTCAAAAAGACATGCAGTATTTTCAGATAGCCAGTGGTTTCAGTTAACCACTTTAAATGAATAATTAAGGTTTTCAAGACAAATAGATGAAGTATCAAAGTTTTTGGACAGACTGCAAACATTAATATGAAGAATTGAAAACTCATTCTTATCTTTTTGAAAGTTAACTAGAGCGTGAAATGAATTTTCACAACAATATTTAGATGGACTGAAATACTCTTGTTTTAGTTGGGAAAAACAGTTTTGTTCAGGGTCATTCTGAACTTCTTTTACCAGGAGGCCTGAGGCCTAGTCCAGTGCCCCACTCAGGCTAGAGCATGGACAATAGACAACAGGCCAAGGCTGAGAGAAATCCAACAAATATCAGCACTTGCAAAAATAATCCAGTTGATTTGAATGTATGTTCAATAAAGCCAAGCATTAATGAATACTTGCAGTTTATATATTAAATGCTTTCAACTGGCAAAATAGATCAAACTAGTGCTGTAGTGAGAGCCCAGAAAAATCCTTCAGCAGTGCACAGGAAACAGGAAGTACGCCTGTTATGTCCATACATAACAAATGTCCATACATAACAAACTGATGCCCCTTGTATTCTGACATCTTTCTATCAGAACCAGCATTAACTTCTTCAGCATTTAGAGCCACAGTATCTCGTCTGTTGGATGGGACCACACGGGCCTCAGCCTTCACTCCCCACATGCATCACCTGTCGCCAGGTCACCACTGTTCCTTTCTTGAGCCACTTTTGAAAAATACTGACCACTGCAGAGCGGGAACACCCCACAAGAGCTGCATCCTTATGCTTCCACATTTTTCCTGGTTCAAACACATCAACTTTGAGGACAAGATTTGGCCCAATATATCCCAGCCAGATCTGTGTTAATTCACTTCACCTGCCAGTGGTCATAATGTTATGACTGATTAGTGTAAATTTTGGTTTAAGTTGCTAATTTAAAAGGGTTCTATTTCACAGAATTGACTTTTTTGAGCTTTTTCACCATGTCTTTTGTTTGTTTTGTTTTTATAAGATGTTTTATGGCCATTTTAGGCTTTATTGGACAGTGTATAGTAGGACACTGGGGAGAGAGCAGCAGGAGACATTCAGCAAACTGTCAGAGCCCTGACTCAAATGCTGAGGCAGGCTATAGCTGCCCTGGAAATGTGCTTGCAGCTCTACCACTGAGCCATACAGCAGGACAGACTTCTACTACGTTATAATGTTGTTTCCTCATCAAAAACAGACCTGGAGTTTTGTTTTGTTTCATTCAAGCTAATTTGATTAGTCCTGTATTCTCTGGCACTGAGTTTCTGAGGCCTCAGAATGCTTGGTTCCATAAACTTCCACCTCTCCCACTCCAGGAAGCACTGACCAATCAACAAACCCTCTACATCCAAAAAAAAAAAAAAAAAACGGTGCACAGCTCTGTTTCCACTGATTCCTCACAGATGTTTTTTATTTTGTAGTAAAATGGCACTATATAAAAAGTTTAAGCAAGTAAAAAGCTCTTTTTCTATGGTTCTGTTCAAAAGAGCATAACAGCTTTGCTGCCCTCTCCTGGTCTCTTCAACTGTTTCTTTATGGCACCTGTAGAGTACTTATTAAACTTTCTGTTGGAGTCAGATAATGTTTTTAAAGTTTGTAAAACATGCAGTGCTGTTCTAGAGGTGTCCAAAAATGGTTTAAAAATACAAATAAAAGCATAATATAGCCCCTTTATATCACTTTTGTTTCACCCCACCATGTTTGCATCTGTTATAAATAATTTTATAAAAGATGAATATTCCCATTACCATCACAATCATTTGTTTGTCCATACATAAGTGTCATGGTTTTATGTTTAAAATAATGTTGAAAATCATTTATCACTGTAATCTAGTTTTAGGTAAACAGGTCCACAAGTTAGGACTCTCTATCAGTTGTTGCTAAAGTTGATATGGCTTAAAGTTTTGGTGTTTTGAAGTTGGTAAAGTGAGTGAAAAGTAAAAGTGTGCTTCAGGTCACAGTGTTTGTCATTAAGTCTTCACACTGTTTACACCTGTAATTTGTCCCATGACGGAGTGGCAGCGTGTGTCCCATTAATGGAAGCTAATGACTGCAGTGTGCGTAGATTGTTTGTGCAGCCACAGCACCGGGGGGCCTCGCGGTCGTCACGGTAACCAGAAGCTGTGATCCCAGTTCAGTTCAGTTTATTTGCCATTTGCAGTATTCAGAAAAAGAACTACATTGGAAACCAGTTGCAAGAGCTCAAAGTGCACAGTCAACATTTAAACAAACAAAACATACAACAAAACATACAGAGCACAAGCCTTCAATAAAACAACACATGGATACATCCTAAATAAAACCCAATAAATACTAACAATAAAAACTATATATAAATAGCAGTAAAAGATGTAACTAAAACAATAAGGTGCATGTCTTATGTATGAGGTATTTCAAAATGCATTGTTCAAGGTCATCACAGCTTGTGGAAAAAAACTTTTAGCATGACGAGATGTAGTGCATTTAATAGAACGATATCATTTCCCTGACGGAAGGAGGTCAAACATCTCAGCAGCACGTGGCCAAGAAGGATCACTGATGATCTGGAGAGCTCTGGTTAAAAGTCTAGATTTGTAAATCGTCTCTAGGACTGGGAGGTCACAGCCTATGGTCCTGCGAGGAGAGCGAACCTCTCTGTTTAAAGTTTTCTTTTCTTTCACAGTGAGATTACCAAACCACACTGTAACAGAGCTGGTAAGAAGACTTTCAATACCACACCGATAAAAGTTTAAAAGAATAGTTTTCTTTTGAGTGAATTCCCTTAGTTTTCATAAAAAGAAGAGATGCTGGTGAGCCTTTTTAGCAATGTTACTGGTGTTTGACTGCCAGCTCAGATCTTTGGAGAGAGTGACACCCAAAAACTTACATTTTTCAACCATTTGTACCTCAGAATCATAAATGACAATAGGCACCTTATTCTTACTATGTCTAAAATCAATAACCAGTTCACAGGTTTTAGAAGTATTCAGAACAAGGTTGTTTTCTTCACTCCAGCGGACAACATTTTCTACTTCTGCTCTGTAATGTGATTCATCACACATCACCACTGTTAGAGAAATGTGTATATAAGTTATCTACTTTTATATGTCTCATAAATCCTAAGTACAATATGTGTGTTATGAATGTATTAATCATGTGCTGAGTTACAGAGTGTTCCAGTAAGATAATGCTGACGCACGACTGACTGCTTAATCTATACTGACCGTATAGATTAAGCATGGCATGGCCGCAGAAGAATGACCACTGGATAAGAAAGTGCGGCCTCAGAACTGATAACCAGCGTTGTTATGTTAAATTATCATATGTAGAGTTGATGACTGTCTCTGTCCTAGTTCCCCAATTCCCTTATCGGACAGAGACGGTGCATGTAATCAGGGGCGTGATGTTTAATAAAAAGCATGAGAGCGACAGGGAGCCCAGAGCACATGGAGGGAATGTCCCCGGTGCATATCACTGGGTCTTTATCTCTGTCTGCTCTCCTAGCAAGTAAACCATTTAACGTGTCTGTGTTTCTTCTTGTTTTAGTATTATAGTTGGATTAACCAGCTCCAACATTTAGTCCTTCGAGCCGGATCTCAAGACGCCTGAGGACTCCGGAGGGCAACTGAGACCCAGGAAGACAGCGGCCGCTGCACAAATACCGTTTGACCGGCTGGCTCTTCGTTGTCGACTGGAGTCTGACGGCTGACGAGAATCCGAAGGAGAAAGACAGACACGCAAAGAGTGAGTAACCGTTGTAGACTGAATGTGAGTGTGAATGGGAGAAAAGACGCGACGCGCAGTAAAATAGAAACCTGTGGCATCCTCGGCTCTGGCAGGGTAACAGAGAAGTCATCCAACAAGTAACTCGAGGTTACAAGTAGTTGGTAAATGCAAAAAAAAGGGCTGAACCACCCTCCGACGGCAGATCGGTAAACGTTGGTCTACTAAAATATCGCGTTTTTAAAAAAAGAGAAAAAAAAACGGATAAGTAGACACAGGCCATGCATGTGAGCGTGAAAGGAACTGCAACGGTGAAAACAGTTCATTTAAAACAGTCAGAAAAATACAGTGAAGTAATACAGATGTGCTAGACAAGATTTTTCCGCCTGACCGCAGGTAGAAGCTTGAGAAATACTGTATTAACTATTGTCACTGTCTGACTGAAATCTTTTCCTCTTTAGAGGGACCTTAGGTCCCGCCAGGAGGAACTAAATTATAAAATTGGGAAACAACCAGGGAAAAAGGGCGGCCGACCCGGAACAACTAAAACACAAAGATTACAAAGTAGTAAAAAACCGTGACCCTAAATTAAATAAATATCTCCGCAAATGGATAAAAAAATATAACTTCAATGGTAAACTCAGCACAATAGAGCTGGCGCAGCTACGAGAAAAAATACATGCTGCTGTCATTAACTTTATTTATTGATTATTATAAACAGGGTTTTATTATAATCAAAAGGGGGAATGTTGTATGTGATTTTAACATGATCAAATATATAATGAAATATAATGAAATATAATGAAATATAATGAAATGTATCTAATCATGTGACCAGGATCTGACCCAGAACTCAAGACGTCACAACAAGTGCAAGAGAACAATCTGTGCGGGCGATGCGGCCTTCATGGGAGAGCAGAAACGATAACAGCCCCTTCCCTTACAACTCGCACTTCTCTGCTAATGATAACAACCCCTCCTTTACAACTCGCACTGCTTTGCCTGAGAACTGGTCCAGATCCTGGACTATGCCCATATCTGGAGTGGGTGGTATGAAGTTGAGCCTGGGTATATATATTCAGTGTGATAGGGACGGTCGTTGTTGGACGCCCAGCGTAAGTCCTGAGTAAGATGTAGGCGGTAGGGACAGATCCAACCCAGAGCTCTGTAATTTGGCTTATGAAAATAAAAAGACAAAAAAGCTGACTGGAGTCTTTATTGATTAGAAAAAGAACACGTCATTATGGTGACCCCGACGTGATCAGGTCAACAAGAAAACAGGGTTAGAGCCCTGGAGGCCTGAAGTCACCTCAACCGCCGGCGTAACAAGAGTACTCAGAACAGCCTGAAGCCTGTTCTATTGGACACTAAAAGTAGCCTGAAGCCTACACTGCGGCCAGAAGTTCGCATAATTTGAAAGTACTAAAGTCGTGGCCAGAAGTCCACGGGAAAAAAAAGGCGCCAGTCAACCATCGTCATTGCAGCGAACTTCTCCTCCCACTGACCCGGGCGGCCTCTACTAAAAGGTGAGCAGAAAACCTGTTTATTCAAATTTCTGCTATTGGCTAAACTAAATTGTGGTCAGTGTGTGTGGAGAGGACCGCAACAATGGAGGGTGAGTCTGACAAAGAGTTGAGTGAGTGTCAAGCTAAAAGTCAATCTTTGTAGGTTATAGTAGGTCTTTGTGTCACTGTAATCTCATTTTTCTTACTTCTTCAACTGATGCTTGAAAGAGGATACACTATAAACAATATTTAAAATGTTTTCTTGTAATTCAAAAATTGAAAACAATTTTGATAACAAGCGGAAGAATAAAAAGCAAAGGAAATCGGATTTAGAGAAAGTACAAGAACACAAAATTGTTTTGAAATGTGAATAACATGTAAAAAAAAAAAGATCAGATACTGCTGCCTGTGTTTCCTTTGTTTTTCCAGACCTCTCCACGGTGGGACTCCACCTGGACCTGGACTCCTGCCCACGCGTCAGTCCCCAGCAACAACAGCAGCAGCCTGAGCGGCCCCAGAGATAACAGCCGAGGTCGAGCCAGATTCCTCCAGTGACCTGCCAGTGAGACCAAAAGCCGACATGATCCACCTACACCATCAGGCCAAGCTACAGCTCCATCTGCAGTCACCCAAGCCATCAGACTCAGAACAAGAAGAACAGGAAGCCCAGTCCACCAGTTTAAACATGAGTTGAACTGACTGTAGCACCCATCACGTAAGAAAGCAAGTTTCTGTCGGGTCTTAAAGCTGCACTCTGTGAACTGGGCTCCTCCTCACAATGTCCAATGGTCCAAGCTGCCAGTGTGAGGAAATGGACAATTACAGCATCACCAAGGACTTACACACAGCTGCTCTGACCATGCAGCTGGATGCAGAGAGCGCGGAGGCCTGGGACAAGGACGTGGCCGAGGCAAGGGTTGTGGTCACTGGAACAGAGGACAGAGGGTCCACCAAGGACAAAATAGAGGCCAAGACAACGTATGGTACACTTGAGGACAGTCTGGACACTGGACTTGAGATTGTATAAGTTGGACACTGGATGCGAGAGGTCCACAAAGATACAGTGAAGGACCTCGCCTGAGTGCTCCCCAGGGGTCAGACTGACTGGGCAGCGAGGACAGGCCTGGTGAGAGACGCACCGAGGAGACGTCACCCAGAGGAAGGTACTGCACCCACAACACACACACATTCACATCTGTAGCTCTGCAATGAAGAACTGCTTACTGCTAACACACACACATTGATTTCATAAGCAGACACTTATTTGGAGAATAAGACTAAGCCAGCAGCTACAACTTATGCAAGTCTGGTCTCACTGACAAATACAGCCTTGCCACAATATACCATTGAATTGAATGGTGAAAAAGGAACGTTTCTTGTTGATTCGGGGGGGCACTAATTCTATGGTCAAAAGGCTAGTCTTAAAGAAATCTCCCAAAATGAGTGGTTGTTATGTTTTACTCTGTCAGTGCCTCTGGTGACACTGTGCGAGAGCAATATGTCTCCACTTTCATGCTTAGACCCTGCAGGCAAAACTTTTAAGCTCTTTTCCATTTGTCCGCATTATGTCCAGTTAATTTTCTGGGTTGAGATCTGATGTGCAGATTAAACATTTGCCTGTTCTCCACACCAGAAGGTCCTCAGGTTGTAACAATTGATCAATTGGCCAATAACAACATATTCACAGGAGTCAGTTTGGGAACTGGGACTCCTTTATATGTATAGCAATGGCAATTGCCACCAACTCCAATTACTACAGACCTAATCAAAATGGCACAAACCAGGTGTCTCCTGAGGGAACTACTTGTATGCACGAGGATGACTTGCACTGCACATCACACGAGTCACAGACTGGGCCCCACCTCTGACCCTGGGTCTCATTCTCTTCTGTGCTGAAGCAAACAGAATGCCTTTCACCTCTGTGTTACACTCAAACTGCTCTGTGTCTCTGGTGTCAGATAAGCATGACGCTTATCAAAACAGCACCTCCTCCTCCTCTTTCTCTCTGACTCTGAGGCTGCAGCCATCCCTGCTTTAAAAGCAGTTTCACAGGACCTGTGAGCAAAAAGTAAATATGATGTTGGTTTGATCAAAGATTGTGAACCAGTGGTGATCACCCCTAAATCTACTTATAGGCCATACCAGCACCAGTACCCCTTAAAACAAGAAGCTATTGTTGGCATTACTCCAGTTTTAATGCTCTAAGGGATGCAGGAGTAATACTGCTTTGTGAAAATTCTCCAGTACCTTTTTTTGTACAACTATATCACCATGGCATTAAGTGTTGCCATTTGCGGTCATGTAGTCAGACGTGGGAGAAGGTCAAAAGCCCCAGGTTACAACGGATAACCTGTACGATGGGAGTAGAAACACGTTAGACTGAGAGGGTTTAGCTTGCTCTTTTTAAATGGGACAGTAATGGTCAAAGATGTTTTGTTATGTTTTATTTATTTTTATTATTTTTTTTTTTACTAGTGCTACTCTGAGTTTGTTTGTTGTCTGTGTCTCTGTTCTTTGTCTTTGTCTGTTTGTCCAATGTCCTGTCATGTCAATGTCTTGTCGTTGGTAATAATAATGGCAAGACTGGTTAATTTACAAGCTACGCCCCTCCTTGTCTGCATACCAACCCAACATGATGATCTTTAGTAGAGGCCTGAATCCCAGCCTTGCCTTCATAACAATTTTTAAGAAAAAAAAAATCGGGCCAAATTGACACATGGGATGGTCCATGTGTCAAAAGGGGGGATGTTAACAGCACTCAAGCAAAAGTGGTACACAAAAGGGTTGACAGGTTATGTACAGAAATCTTGTCCACAGCACATAATGCAGGTAAAAGCACACACACAACACCTGCAGCTGGGGTAAGGAATCTGTATTTACTGAGAGCTCTGTGTATTTCTGTAAGTGTAAAATAACTAATTTAGGAAGCATTTTCTGTTTTATTTCAAAGGTGTATTGAACTTGTTGCAACAAGAATTAGAAAACTCTGCTCATCTGAAACAGTGGTGACCTTATGGGGCCATGTGATCACAGACAGAATACTTCCTGGCCTCAGCAATAATGCAACAAAATGTTTGAGTTAACATGACGTCATTCTTAAAAAATGTGCACAAAAATGAAAGGGGAATGGTAAAATACATTTTTGGGACTGACCAAACTCTGATGTGGACTTGACCAGGTTTAATAACACTTTCTGTGTGAATGTCTGGGTGAATGTGAATATGTGAACTCTAATCACTCTTTGTGTTGTTATCATCCAAAATGTTCATATTTCTGAAATTAACAGGTTTTAACAGGTGCTTAATAAAGATAATAAGGATGCAACAAACTGTATCCATATGGATCTGAACCCACTGAAAACAACTCTAGGAGAAGAGTTGTTGTGTGTATATGTTGATATTTCCCTCCACAGACTGAACTATCACCTAAAAGCAATACAAATGGAACAAAAGACTGAGCTGATACAAACCCATATGGAACAATATGAAATATGGAACAAGCACACTTCAGAAAAGTGTGTATCATTCAAGGAACTAAGGAAAATCCAAGGAAAATACATGGATGTGGTAACTATAACACCTTTGGTAAATTATTTCAGATTGCCTTATCATATTTGATGCTTTTATGTGCCATCTATGTGAGTCTAACTTATTTTGCCAAATTACAACTTTACAAAAAATCCATGAGAGAATTGAAATCAGAGATCATGGTCCAGACACGAGACCATCCCAAAAAAAAAAAAAAAAAAAAAAGGGGATGGCATTGTTTTATGTGCAACATGTTTCTCTATTTTCTCTCAGCAGGTCCCAGATAATACATTTACCAAAAACATGTTTCCTAAATGAATGCTGTGAGGTATCACTGCTCCTATAACCTCCACTCTGGGAAAGTAAATAACAAAATGGGAGAGTGCTGAGGGGAAAACAGGCATCTCCACCAAAGCTCTGCCGGTACTGGAAACATCACAGCTGACCAACTGAGCCACCTGGATAACGCTGGCTCCTTTAAGAAGGGCCTCAACTCTCCACAACAACCTCTGCTCCATCTCCGGCTTCTACAACTTCCACTTGGATCAATGCCAGCCGCTTCAAAAGGTCCCTGAGCCAGGGGACAACTTCTCATCAGTCGGAGACAAACAACAACCTTCTTCTCTGGACATTGAGGACATCAACACTGACTGAGAGGATCACCACTCACTGACTCACGACAGTCAGGCTGCGTTGACCTGCACGGACACAGGTGTGAGCCTAGCGCCGCCTGTGTTCGCTCCGGTGAATTCACAATACACATACATCTCACAACGAGCAGAGCACACACCTCACAGGTTGTTACTGCAACTGAAGAACAACAACCAGACTCATCTTGCGCATTTAACAAAAAGACTATGATATCTGAGCAAGACCTGGCCCAGAGAGGGACCAGGCGCAAAATCAGACATTGCAAATGGGCTTTGTGAAAGAGCCAGACATGCTGTTGGCTGGAAAAGGCTCGGTGTGCGCCATGTTTGGAGATCAGTGTTGTACTTTCATCCCTAATAACACGGCTCCACATGGTACCTTAACCAGAGCCCTGGAGGGGCTGCGCACAATGAATAAACGCATGAAAGATCAATCTGGAATAGATCGTTCTATGTGGGATGGTTGGATGAATTACTTCGGACAATGGAAGGGCCTAGTTTCGAGTGCACTGGTATCAGTAGCAGTGTTTATTGCGGTGCTCACATTGTGTGGATGTTGTTGTATTCCCTGCATTAGAGGATTAGTGAACAGGTTAAATACTACTGCCATCGCTCCTACACCACATGTGGAGCAGATGCCTTGCTGACAGTAGAAGAGGGGCCCGAGGACGTTCATGAGCAGTTAGCAGAACTTTTCAATGAAGACAATGTCTTAACACCCCTCTGAGTGTAAAACACAATGATTCCGTAACTAAAAATCTACTAGAAGTGGTTATGAGATGATAAAATAAAAGTTGATAAACAGGAGGGAAATGTTAGAGAAATGTGTATATAAGTTATCTACTTTTATATGTCTCATAAATCCTAAGTACAATATGTGTGTTATGAATGTATTAATCATGTGCTGAGTTACAGAGTGTTCCAGTAAGATAATGCTGACGCACGACTGACTGCTTAATCTATACTGACCGTATAGATTAAGCATGGCATGGCCGCAGAAGAATGACCACTGGATAAGAAAGTGCGGCCTCAGAACTGATAACCAGCGTTGTTATGTTAAATTATCATATGTAGATTTAATGACTGTCTCTGTCCTAGTTCCCCAATTCCCTTATCGGACAGAGACGGTGCATGTAATCAGGGGCGTGATGTTTAATAAAAAGCATGAGAGCGACAGGGAGCCCAGAGCACATGGAGGGAATGTCCCCAGTGCATGTCACTGGGTCTTTGTCTCTGTCTGCTCTCCTTGCAAGTAAACCATTTAACGTGTCTGTGTTTCTTCTTGTTTTAGTATTATAGTTGGATTAACCAGCTCCAACAACCACCAACTGTGCGCTTGTTAACGCACGGTCGGTTATGAATAAGACATTCATTCTGAGGGATTTCTTCTCCTTGCATTCTCTGGATGTACTGTTTGTGACAGAGACTTGGATAAATGCGAGTGAGTCCTCTGCCTTTTCAGAGTTGTTACCTCCTTCTTGTACTTTTATTAATGTACCGAGATGCACTGGTCGCAGAGGGGGCATTGCTGCTATATTTAAAGACAGTTTCTTTTATAAAAACCTGGCACCGCTGTCTTTCTCCTCCTTTGAGCTGTGATCCAGTGTTATGTGCACTTATTTACCAACCACCGAAGCATAACAAAGACTTTATAAAAGATTTCTCGGCCTATGTTGCCACTATTGTGACACAGTATGATCGAATTTTAATTGTGGGGGATTTTAATGTACATCTTTGCTAATCAGTTTTTAGATTTAATTGATGCTTTTAATTTTATGCAGCATACTACTGCGCCCACACATGAGCATGGTCATATTTTAGATTTGGTTTTATCTCATGGTCTTGACCTTAATAATGTGCAGCTCCAGGACGCAGCGTTTTCTGATCACCGCCCTGTTTTATTTGATTTTATATTGAAAGATCATTTTAAATATAGAGCTCCTGTCCGTTACCGACGGCAGCTAAAGCCAACGTCCGCGGAAAGTTTCTCTGCTCTTTTTACTTGTGCGGAGCCTGACGTTGGGTCTCTTGTATTCCATGGCATGGAACACCTTGCATCAACCTTTATTTCCACCTGCAATACCATCATGGATTCAATTGCTCCACTAAAAGCTGTGCGCCCCAAAGCCAGACACGAGCCCTGGTATAATGAGACTGCTCGAGAGGCGAGGCGAGAGTGTAGGAGGGCGGAGCGCAGGTGGAGGAAGGATAGATTGCAGGTGTCCTATCAAATATTAAAGAATAGCTTGAGGAAATTTCAAAATATTGTCAAAACAGAAAAGACTAGATATTTTTCAATTTTGATTCGAACAATTGTCACAAACCTCGGGTTCTATTTCAAATAATTGGATCAATTTTAAATCCTCCTCAATCCACCTCTTTACAGGCTTCTTCTATTGTCTGTAATCGGTTTTTTAAACTTTTTTGTGATAAAGTGGCTAGCATTAGGGCCAGTATAACTACATCTTCTATAATCCCACCCATAGCATATAATTGCTCAGTTGTTTTTAATCAGTTCAAGTCTGTGTCACTTTCATATCTCACCAAAATAGTCAATAAACTTAAACCCTCGTCCTGTCCCACAGTCAGTGTCCCCCCACGTTTATTCAAAGAAGTCTGTGGGACCATTGGTCCAGATGTTCTTTCTATTGTGAATAGCAGCCTTGTAACAGGAACTGTCCTGGTCTTTTGTAAACATGCTGTGGTTGAGCCTCTTGTGAAGAAAGCCAGTCTTGATAGCTCTGTTCTCTCTAACTATAAACCAATTTCTAAACTTCCATTTTTGTCAAAGATTTTAGAGAGAACTGTTCTGGATCAGCTGCAAATGTTTTTAGACACAAACAACATTTTAGACATTTTTCAGTCAGGTTATAAATCCTTACACAGCACAGAGTCTGCACTTTTAAAGGTTTTTAATGACCTGCTTTTAAT